>CM067485.1:25176020-25178520 GCA_034552555.1 Semaprochilodus insignis
GATGATGATAATTATCTTGTGTTTTCTTCTTCTGTGTGCTTGTGTTTTCTCTAATCAAACCCGAAATCAAATTTAGAGTATTTGGGGCTAAGTGTAATAACCATTTCACCTTTTACGTCTCTCTTACTGTCTCTTTCTCTCCTGTTCCTCATCCTTTAGTATCTCTTTCTCTCTCTCTTTCTCTCCCTCTCCCTTTCTCTCTGTCTCTCTCTCTCTCTTTCTGTCTTGTGTGCTGTCCTTCCTGACTGTTGTGTTGTCACTTTTAATTTAACAGTTCAACGGTTTTTCAATTTAGCTTGTAAAAGCTGCGCTGTCACTTGTGACGAATGTTAATTGCATGGTGTTTGTTGTTGTTACTTTTCTTCTCAATGACGAGTGTCCCCATCCCGCACACTTCAGTTCCAAACAGCGTAACCCTCCATGCCACCTTTGATATTTAACACTTTCTTTGCTCTGAGCGTCTCTTTATCTCCATATCCGTGAAATTCTTAACCAAATTGTCCTTTCGTGCTCTTTCAATGACCATTCTGAATACTGATACCATTATAATGACTGAAGTCTGAGTAGTAGTAGACCCCAGCATATAACAGTAGCACTACTACCGTTACTACTACTTTGCTATTGCCTTAGAATTTCTCACGCTCCTGTGCATTTTCTTACAAGTTATGTTTTATCGTTTCAAGAAATGCTGTTAACCTGGCAGTTTTAAAACTGAATGAGCAAGGCCTCTTGGACAAATTGAAAAACAAATGGTGGTACGACAAGGGAGAGTGCGGCAGCGGGGGAGGTGACTCCAAGGTCAGCCTCAATGTCACCAAAATCGGGTACCATAGTGCAGAGTAATCGGCAAGGCTGTTATTGCTGAACCAAAGGCCCTCGAGAACCGTCACGAGCGGCTGCCCATGGCCACCCTCTTTTTTTCCCCTCTTACTTTCTTTTCTTCAAACACGGCCCTGATTGTTACTGTCCCAAACGCAGAACCCTGACTTGGCTAACCGAGGTAAAAAAAGGACCAGTACGATTTTGTCCTACTGAGGAGAGCTTTTGTAAGCAGGGATTGAAGCAGGCAGACGGCAGTCCCTTTAAAACCGACCGTATCGTCCAGATTGTGTTTAGCTATGCAGTCGTTACGAGGTCATAAAAAACTTATTACACTGATATTTACAGCTAGCGGTCAGGGCTCATTTGTTTTTTCGTCTGTCGCTATAAATGTTAAGTGTGTGGTTGTGCAGTGCATTCCTATATATGTGTTTGTGAGGGATCTCTGAGCTGAGTGAACCTGCCCAGCAGTTGGTAAAGGGAGATTTGCGTTTGGTCTTCTTTTTCCCTCTGCTGGGTAGCATTCCGTTGAAGGCAGCCCCATCTAATCGTGCTTGCGCTGACCACTGATATTATGCTCCAGTGAAAAGATGGCTGAATTAAACTTCAACAAAGAAGACAGTGCTATGCTATAACCTGGTCCTTGAGGCTAGATGGTCCTCGTTTTTGCTTCATCCCATCTTCCAACGTACCAAGCCACTGTTTGGTACCTTGAGTACCTGGTACAGATGTATTTAGAACTAGGCTAGAGGAAAAAACGTGGATCATCCAGTCCGAAGGAGTTGGTAAACACTGTGCTGTAACTTGCTGGTGCAGAGGTTCTCGACTGCAGGCATGGGGACCCACTGTCCAGCGCAGTTTTAAATAATCCCTGTCCCAGATCTAACTCAGCAAGGGAATCATAGCCACAAGGGGGCAGGGGGACAACTAAACCAGGGTCCGTGAGCCCTTTATAGATTCAACCGCACACATGGAAAGATACTTAAAATAAGTGACCAATTAGCTTCCGTCAAAACTACTTCACCACCTCCACTAGGCTGAAAAGAATAACAGTTAATGCATGATGGAAAACCATAAATGTGGTACGATTCATAATTATGAAGCATTTTGGAACAAAACCTGTCAATTATTTATAACTCTAAAATCTTAAACAATCAGAATGATTCTATTCAATTAATATAGCTAAATATGTATTTTCAGAGCAAAGGAATCTATGTAACCTTATTCTTCACAGTAGGAAATAAGGCCTACTATAAATATGCAATTAAAGCAAATGGACCCTCAAACGTACAACAAAGGTTAAAAAAGGTACTTCATTCAAAGTTGCACATTTTTACCTTTCATAATCCTTTAAAGAAGAAAAGTAAAAGCCTGGAGCCGAGACAGCATTAAGAGTCAGGGCAGCTTAGAATAGAACTACTGCAACAGAATATGGGACAGTAATGCTCCCTAACTAAAGGTACTGAAGACATACCCTTTAGGGGAACCACCACAGTGACAGTTTTACTAAGAGCGTTAAGATACTAGTGGGTGGAATGGCATAGCATCAAACTGTCTGAGCCGAAACAATAGTAAATAAGCAAATTACATTTTTTATTAATTGAAAGTCATTTTAATTTTTTTCTGCTTTGACACACATAAGATCCTAGTCCTACCACTAGAGGGCAGGGAAACTGGGCAG
>CM067485.1:25183520-25206229 GCA_034552555.1 Semaprochilodus insignis
CAGTTTCTAAACAAATCTGCGCCTCCACACCTCCAAAGTTCAGTCTTAGAGGTTGTGTTTTCTCACAGTCAAAGCAATCTTGAAGTGATGTTAAAGTCTGGACTCTGGGAAGGTCAGCCCATTGTCCTGAGAACACTAGCAGCTTCTTAGTTTGGTCTAAAGTTTTCAAAAGTTGGATAAATGATGAAATCTACTAGAAGTACTAGAAACAGTTGTGGTGGTCTACAAGCACTTGGACGGTTGTTAATAGTCCCATTTTTTAAAAACACTTTTCTTTGTCCTTTCCCTTACTTTTGCACTATTTTATATCTAATCTCCTCAGAAATATCTCATATTTGTTTAAAAATGAATAACTTGTAATTAATGGCTCTTCTTGACTGGATTAAATAGATTAAGTCTGGTCTCTGACTTTTGCACAGTACTGTCCCGACAGTTTCAAAGGACTGCCAATTCTCTTAACATGCTGTTACTGAGCTGCTTGTCACCCTGCCAGCTATTTTCAAACCATTGCATCAGAAATTGCACCATGTCATGGAAACACATCCGCTTAATGGTGTTTGTATTCTGAAAAGAAACCATGTAAATTTATAACCGAACACTTGCACAAGAGTTGCAGGGATGTACGTTGGCGTTGGATAATATTTGAGTAGGACTGACCGGCTGCTATAAATAAATTTGAGAACACAATTTTTTATTATTATTATTATTTTTTTTTTTATTATGAGCACAACGAATGCTGTTTCATTTAAAGTTAGGCTAATATAACAAGTAGGTTTTAAACAAAAGTGCAAAAACTCCAGGATTGTTGTGATGCTTGGTATTAGGATTACATACTGTGACATTTCTGCATGCTTTCTTCTGAAATTTGCTTAAACCATTTGTACATGTTAACTCAAGAACTCAAGATACTATCATATCATCCATGTACTGAATTTGGCATATCAACTAAAGCAGACTTGATGGAAATTATGTAATATCTAAAAATAATTAGTTCTTTCCCCAAAACTATGATTATCACTTTTCACATATCATTATCAGGTTACTTGCCCATCTTTAGCGATAGCTAATTACAGATTGTCCTATCGCCCAATGTTAAAAGAAATGACAACCATGCAAAACTCTGCACTTGCTTAAGGTGGATACATTTTAGCAGACAAAAATGAAATGTGATAAATTCAGATGAAAACGCTTTAACCAAATGAATTATATAAATGCAAGTGAAATAAAGCTATATGACTGATCACGTGTTTCCCAATGTTACTAGCTGTAGTTAGAAGAAAAGAGTGATAACAGACAGTAAACAGTTATGAACCCTTATTGAACCATTACGCTTTCCAGTGTGTTCCAGCTCCAAATACAGCAATAAAATTAAACCAAACTACCATGAAAAGTCACGTAACAGTCAAAGTTTTCCTGTAAACCAATATTTCTCAGACATAGTTTAATTCTCTTGTACAGACCCCCACCAACAGAAACTGTCTAATTTTGTTTTTATTTTATTAGTTTATTTGTTTGAAACATTTCAGTTATTCATTTTTTAAATTTGCTGAATGGAAACATGGTTCCTGTCTCTTGTGTGTCGTGTTGTACAGAGTTCACCTGCTATTGCTACAAGAAAGATTAATAGACATTATCAGTAGACCGTGATACTGTTAAAAATAAAGGTGCCAGTAGAGTTGATCTAGAACTATGCCATAAAAGAGCCACTTCATGTTCCGTAAAGACTTGTTCAATGGATGTTTGGTTTAAAGAACGCTCTGTTTTAACATAATCTATAGCTGCTTGTTCACTCAAATCTCACTTATCATAGAAGCCAATAGCCTGTATGTCAACATGTCTTATGCTCTTTTACTGTTTTACTGTTTTACAGTCTTTTTCAGGGTACAGGGTATGTGACTGCATACTGCAGATGCCTCATATAGTGAATACATTGAAGTATTTCTTATAACAGCATTTCCCAACCTTGGCCCATTGTCCTGCACGTTTCGGAGCTGTACCTTTTCTGACACCTCCATTTCAACTCAATAAGGTGTTGTTAATGAGTGCATCAGTTGGATTATGTTTGTTGCAAGCAGGGAAAATACTAAAATTGTCAGAGGAGGATTCCAGGATCAGGGTTGTTCAGTGGGGAAACTTTCTGATCCTTCATGTCTGTAATTTTTATTGTTAATTCCTTAAAATAGAATGTTTGTTAAAACATGTTTGTTGCATTTACACCTGGTGAAGTATAGTAATTATACTGCTCTTTCAAAACCCCCCCCAAAAAAGTGTATAAATTATGAAATCACCGGCCACAGATTTTTGTTTCTAGGTAGATATAGGCAATCGATGGAACCAATTTTGTGAGTCCTAGATATGTCACCAGCTGTGAATATGAGTCATAAGCAGGTTAGTAAATAAACTGCTACATACAACGTAAAATAGAAGTTATTGACTGATACACACGTTTCCAACAAAACATGGAATGTCTTTGACAGTCTTCAAAAGTCCATGTTTAATCTAGAAAGACTAAAAATGTCCATGTGTACCAGTGTTAGCTTAACGCTAGCATACTGTTAGAAATGAGGAAAAAAATGAGCTAGGTCTAATTATCATGTTTTACCACAGGGGCTGCTGAACACTGCTTTAAAGAACCATCCCTTGAAAAGTAACCAAAGTGATTGTTCTATGGCAGTAGTTGGTTCCCTGCTCCCATTACACATGATCCAACTAACAGGCTCACAAGCAGCCACTTCCTGATTTGAAGGCAGTCTCAAAAGTGCGAGGCAGGGCTACTTCAGGGTTGGGAAGCTGTCTTTAATTTCACTGCTCAAAAAAAGGTTTTTAGGCACCTATATTTTCAAGAGTGTAGACCAATAAAAATATTTGACTCCCTTTAACCCTCCTAGGAAATGCTGGGATTTAAAATGGTACAGTCCTCTAATGCTCCATCTCTGTTTCAGCGCAGGTGCAATGCATTACCCACGATGATTGTGACAAGAAAACCTTAAACGCGATGGCTGGATTTTTAGGAGGGACCACCCTCTCGCCCACCACCCCCTCCCCTCCTTGCCCACTCCATACACATCCACCCAGACCATCCTGGCCGCCGAACAAGGCATGGTTATCCGAGAGATTTACAAGAACGGACTTGTCATTGGGAAGAATCTGGATGCGTTTCCTTCAGTGCCTTACGGAACATTCTGAGAATCACTCGAATGCAAGCTCGTCACAGTGACATCTACATCTCTCCAATCACACGCAGAACGCGAACGAACGCCATTGTCATCTGTGAATAAACTCTTGAACTACGTTAACTCCATGGAAACCGAGAAACAAAGCCATCATTTGCTATCTTAGCACATTTGGAAGAGCCAGACTGACTGAAAACTGTTTTGGAGAGTGTTTGTGGTTATTTGAATGCTGCTGGACTTGGTCGTCAAGCAAATCTACAAGAAAAAAAACAAAACAAAACAAAAAAAGCTTGTATTTCATTAACTGTAAATTTGCTTTCACAATCACAGCCATTGATCAAAGCATTAATTTATCAAATTCTGAATTATTTCAACTAGAAATCATTTAATGTGAGAGAGTCAGAATATATGCTGTTACTTGAGTAGTGTCATTGGTTTTTTTTCTGTTTGGTGCTGCTGATTTCTCTGAAATCTGGCAAAAGGTTATATCTTAGCCCATACAGGCTCTAGTTATATAATACATTTGGCAGTCAGTAACTGAACAATGCACATACTGTATTATTAATATGACCAAAAATATACTATAAAAACGCATTGCGATATGAGCGCTTAACAAGCGTTAAGTCGCAATCAGTTACACGAATTCACATGTACACACGCGTTAGTTAAAACCTTAGCGTATCTACAGTATTTGCATTCGTTTACTTGGATTATTTTTGTAGTTTTCAAAGTCAACTGTACAAGAACTTGAACCTACGGTACATGACATGGATCATCTAACTGTAGATAGACCGCAATCCATGAAAAAGGATATGGCTGTTTAAAATGTAGTACTTGAGAATCTTGCAAATTTTCCCAGTACATTGCACATTTAAATAAAAGCTTTGGTTTTCAGTTTCGTTTTATTAGCATTTTAGTGTTGGATGAATTACTTAGTAATAAAATAGCATTAACAACATAAATTTCAAATAGATAAAAGGTGATAACAGGGGTCGTCTTTAAAGCTTAGCACATTTTACATTTTGCTGTTACACTTTCTGTTCACTTTGAGGAGAAAAAAAAAACTGTGATTCCATAGGATTTAGGAACGATCAACCCTGGAACTGTGGAAAGATAGTTTTATATAGAAATAAGCTTTTAAATAATTTTAAAAAAGAAAATAAACTACTCTGAAGAAATGTACATTTGTTTCAATTAAATTTCTAGCAGGATTCACAACTGAATGACTGAATTCCCTTTTTTCTTTCTTTTTTTAAAATCTGCATGTGGAAAAATTGTGATTGCCTATTGAGTCCTGCAACTTACATCCAATCTTATAAAAGCAGAAAGTCAGTCTTCAGTTTTTACACAATTTGACCCTTTCTTCCTTTTCCCGTTTCTGCACCTCAGCCCAGAGAACCTTACCAGGCATCCTACTGATAAAAGAAAGAAATGCATGCATGGGTATAATTTACTGAAACCTCTTTAGCGAGGCCTTGTACAAAGAATTTTAATACATTTTGTAAATAAAACCTGTATAGAAAACACGGATCTGTCTGGGTTTATTTACTGAGTGCTTGGCTTTCATTGTTTCAGTGGAAAGGCAAAATCTACAACAAATGGAGCTCTAAGGCTTCTTGCTAAGGTTTGCTAACGAGACTGAGCAACCTGCCCTTTTAACTGTGGACAGTTCTATATATATAAGCATGTTCAGGGAAGCAGCAACACACCGTCACTCATACACTTTTAGCAGGTTGATGATTCTTCACAAGGAGTCACTATTAGCACGCAAGTTGCTTGTGGTGCTTCATAAGAGTGGTGCTTTTCATCAATGACACATTGTTAAAATTAATAAAAAGACAACAGACACATTAAAGCAATGTTTTCAAGCAATTCCTGATCTCAAATTTGGCTTAAACTCTATAAAAGAACACTTACTGTTTTGGTGTTTGTTTTTATATGAAGCAATAATACTATCAAACTATTTTAAAGACAAAACATGTTTTCCTTTAATTTTCCACTCAGCTCTGTTCCCCCCGTTCAGTGTTGCCAGATTGGGACAAAATTTGGGCTACTTTGTCAATTTTTAGGAGGATTTTTTTAAGTGTAATAAAAGTGTAAAAAAATAATAAACTGCTTATTTTAATGTCATTTAATTTAATTTTAAATATTATAATGTCGCTGAAATGTGTGTCGGCCTATTTCCAATCAGTTATCAGTACATTAACTGATATACGTTAGTCCCTGCTGTTGAGAGGAGGCCACTGCACTTCTCATCTGTATCCGCGGTTAACACAGCCAGTTCATTACTTATGTAACAGACGTGCATTCATCTAACACGGCAGTTCACTCTTCATTACAGACTGTAATGAGTTCTGCCATAGTAAGAAACTGGACCGGCCTGTGATTTGTCTAGCAGAGCCTTTAAAGGTAAGCAAGTTCTAAATGTGTATGAGGAATAGGTATGCTTGCAATATGACTGCTATTTGCCTTTCTGACTGTGAGGGTTCATAGCTCTTGTCATAAACAACAGGTTAAAAATAAAACTTCACATTAGCATTGATGTTTGTGGAATTTATGGAAATAAGGTACCTTCAAAAATCAAATAATTTAGTTATTTTATTAAAATACCTTTGAAAAAATTGTCCAGGTATTTCTTAGATGTTTGAGAGGGATACTAAAAATCCCATAAACGTTGAGCTTCTTGTAGCAGCGATAAAATAAACACATTTGTTGAACAAGCAGACAGTGCCATCTAATGACATCTTCATTACTTATCTGAACATTTTTGTAGACAAGACATCAGCAGATAACTCAAGAAATGTGTTTTTTCTATAATGCTGGTTAAATGCTGTGCTATTTCCTTTCATGGTTACCTTGTATTGTCTTTGAGGTGTACTTGTGTGCTTTTTGGCTGCTTTTGAACATTTTTTTTTTTTTGCTGGAAATAACAGAAACATTCTGGCTGCTGTCCCTGATACCACGTTTCACTTGGAAATATGCCATAGAAGAGAAAAATGCGTTATGATTTCCAGCTGACGTTAACTTTAAAAACAATGCTCTGGTTTATAGGTTCTCTATGTTGTTTAAGAACTTGTAGACATCCATTAATAATTATGAAATTAATGGTCACACAGTGGGCAAACGTGTCAACAATAACCGAATTAGGACAGTAAGAAAATAAACAACTGGCTGGAGCTGAGTGGTGATGATTTCACAGCTGCACCTTCTAGACTCCCCGACTACAGTTCTACTGACAATGTGAAATGTCCTAATACAGATGTATTGGGTTTTCCTATGTGTTTACCATGTGGCCTAATTTGAACCGAATTATCGTTTGATGGGAGTTAGCCCGTCGTTTGCGGTTAGCACGTTAGCTCGGGCCTAGGGCGTCTGAGGGGAGTTAGCGCGTTAGCTCGCGGTTAGCACGTTAGCTCGGGCCTAGGGCGTCTGAGGGGAGTTAGCGCGTTAGCTCGCGGTTAGCACGTTAGCTCGGGCCTAGGGCGTCTGAGGGGAGTTAGCGCGTTAGCTCGCGGTTAGCACGTTAGCTCGGGCCTAGGGCGACAGAGGTGAGATAGAAAGGTTTTATTTTGTTGCTGTGTTTGTGAATGTTTAGAACAGTGCTGTTGTTTGTGTTCAGTTTGAAAAGTAATATTATGCAAAAACGTTTATTAAAGAATCTCGAAATTAAAAAAAATAAATGATAGATGAATATTACCTTTCTTCTTTTCTCAGACATCAGGAAGTGATTTTGATTTATGTAGAATTTTAGGAATGTTTGCATATGGCAAGTTAAGTGTTTTGAGTATTTGGAAACTTTTATAACAACAACAACAACCATAATAAAAATAATAATAATAACAATAACAATAATAATAATAATAATAATAACGACAATTATTATTATTGTTATTGTTATTTATTTATTTATTTATTTTACACCTACTGCTTTCACATACAGTCATATTGTATTGTTTTATGTATTTACTTTTGTGCATTAATCTTTTCTACTTTGAATATGTTTACCTGTGATGCACAATAAACACTATCTGACTACATTTGAAATATATTTTTCTGTTTTGTTTAAGGGAATTATGCACTGGTAAAAATGAATGTATGCAAAACAAGGCATCATAATGATTCTCACATGAGCTCATGGTGAAAACATGTTACATGTTAAAACTACAAAGGTTACAACTAGGTGGGTTTAGAAGGTGGAGCGGGACAGCAGCTTTAAGTTCCTCTGTGTATACTTGGCCGAGGATCTTACTTGGTCACTGAACACCTCACATTATCAGAAAGGCCCAACAACACCTCCCCTTCCTCCGAAGGCTGAGGAGCATCAACCTACCACGACAGCTCCTCTGCAATTTCTACAGATCCACTGTGGAGAGCATCCTGACAAGCTGCATCACTGCCTAGTATGGCAGTGCCACTGCTGCTGAACGCAAGACACTGTAGAGGGTTGTAAAATCTGCACAGCACATCACCACAGCTGCCCTCCCACCCATACAGGACATATACAACAGGAGACGCCCGAGGAAAACCATCACCCCAGCCATTCCCTGTTCCAACCTCGGCCTTCCAGAAAGCCAGAGCCAGAAGCACAGAGGATCAGTTTGTAGCTAAGAACTGTCAAAATGGCCACACACCGGCAGCACCTACCAGAACATGACTACAACACTACAGACTGTTACTGATCAAGCCCTGATCACCCAGCTACTACACACGGTAGCTCATAGGACTGTATTCTTTTCACTTGCACTTAAACTAGACCTCTTTACTTGAACATCTGAGTTGTGTACTTTATATACTGAACATGTTTGCACCTCAGTAACTTCCTGACGCAGTTACTGCTCTTGCACATCTTACACATCTGTTCTACTGTCTGTACACATATTTTATACTGTATTGTGTCTCTGTACTGGAGAAATAGCCTGATAGTGTTTGTTATACTGTACACCCTGTATAATGACAATAAAGCTGAACTGAATTGAAGAAACCCACCTCTAGCCAAAGTGGCATCCAATGCACACCCCAAATAGGTCATAAGGTGAAATTATTAGCAGTTTATCTAGTTTTTCTGTTTGTTTACTGTGAAAATTCCTTTAGAAATCATACTAATTATTACATACAGAATATTTCAGAACATCTAACCGTTTATGAAGTTAAACAGTGTCTTTCATAGACAGGTTGCTTGTCACTCTTACCGTTATGTTTGGTATATGTTTTGTATAAAGACATTGAATGGTTTGGCACCCATACTTAAGGCACACACAGTTTTGATTCCACAGACTGGTTAGGTATGATTTTCTAACAGTTTGTAATCTCTGATTTCAAATACAATGTCTGAGAAGTTCTACTGCATACCCACTTAAACAGCCGCAATGAAGACTTGGAGCTGCCAGCTAAAGATGTAGACAAAAGTTGTAAACAATTGCAGTGTTTATTCCAGAGATGAAGCCTTTTATTGCGTCCTTCAATTACTCTTTTTATGTATTTAGCCAAAATCATACATCATTCTGTACCTTTGGCACATGCTGATTATTCAGAAGTAATATCACTCTTTGCATGTTCTTCAGTAAAAAGAAGTGTGACATCCTCAGGACCACAACTGGGCTGAGGAACAAAGTGGGTACTCAGCCTTAACTGTGTTCCATATATGAGCCAGATCTGCCCACACCTTTTAAATATGGTCACTTTACTGTGTGGGGCATGGATCTGGACCACAACCATTAGTCATACTCACTTTACAGTATATGGGTCGGATTTGGGGTATATGGGCCAGTTTTGGGTCGAGGACCCAGCCAGAACTGGGCTACCACAAAAGCAGGAATGGGGCCTGTAAGTGGGCCAGATAAATCTTGCTATCTGGGGTAAACACTAATCAATCCGGTCAACATTATCACTGTCCATAACTCTGCGACCGGTGTCCGAAGTGTCCTACCGTAGTGCCTAGACTCATTATCAAAAATAGTTGCACCCAGAAGGAATCAACCAACAGGAATGAAGCTTGGTGGGTAGGTCTGACATCATGCCACATGTGAATGATTCAAGTTAAACGCTCAGCTGCACATGTGATGTAAGCAAGTACAGTCCTTATCACTGTACCTGACTATACAAGGTCGTCCTGTTGTGCGTACTTTCCATTCTGATTCGTGCTGTTGTGCTGGTAGCATCATTTGCAAGCAAAGTACACCTCAGAGAAGAGTTTGAGTCACATGTCCAGAAGGCCTGGTGTCACTCCACCTCCACCCCTACCGCAAAATGTGCAGGAACTGTGTGAGAATATTCAAGCTGCATGGGATGGATTATCACAGGACACCATTAGGAACCTCTACAACTCCATGCTGAGACATCTGGCATGTTGCGTTAGCGTTACTGAGAGACACTACTTCTGTATGTGTAGCTCAATAAATATTGCCCATATCAGTCTAAATTTATCATCATTTATTGTTCCTGGTAACCTTTATCTTCCTTCCCAATAGCATTGCAATCCCAGACTTCCTTCTGGGTACAAGTATTCTTTTAATGATGAGTGTATTTATAGGTAGCATCATACATAAAACTGTAGGTAAGATGTTTTGATAGCCTAAATTACTTAATCTGGAGTTAAGTATTAATATTCAGCCTGTCCTGAACGCAAAAGCATATATACCCACTGGCCACTTCCGCAGGTACACCTCCTTGTATCTACACGTATTGTCTACTTAGCATATATGTGCACTTTGTAGTTGTATAACTGATTGTCTGCATACTGTGGGCAGTGTCCTGTGACCACTGATGAAGGACTAGAGGATGACCACCACAAACTGTTCAGCAGCAGATAAGCTACTGTACATCTGCAAGGCGAACTTTCTTAACCAATGAGGAAAAGGGTGCAAAGAAACAGATACTGTAGACCTACAAAGTGCACCTATATGGTAAGCAGAGCTGATGAAACGGACAACGAATGTAGAAACAAACAGGTATGCTTAATGAAGTGACTGGTCAGCGTAGTTCCTCCATGGAGTGTGTCTAAATCATTCTGAACCACATTAACATAACCCAATTGTGGTGAAGTCTGAGATGATGCACCAAGTCATTTTATAAAGAATCGATCAAACTGACTCATTACTGAACCCTGGTGGATACTAATTTATCTGAGGAGAGTCAAACTTGCCACCAGGGTGTAATGAGTCCGATTTTCTGCTCCGAAAGGACAACATGAATCAACAGCTCCCTAAACGACAAAGCCCCAAGTTAGGTGCTCTGTGTGAAATAATTCCTGAGTTATGTTGTCATTAAATGCAGAAAGAAAATGCATAATGTGTTTACAGAGTCATTTAAAGACGTCTGCAAGACACTGTAAACAGGTGAAGAGCAATACAAGGCTGATCCTGGAAGCTGTTGAGGCCCTGCACAGAATTACTAGAGAAGGAAGTCATCTTTTTTTCCTACTTAGATCTGTAGATAATGTCAGCAGATTTTACGGAGGGATGGTGATAAATACCCATTACACAGTCAAACACAGCAAGGCATCCATTACTGCAGAGAGATTCTGTTCCTGATCCTGGGCTGTAATAGATGAACGTGCCCACCACAGTCTGAGAAGTGACAGAATTATTTTACACTGTCAAGACTAAAACAGTTATCAACATCCCTGGAGGTAAGACACTGAGGTGAGGAGACAAAACAGCACAAAAGAAATGCTCGTATGCACGTTTATACACTCATCATCCAAAGAATAGCTGCACCCAGAATTAATCAACCGACAGGAAAGAAACTTGGTGGATTGATTTGACATTGTGAGACATGCAA
This sequence comes from Semaprochilodus insignis, assembly GCA_034552555.1. Classification (NCBI taxonomy): domain Eukaryota; kingdom Metazoa; phylum Chordata; class Actinopteri; order Characiformes; family Prochilodontidae; genus Semaprochilodus; species Semaprochilodus insignis. The sequence goes on from CM067485.1 coordinate 25,194,473, forward strand.
ATGAAAAGTTACACGCTCAGCTGCGCATGTGATGCAAGCAAGAACAGGCCTTATCACGGTACCTGACTGACCCAACAGTCATGACTGCAGACATTCAGTGAGGAGAGACGCATGCCCTCCATGAGTCATCCTGTTAGTGGCAGCGCCACTGTATGCACGCAGACCGTTACTATGACTGCCCTTAACCACCACATCGACATCGCCAAAGACTGCAATGGTGTCATGACAGACTGTCATGGAGTGACTCAGAATGGCAGCGGGCCATCTTTAATGACGAGTCCCGCTTTTGTCTTGGTGGAGACGACCAACGAATCCGTGTGTGGGGGCACCGTGGTCAGCACCAAGATGTTTGTTGTCACGCGTCACTCCACCTCCACCCCTACCGCAACATCTGCAGGAACTGTGTGAGAATATTCAAGCTGCATGGGATGGATTATCGCAGGACACTATCGGGAACCTCTACAACTCCATACCGAGATGTCTGGCATGTTGCGTTGGCAAACATGTCGGAGAGACACCACTTCTGTATGTGTAGCTCTATAAATATTACCCATATCAGTCTAAATTTATCATCATTTATTGTTCCTGGTATCCTTTATCTTCCTTCCCAATAGCACTGCAATCTGACACTTCCTTCTGGGTGCGGCTTCTTTTGATTAATGATTAACTCTCGATACCTGATCAGCTCAGATTAAGATAATTATGAACTAACAGCTAATATAAGGCAGTATTTAAAAGGTTTTATCAGTATTATTAATGTTGCAGGCTATCTGAAACATGCATAGAGGTTGTGCAGACACCATGTTTAATACGTGGTTTACCTACATTTGTCCAAACAATTAAAATCACTTGCCTTCCCAGTAAACATTTGAACCGTTGAAATCACGTATCTGACTTTATTTAAACGTCCACGGACGACCATTGTTTACTGGGTTTGCAGTGCTGATGCTTCGATGGCACCAAAATGCTCTTTTGTAGTTTGGTAGGTCTTCCACACATTAACTGACATCTTGTACACCATAATTCACTCTTTCTACCAATCTCTTGAGAAGGTTTTCCAGTTCACAAATGTGTCGTGTACGTAATTCTTTATCAGTTTTACACAGGTATCCCAGGCATAGTTACAGCAGCTAGGCTAAGAAGGCCCAACCGCATGAACCAGACCAGTGCTGCAGCTCTAGTTAAGAACACCAGATACAGAAGCTCGCCGTTTGTGGGTGAAGCAGCCAAACCTGACACTTACGTGAACTGGCATTTGAGCGTCTTTCCCCCCCTAACACCCAGCATAATGTAGGGTGATCCTATGTCTTTCCCCCCCAGGATATATACTCTTTTTGGGACCTAAAATATGTCCCAGGCCGGTTATTTCTACACTGCCCAAAAAGTCTGTGATTAGTCTTGGTTGCATTCATGTTCACATTTGCTTTCTACAGTCTCCCCGTGCCACCCTCCTACCCAAAGCATCCTCTTTCTCGACAGCCAAAATTTAGTCATCCCAGCATAAGATCCTAACTTCAATATCAGGGGTGCCCCATAATGTTCCATTTTGAGACATTCAGGGGGTCCAATAGGTGAAGTAGGGTATTTTACACCTAGCTGCACACCATTCATGGAATCAACAGTACTGTAATCACCTACACAGCCTTTACATTTCAGTGTACACTACTTTATATCCAACAGTAGGGAATATTGCTCCTAATATTTATTGCTTTGCTAATAAGAATTAGGGATAATGCAGAACAATTACATCACACCAGCAGGTCCCTCATTCTTTGCTAGTTGCATTAGCATGTTCAAGTGAAGTCTTCCCCTAAAACACTTAAACCAGATCTTTAAACGATCTTTCTCCATCTACTGCACCTCATCCCCCCACCCCGAGCTCTGTCTATGAAGAAGCAGGCATTACAATGGCTTTCCGACTGAGATGAGCACAAATCTCAGCACTTCTGGAATGGCCTGGGAAGACAGTTACTGAAGAAAACGAACACTGTCAGCACATTCTTAAGGCACAAAAGAGAGCAGAATATGACACACTGAGAAAACTATCTTTATTTAGAAAAAAGCATACACCAGTAGACTTGAGCAGATTAAAAACTTCAAAATTAGTTTTCAAAGTGACATTTTTTTTTCTGTAGTCCATTTAATTATGAAGAAATCCAGCTTGCCATCGTTTTTTTTAATTTATACAAATTCTTTAAAAACGTGATTGAACACACAGTAAGGAATTTGGGTGGCTTACATCGGAAATGAAAGTAACAGGAAATTATGTATTACAAGTAACCATTTTATTTAAAGTATACATAATATACAAATAGACCATTCGTACTGCTTCAAACACCTATGCCTAAATATTTCACATGGATTAAAAGGAAAAACAAAAAAAATAAATAAACTGGAAATCTAACCGAGGCAAGTGAAGCATTTTGTCTGCTTAAAGAAAAGGGAAGAAAAAAACAGAAAGAAAGAAAGGGGGAGGGGGAAAAAAACAAAACAACAAAAAAAGTGTTTTACTCATAAAAATGCAAGCAAATTTGAGATCGACATCATTCAAACCCCAATTCCACTGGTGAAGTACAGCAGCACATTGTGCTAAAATTTAAAGGAAATGAACTTTCAGCACAGTACTGAAAATATCACAATAAAAATGGCAGGTTAAAATACAGGCTACAACATTTTCTAGGCAACACAAAAGTATCTACGCAGGCAAAAACAAACAACCAAAAAAAAAAAAAAAAAAAAAGGGTAGGGTGCTATCCAATCCTCTGCTCAGACAGTGGAAAAAAGACTCAAGATGCTGACATGGCTGAAAGACGAAGTTTCAGGCGAATGGGGGTCTCCGCCTCGTCACAGCTCACAACAGGGAATTCTGAGGAGGAATAATTGCCGTTGTCAAAACATCCTGGGTACTCGCCACATTAAAAACAAGAACCTTACAGCGAGAAACACTCCGCTCATACAGACACATGCGAAGTATGACTTCACTGCCACTCGAATCAGAAACATTTAACAGAATTCTACATTGAAGTCTTAAAAAGAAACAACTCAGGAAAGAGTACACTCAGAAGAGCCATGCTTCAGTCTCGAGTGGGCCATCACAGGACACCAAAAACTAAACTGCTTCACAAGAACCAAACAATGGTCACGTCTTACCTTGACCGTGTCGGCATACATTATCTGTGCTTTTCGGATGATTTATGGGTGAGGAACGTTAAGGACAAGATCGTGTCACAAATGCAAAATGAACTGCTAAGCAAGACCACGAAAGTCCAAAGAAAGCATCATGCTGAGCAATATGGCAACAGATTCAGGTTAGGTTAACACATCCTCCAAAGAGAACCAACTTCAATAAGGCGTTCTCTCACAAATTCAAGTGCACAACCTCCATATTTGCCAAGTTCAACAAATGATAGAAAATAAAACATCTTTTGCAAAAGCCACAGTTTTAATTCCCCACCCCAAATGAAAAGGATAACCTCTATTAATATGAGAGTGAAAATGTGCAGAGGTGTGCTCGCTACAGAGGACGCATTAACTTACTTTCACTTAGAAATTTAACAAAACATGTTTCTTGACCAGGGGCACCTAAACTTGTGCATACAACAGCACACACCATACCACTCAAAATTCTGGAATCAATGTTTTCAATAATATGACAGCAATAAGACTGCAAGGAAGTGTAGAAAAATATTCTATTACATGTTAAGCCGGACACTAGAAAGCATAAAAATGTGACGAGGTCAAAAAAGGTGAAAAAGCTGCATAACATCAAGATTTAAGTCACAATTAAAATTAATAACCTGAGTCATATTGCAATAATTTTGGGGCGGGTCTATAATACTTAAACGCACACTGTACTGCAAGTTATTAGTTTACTACAGCACAAAAAATGTTTAGATGGCAAGTGATTCTAAACCTCTGAATGGTAGTGTAAGTATAATTTATAATTTATTTAATTTATAGTGTCTTTTTTAATCCCGAAAGTGTGAATAGTATTTTGAAGGCACAGTGTTTGTTAAATGACTAATAAAGAACAAAAAACAAGTAAGCAAAATTAAATACTGGGGACCAGGGCCTCTAAATTCAGCACCTTTAGAGAGATTGAAGTTGCTGCTGTGGATGCGTTGGTGCATCGTTTCACCTTTTTTTTGTTCTCCATGTAAAATACTGATAATGATTCACTTTCTATTTTTCTGCACTGCTTTGTGTCGCCGTGGAGGAATGGCTAGACTTCTTCTCCCACTCCTCTAGCAAGCATAAAGGCAAACATGGCCACTGAGTGTACTGAAGCAGTGACTGGTTTTTATTAAAAATTAAAAAAAAAAAAAAGTCAAGCTGTTGTTGCTAATACTGAACTGATGAACAGAACAGTGTAACGAATGATGATTTGATTTCAATCAGTACATTTCATCTCCCAACATCCCAACTGTTGCTCTCAGCCTTGCCTCCATCTTTCTTTCTGACTTCTTCACCGTGCTGCTACTGTTTGAAACGTGACTGCCACGGGAGGAAGCGCAATTCAGCAACACACGTACTGATTGGCTGTTGTGTTGGCTTTATGCTAATCCTGCATTCTGCAGTGATTTGGTGGGAGGGGGGGTGGCGGCTGGCACTGTAGCTTGTTTACAGTGAACCCCGGCGAGGCAGAAGTGTGACTAGCAAACGACACTCACTAATGGCTAGAACATCAAAGGATATTGTTTTTTGTCTTCTTTCGCACCGGTGCTGTCTCTCTTCTTTTCTGATTTCTCTTTGTCATGCCTGGATTCCTTTAATGAAGCAAAAGAAACAAATAAATGAGGCAACATGAGAGCATTTTCAAAAGAAGTGTGAGTTCCTTTGCAAGTTAGCAGAATGTTATGCCCCCCCCCCACCCAATACAACGACTACAGAGCTCTCTCCCTCATGAAGATGAATGAAAGAGCTAATGGTTTGAACATGGACAGTGAGAGACCTCCAATATTCCTGTGAAGCCTGCATATGCACAGCAAATGGATTTTCTCCTAATTCCAGAGGCCTCACACCTTAAACTACACAACGATACTATATAACAGTATCCGTAAGTCTGCTTACAGACAGTGGTCTTCACTTGAGCTGAAGTAAAACTAACTAGCGGTGTAACTCTGATAACTGCAGCCTGTAAGAACCTGAGTACGAGCATTACAAGTTAGCAGGGATGCACTGTTACAGGAATTCTGGGCCGATGCAGATTTGCAACAATGTCCATGTATATATCTGCAGATATCGATACATAAACACCTTTAAAAATGGGCCTAGCTGGATTAGCATTACACAGAACACATGTTTGTTTTGGGATACACATGCATATAAAAATGTCCTTTTGACATTTGTCACTTTGTTGAGTGCATACACCTTTCATATTGTGAACAGCGAGCCGACAGCAAAATCATTTTCATGTCTATTTGAGGGAAGGTTATACATTTCCTGCCACTTGTCCAAATATATATCCTTATTTTTGATAACTGAGTGGATTCTCACAGGACTGTTGCAAAAGATTTTATTGGCAATCAAGTTGAATTTGATCACAGATAATGCAGCCACTTGCATAATGTATTTCCAGATCAAATTGGAACACATGAATATCAGTAAAGAAAAACAGCCTATAAAAAGATAACTGAATATATATAAAGATAACTGAGGGGGGAAAAAAAAAAAATATATATATATATATCCCCTTGCATTGCCTGGTGTTTACAGTTGGGCAACTGCCAATCCTTTTACTCTGGGACGTGCGAGTGCCACTACCTTTTTGCCTCCAGAGGTTTTGTCAGTTTTTGTCAGCTCGGTCTTGTCTTTGCTGGTGGATTTGGAGCGCTTGTTGTTGTCCTTGTCGTTGGAGCGGGGCGAGTCAGGCGGACTTGCGCTCTTGCTGTGCTTGGAGGAGCCTGCGAGAGGAGCCGGGGCAGAACAGAGCAGCCGGTGTGAGGAAGATAACACACACATACACACACGCATGCACGCGTGAAGCGGCACGCTGAGGGCGCTCTGATTGCCTCCGCTGGAGAGAAAGAGAGAGCGCTTTCTGGTTCGCTGACCCTTTCCTCCCACCCAACTCCCCGCCAACTCCCCCCTCTAACCACTGCCTCTCTCTACTTCTCACAGCAGCGGCCCAAATGAACAAAAAGGGACGTTTACAACTCACTCGTTCCATTCTCGTCTTTGCGGCGCTTGGCTTCCTGGCTCATCTCGCGGTCACTGTTGGAGTAGTCCTGTAGAAAAAAGAAGAAACAATAAATAAATAAATAAATAAATAAATAAATAAATAAAAACACTGAACGAGTCTCAACTGCAGTTGACGCTCTGGCCCCCCCATCCTGCCACTCACCCTCACAGCAGGAGCTCAATATCTGCTGTTTACACAAAGCGGACGCCACATTAGAAGCAGGCTCATTTGAAGCCCTGTGTCTGAAGACACTTTTACAAACACAGAGGAGCCAAAACCGCCCCAATAGCCCACTAGTATCACTACCCAACCAGTCACAATCACAAACGTTTTGATTCGATTGCCTGTGGATTTTAATGTTACAAATGGATTTTCCTAATCAGAAACAGAAACAGAAACAGACTAAAATAACTAAATCTAACAAAATAACAAAACGACCAGTTTTGTGTGCTCACAAAAAGTTGCACGAAAAAGTATGATGCCGAGCAATATGGCCACAGATTCACAATATAATACACCTGGTCAATTTGGGGATCTCCAAAGAGATCAAACTTTAATAAGGGATTCTCTTACAAATTGAAGTACACAACCTCCATACTTGCCAAGTTCACCAAAAGGAAACATAAAATAAAATAAAACACCTTTTGCACAAGTGACCGTTTCAATTCCCCACCCCAAATGAAAAGGATAAGCTCTATTAATATGAGCATGAAAATGTGCAGAGGTGTGCTCGCTACAGAGGACGCATTAACTTACTTTCACTTAGAAAACCAGGGGCACCTAAACAACATACACCATACCACTGAAAAGACCTGAATCAGTGTTTACAATAATATAACAGCAACACCGCACGCAAGTGCAGAAAATTATTCCATTATGTGATAAAGCCGGACACGAGAAAGCTGTACATAAAAATGTTAAGAGATAAAATGAAAAAGCTGCATAACGTCAAGATTTAAGTTACAATTAAAACCAATATCCAGAATCATTTTGCAATCATACTTGACAAAAATAGATAATTACAACAGCTTATCATTTAATAGTTTACTGTTCGCAGAAATTATTTTGGGGACGGTCTATAATACTTGCACACCATACAAGTCATTAGTTTATAATAGCACATTCATGTTTAGATGGCAGGTAATTCTAAACTTCTGAATGGTAGAGTATCTAATTTCTCACCAATATTCATCAACCATATTTCTGTTAACATTTTAAAAAATTTAATTATGGAACCCAACACTGGTGCAAAATTAGGGAAGGATGGAGGGGGACCTGTCACTCCAACTTCTTGAAATTAGGATAACTCAACGATCACCAAGGCTGCTCTTAGAGATCTACTTTCCTGCAGTTTAGTTTCAGTCTGTGTCTAAGCAGCTCCTCGCCCCCTCATGCCCATACATTAATACATCATTTCCAGCCAATCAGGGAATTGGGAGGAGATCAATATGCTGGAGAAGGTGTGCGAGACTTCACTGGAAGAAAAATACAGCACTTTAAGAAGCCAAGCCAACAGCTGCCAACTTCTTTACCTTTTATTTGCCTCAATAATACACAACTACTGTCCACCTACTCTATTAAAGGTCCATGTTTGGAACAACAGCTTCTAAGAAAAGAGTCTTCCACCTAAAGCAGAGTAGTCACTTACGTTTACGTTAAGCTAATGTTTGCAAGTACTTCCACAATGCACTTCAAACCTAAAATAAATTCCATAAAGACGACAGAAAAGATGATTAAAATGCATTTTAGATTACACTAATTTCATCAGGTAGTCTAGCTGGTCAGTTTAGAAGTTCTTCATTAAACATTTTACATAAAAAAAGACATAAGGCACAGACCTGTCCTGCCTGTATGTACCAAATGAAAACATTTTGAACATATAATTACTATATGATAAGATCATTTGTTGGTTTATACCACTGCAGTTATCAACAGTCCTTCCTCTTTTTGCTCAATCATCACCACATTTGTAAGTAGGAATTAAAGATTAATTGTTATTTTAAAGTGTGATGTTAAAGTGCTGCAATTTCTCTTACAGCCCATGTTCAGGTTTTAAGTGAGGAGCCTTTATCTAACAGCAGGAAGTTCATAAAGAGCCTACAGATGGGACCAATCAGAAGCAACCAAATACGCATGTGTACATCACAACCACTGTTAACTGGCAGTTTGACACACTCAAGCCTCACCCAGGAAAAAGGTGGACATGCTGTTGGTCTTTGCCAATAAACAGACCTCAATGACCATTATACAAAATTGCTGTCACAATATTGGTCAGAAAAAATGCACTCTGAATTTTTTACCCAACTTGTTCATCCCCATTTTATTGAGGTATTTTACTTGTATTTACAGCAGCAGGCTCATCAAAATTACAACATAATTACAATGGAGACGTACACTAGAGAAAAAAAACAAATGATCCCATGATCAAACGCCTTGTAGACGAAACCTCAGCTATTCAAGGCTGATCCATTTTCAATTCATTTCCTATTTGATTCTAAATGTTATACCCCGCTCAACATCATTTCTTACTTGGCTCTACCTTTTCGGTTTGATACTCACTAGTAGCCACAGCCACAGGCAAATGCAAATGCATACTCACTCGTTTGCGGTCCTTCCTGTCCTCTTTCTTCTCCCTCTCTTTGGAGCGATCCCTGGATTTCTCAGACTCTTTCTTGTCGGCCTCGCTCTTGGACAGGGCTGTGCTGTGGTTGGCGTGATGCTGGGTAGGGGGGGACAGGACAGGGTTAAAAGCGGGGTTAAAGTCTCTCAGAAGGAGAGTGAGAGCAGCACTGCCACATCATTATCATGGCCCATTTGAGCTGCGCCAGGCTCTCTATGAAAATTCACACCTGGACATCACACCTCAGAGTGAGCCAGTCTGCTAGTCTCCAGCATCCAAGGGAAAAACAAGGATAACTACAGCAACAAATAAATCTACTGCTACAAATAAATAATAATAATAATAATAATAATAATAATAATAATAGTTGCTTTATTTATAAAACAAAAAAGGTAGAAATAACTGTCAAAGTTGGTAAAACTGGTGCTGGAATGATGCAAAACCTGCTATAAACAAAAGTTTGGACTGTTTGAAAACCACCCCTCAAATTTCTCTAGTGCAGAGGAATGGGCTGGTTGCAGGCTTTCACTGCAACAAAGCTAGAGCTTCCGTGACGAACTATTTGAAGAGTGAGACTAACTGATTAAATGTGTGAAATCATGTGTGCTCTTGCTTGAAAACCTGCAGCCACACTGGACATTAGTGGATAAGATTGGACACAGTGTTCATTTAAAACCCAGAGGACAAGTGATCAGTACAGCACTACCTAGAGAAAGCATTTTGAACTGTTTGTACTTCACAAGAGGTCAAGTTTATTTTTATTGCAAGTAATGCATACACAGCACACATATACATGTTTACTTTGGAGGGGGGGAGGGGCTTTTTCCTGCTAACTTATATTACATCCATGTGACAATGACAGGCTTACCCTTCATCTGACTATGCTGACAAGTCCAGCACTGCCCTCCACTTTGAGCTCTGCCATCATGAAGTGTTGGACAGGTTAAGAAATTTCACACTCTGTTTGCTCTTACCCTAACAAGTCTATGCTCCCACCTACTTTCAGCCCAAAATTTCTCAAGGCTGTCCTTACTAGACTAGGTGCATCCTATTTTTGCACAACATGCTACTTTGCAATCTTTTGTGCATGTTTAAGCTCATCTGTGCAGTATATCACGTGTGTCATTTAATACAAAATACAAAACACAAATCAAAACTTGGCTTCAGAATCAGAAACCCCATCAATATGAAAACCGGAATAATTATAAACTGGACTATGAATGGTCAATACAGCCAACACATACATCAGTTTATGTAAAGGGAGCTGCCCAATGTTTCAAATCAATGCTTCTAAAAAGCAAATATATGGAAAGCACTGGCTTAACAGCAGCACGAGGGCAAGACAGGGCAGAGCGATAAACAGATTGCACGGGCTGTCTGTGTCAAGGTTGTCTGAAACCACACAATGTCAACACGTCCAAGCTCGCCGTCTTATATAATGACTGGCTATCTCACAAGGCTAGAGAAATGACATTTTCTTACAGCCACAACGACCGGCTTGCCACACGCAATCACATTCAGGTTACAAAAGGGAGTGCGCTATGAATAACAATATTTCTGATGCTATTTATCATTTAAGGGAAGGGAAATCTCATCCGCGTGTCACATGAACCACGAGGGCAAAAGGGGGTTTGAGGGGTTTGTTCCCGTCGAGTACGGCCACAGATCAGTAATAATTACACCCTACCAGACCTGCAATTTTGCAGGAGGTTTGTTAGCCAAGGACAAGTACTAAAACTGAATGACCTCATAGAACCTAAAAATAATCACCACACAAAGCATGTGGCATCTTCGTCCAAGCAGGCTTTACAAATCTGACGACAGTAATTTAAGAAGCTCATTAGCCAAAAAGCATTAATCTGAACTGATCGATACTCTGGAACATGAGCGGTAACAAAACACAGTTGCACGTACAGGTCCGCTACTGCACTAGGATAATTTAAAGGAAAAATGATATCATGCAGTCGGTACAAAAGTGAACAGAGGCTCTAAAAGGACAGCTGCAGAAGCGTAAAGGCTGAGGCTTTCTCTGGTAATTGACAACAGTCCCAGCAGTCTGTCAGCGTTAGCTAGTAACATCACATCGCCTGCTGGAACGACTCCATAGATCTCTGCTAATAAATACTTGGAAAAGGAGACGAAACAAAGACATGAGCAAGGGAAGGATGGAGGGGAAAAAAGTGAGAGAGAGAGAGAGAGAGAGAGAAAGTGAGAGAGAGAAAGTGAGAGAACGAGCTCGTTAGCGCTGAAGAAGTGAGGTTGAAGGAGTGACTGTGCAGAGGGACTTTAAAAGAGCCTTTTAAGTTGTGAAGCCATATTTCTGCTGGCTAATTAGGGCTGTTACAGATTCCTCTCTTATTGCCAAGGTGCGTAATATCTCTGAGCTTTCAAAATCAGTCCAAGCCTCACACACAGCTGACATGCTCACTTCTTAAAAATCTCCCTAGTGCACTTTACCCAACAACACCTTTCATAAAACATTAGGCTAGGCCTGCTTGAAGAACAGCTACAGAATCTACATACCGTCACTGTCGTGACAAAACCTTTTATGTCCATTTTGTGTCATTTCGTTACCTTTTTTATGTAACTTAAAAACTAGAGTTGCCCTTTGCATGCGTTAGTTCTACGATGAATGAAAAAAAGGTACAGAAATACCAGCTATAAAAAGTGCTTGAGTTAACTTCCATTAAAAGACAAGAAAGTTTTTCTTTCTCCTCCAAAGTTAAAGCATAAAGAATTGCAATTTTGCTTTGACAACTATATATTTGTAGATTAAGGGCATGTGAGCTCTGAAAGCTCAGTAGCTCTGCTTTTACGCTGCTCTGGCACGTCCTCGTATCACCACGCATCCTTTCGTTTTCAATGGGAAGCATTGGTTCATTAAGACATAGGTGCACAACACACAACGGCTCCGGAGTGTCAAGTCCAGGGGATGCTTTATATATATATATATATA
>CM067485.1:25211208-25241971 GCA_034552555.1 Semaprochilodus insignis
ATATATATATATATATATATATATACATACACACACACACACACACACGTGTATGCATGTTTCAACAGGATAACACACTCAACGTACACAAAATGTACTTACACACGGGGGTTCTTTACTTTAGGATGCTTAGTTAGAAAACATAATTGAACACCACTGACGTAGTTTTGAGAGTATATTTACATTGTTTACACCTTGCTGAACAATAGCGTACTTATACAGTACTTTTTTTTTTTTCCTGACAGTGTCTAACAGACAATTCTATTGATGTTTACCTTAACATGAACAATACGTAATAAAGCTGGGGACGTTTCTGTACTACTGTACAGCTCCTGTGAGAGCTCAGGGTGGCAGAGGACTGAACTCATTTGTAATCGTAAAGCCTGCATCATCAATACAAGGGAACATGCATCTGTGTAAGAGAATGTCTGCGGATGTAAAATGAACAGCGAGTAACAAGATGTTCGCTAACCCGAGGCACAGATCGCGCATATCACAGTAGCCAACATCCTCAGCTAAGAATTTAACAGAGCTACAAATGCATAAACAAAAACACAAACAAGACGCTAAAGGCTGAGCGTTGATCACAGCAGCTACAAACGAATAACTCCGTAAAACCTGGAGAAGGACGTTCTCTCTCTCTCTCTCTCCTCCTTCTGCTCCCTCTTGTGGGATGGCACACAGATTTAAATGATCTCATTCACAGAAGTTTCTATAAAAGCTTTAAATAAACTACTTTCTGTAAAGGTTCTTTACACTTATATTTATAAATAATATACTATTATTTTACCTAAGTGCGATCATTCTGTAAGGAAAACGAGTTTCATTCCGAAATAAATAAATAAATAAATAAACGTATATACACAACGTAAATGTGGCATTAATCTTAATAAAGAAGGCATATAGAAGCAGTTTTCTGACATTCTGAAAATTAATTCTTGCTCCCGTGTACATAGTGCCGGGTCAGTGTTTTCATTTAATTTACATTTATTTATTAAAAAGAAAAAAAAAAAAAAAAAAAAAAGGTTGGGGGGGGTGTACCCAAAACATTACTTAATAATAAGTAATATATCACTTATTATTAGTTGCTTCTTATTACTTATATCTACTCAAAATTGTTTAGCTCTTTTTTGAACAGTACGTTTATCATAACATTGCCAAACATTTTACTGTTACAGCTATTCACATTTACATGCCGTATTTAAGCATATTAAATACTACGTAAATATTAATTTTAATATTTTGTAGCCCGGATCTGGAAAATGCATTTTTGACCCCATCAGATAGATCCCTGCACATCTGTCAATTTTCGCACTTAAAACAAACTACTCTGAATTCTTGGCTGCAGGTTTACAATCAGGCATGCTAGACACCTCACAGTGCTAAGAGAAGGAAATAAAGGAGTATCTTCCATTCAGCAGAGGTCAGCTTAGTGAATGTAAAACAGCTCCCCTGGCAATGTTGAGACCATTAGCCTTCAACACGTCTGATATTTATTTAACATCATATCACAGACAATATCTGGGAATACTTTGAAAGCTAGCCTTGTTAGAGGGGTGGGAAAGCAGCCTGCTCAAAATTCTGTTGGATTGCTTTTGCGAGCCGTGCCATCAGCATATTTTCAAATATCCTGCCATTGCCTTCAGTGACCATAACAGCAAAAACACTTATCTCTCCGCCAGCTGACAGGAGCTGCTCAAAAACGAGTCAGCTGCAGAATAGCAGAGTGAGCAAGGAGCCAGAGTCCAATCAGACAGTAAGAAGAGTGGGGAAGGCCCGGGAGAGCGCAGGCAGGGGGAGAGAATAGAGGAAATTGTGGAGGAGAAATTAGATTAGCAGAATGTGAAGCTTGAGAGCTTGTGTGCATGCGTGTGTGTGGGGGACCGGGTTGGTGGGGGGAAAAGAAGTTATGAGATATGAGATGCGATTTCTTTCCAGCGAGATGCAAATTTTGAGTTAATGAAGGGCTTTGTGGTTTTACAACCTGCAAATTGAGCAGAATCTTGTTAACATGGGGAAAGAGATTTTATAGTACTAAATGCACCGAGTAAGCCCTGTCAACAGAATAGACCTCAAAACCACATGGTGAGCTTATGCAACTACTTCTCTGCTTCACATCCATCTTAAAAAGGAAAATTCTACTCCGAGAACGGGAATCAACATGTCGATCTGACAAAATTACACACCTGAACAAACAACTTGGCGCCCCACAAGAAGGACATTTCAAGTATAAGCCAACAGTACATCAGCAACCAGGGCTGTACATAAACTGTTTTTGAGCACTGGGGCAAGCAAAGTTGTACCACAAATTAACACACTGGAACACTGAGATGAAATGTCTACAATAACACTACTGAAAAGTTAGTTTACCCTGGTCACATTAACTCGGAACAGAAAACAGTCTGGAAAAAGATGGGGCTTAATGTGGTTGAATTCTATTAGCACTCAAGTAGTGTTTTTGTGCATCATCATTAAATAAGAGAAAACCATCAAATGAACCCACACCAGGAAGATCTGCATTGGGTGCTGTCACAGACTCATAATATACTTTACTACCTAAAGGTAAGGCTCAGCTTGATTTTACGTGCAGGGTACCTTTGTAAAAAGTTGCCAAAGGCAGCAGGTACAGCAGAGATTCCCTCTGAAGTTAAAGGTTCAACTGGTTAATATTTTTCAGCATGCAAACAGTGAAATTAAATGGTGTCTGGCTTTACATGTAGCACCCCAACCTTCCACACATTTTGCACTTCATGCGGGTCTGTGTTAACAGGTGTTTAGATTCGCTCAATTACCTGATTGACTGCACCTACCGTAAATACTAGAACTGAACTACGCTGAGAAGATGGCTCAGAGAGGTGGGATATGTTGTCTGATTTCACACAGCAGTATAGTGAGGAAGTTCTCTCGTGTGTGTGACTGATCTTTTATCTGTTCACACAAGATTAGTTTCTCCTAGCACCTTATTATCAGTACTGTCACACTTTACAGCCATGGCAACACAGCATACTTTTTTTGGCTGAGGCTTTTCAGCATGTGATTATGACTTTATTGCTCTTTAGTCAAAAATTAAGATATTTAAAAATAAAAAAGACAAACCCTTTCAAATAACCTGCACATTTGCTACTTTTTAATCATCTCACACACCGTGTGGAAATGTTCATCAAGTCACATGCCAGCTCGTTACCAAAAGTACACAGCTGCCAGAGCTACAAGCCAAACTAACTGGAGATCGTGACACAGTTTTCAATTTGACAGTTTTACGAAAATCAGACAGCTTGCAGTACAAATTATGGATTGGGTAGAAAACGATATATTGTGATATTTTAACAGTTTTTACAATATATTAAGTTCGTCAAAATGTAAGGAACATTCTGTTCATCATTATATTGGGCCCCCAACGCCAAAAATAGTGCTCATGCAGCTTGGATATTAAATACAGCTCCCCGGACAGCAAATAATTAAGACTTCACAATTCAAAAATAACCCCAAAACCTCCGTTCCACAGCCATACAATCTCTGGCAATTGAAATACTTAGTTGTGCCACTTGTCAAACTTCATCTTTGGACCCAGACACCATACTAACATGCCTTGACCTTGTGTCACATGCATACAATGCACTCATACATCTGCCAAGATCTTTCATCATACAGGAAAAATAAATGCACATATTAAAGAAGTGAAGACATTAAATGGGTTCAAACCTTGGAGACTGAGTCCTTTAAATCGTTGAGATTGTCCTGTAGGAATGAACGGAGATGACAGATGAGCTGAAGAGGTTGGCACACAGCAGGAGAAAGGGTTGAGTGGGGGGGAGGCTGGCCGGCATTCAACACATCCCCTTAAAGACCTTCAAAGACTAGAACTTTGACATGGTTAGTGGAGGAACAACTGGACTATGTAGTCTAAATGCTGGTCTATGCAGGAGCATCGGTGTCTAGATGCAATTGGAGAACCTGTACGCTGTGCTGACCGATACTGGTTACATCTTAACTGGGTTCTTTGGTCTAAATAAATGAAGTGTATATTCTACCAATTCACTGTGTGAGTGCTGGGGAAGATCAAACAGCCTAAACTTGGGCTAGCATTCTAACATGGAGGAGTGCTATGGTGCTACATATTAAGGGCCCTGGTGTATCGGTGTTTTAAGTGTACACTTGTTGGTGTAAGGTGTTGCAGGTTAGGGTGCATATAGAATTACAACAAGCTCCCTGGTTGCAGATAAGCAGCTCCTTCTTGAAAGGCTTTGCCCATGCTTTTTTTTCCTTTGGTAGCCTTTTCTCTCCCTATGTGGCTGCTGCTGGTGATGCATCATGGTGTTTTCCCTGGATGGCTGGAAGGCCTGTCTGCCTTTGCAGAAGATGCGGAGGTCTGGGGGAGCAGGGGAAATGCTTGCTGGACCGCTTTTTCACCGCAGGGCAGACGCACACCGCAAAAAAAAAAAATAGCTTGAGAGCAAATGAACAAACCAACCAAAAAAAAAGGAAAAAAAATCCCTCAAACGGAGGTGGTAAAAAGAGGCTCTCATCAGGAGGATCCAGGGCATGGGTGACGCAGTAAAGGCATCCGGAAACCATGAATGGCAGGGCCATCTGACGTGATGCTATAATCGGGATATCTCTTCCAGCAAACATTCTCTCGTCCCGAAGTTTAAGGGAAAAAAAAAAAACAAAAAAACAAAAAAAACCCCACAAAACTTCATTACTTTTATGCTTGATCTTAAATAATATGCTCAAAAAATGTCAAAAGTCAAAAAAAAGGAAAGGGCGTTTTACAAAAATATAATATCTATATTTACAAAAATGCATTATACGAAAAAAATATTTTCCGAGGCACTTGAGTAGGGTTTTGAGCATGTACAAAAAAGNGCCTTCTCCTCCCTCTGCTTCTCCTTCCCTCCCGCCTTGGCCTCTGGAGTGCTTGCTGAAATCTTCTCTTTCTTCTCCTTTTTCTCCTTCCCACTCTTCTCTTTGTCCTCCTTCTCTTTGCTCCCTTTGGTGCTGGAATAAAGGGAAACAAGCAGGGATGTTCAGTTTGTTTTTGTTTTTTTCGTTTGCTTACCATACATTGCAAAAGCAGCCTTTAATGCTCTCTTTGATGACAGAGTATCCCAAATAATGATTCATCAGCTCCAACTAAGTTGCTTGTTTTGATAAAAGAGGCTCAAGAGGTTCAATCCTACATAGATTACTCACAATATAACCTCTCACATTGAATGACTTTATGGAGTCCAAACAGGCAAAAAAAATCTTTCTTGTGATGCAGATGACTATGTTAACTGTAACAAGACAAACCCTCCCTCACCACGAAAAAGGAAACTAAACTAAGGATTTAAACTAAGTCTCATACCCTCAGAGTTTATCATAAAACCTAGCCTGGGGTATTACATCCATGATTAAACACTCCTGACATTCTTTACACTCATTGGTAGAAAGTGTGCCATTCCCCGAGCCCCCTGAGCTAAGTGAGTGCCCTTAATGAATATTTTCTGAGCACTGGACTATGACTATTAGTGCCAGGAACCAGCCTGACCTCTGGCTCCTCTCTGCTGAGGTGAATTACAAATCCACTCCACTGCAGTGGCTGAGTAGGGAACATTCTCTGACCTCAGCAAAGCATGTTGAAGCCCGCAGGAACCATTACAAACTCATTAAATTCACACTGTTCCTGAATGGAACTTAATGAAGACCTTTCTTCCCGGCTCGCCACATGATTCCCTTTGAAGTCTTCTTTCAAAATGATAGTTTTACACAAGCAATTTGATGGGCCTTTCACAATTGTCTGTATGTTGTAACAGCCATGTCGTGCCGGGATGGCTCCTTTCAAGATGGTTCTTTCAGCAATAGCTCAGTCTAATAGAATAGTAAGAGGATTCTTGCCTGGAACACTGTTCAATTTGATTACACAGTTCATAGGGAAGGTAGACTTTGATAAAAGACTGATTTATTTTGCGAGTAGTTTGAAATAATAAGCTGGGGCTAAACTTCCTCACCCCAGGGCCTAAACTTTTAATAACATTATCCAAGAGATGAGAGCAGTACATCATTCTGCAGAGCTCCAGCTTGGCTCATGCTCAGTGTGCGCGTGTGTGTACGTGCAGACCCAGCCTCGGGTGTACCTGTTAGGTGTGCTGCTGCCATTGCTGCTTGCTTTATTCACTGCGGTTGGGTTTTTGCTGGCAGTTTTCTGAGCCACCTGAGATTTGTCCTTAGATTTCTCTGCAAACAACACAATGTACATAAAGCTGTTAGGGATCGTGCCAAATGACAGTTCTCACTGCTTCACTTGCTCTTCAAGAAATGAGTCGAGGAAATCATCTCAAAAAGCGCAAATGGTCACTGAAGCCTTTGTTACGGCATTAAACAAAGCCATAACTGCACTGGATGAGCCTAACGGGGTGGAGAGCCCAGTGGGTCAGACGAAGGTCATACAGTGCAAGCTGTGCAAGTGACACTGGCAATAAAAATGGCTCTGTAATAACGATGGGTTTATGGAATGTGCTTATGGGAGGGGGAAAAAAAAAAAAAGGGACAACAGATGACACTTTGTGTGGACATTATGTACACAGTAAAACTACGAGCATCCTTCAGAGGCCATTGAAAGCTCATAAAATCTGAATGCAATTGAGATGGTGCTTCAAAACCTGTGAATTATTTAAACATACCAGGCAAGTCCTGAGAGACGCAGTAATAAATTTACATGTAGAGAAGGCTTCATCAAGAGCAAGCAAACCACAAGAGAGGAGAGCCGAAGGAAAAAAAATGGCTAAAGCTCTCCTCACAGGACAAAAAGTTATTTTTATAAAATTAAAAAAGCATCACTGTCACTAAGAACTATCAAATATTCTTGAATAATTAAATAATCTATACAAATAAGAAAAGCTCAAGAGGTTTCATCACTAAATCTTATATTCTTATTACTACTACTATTAAGAGGCAGCTGTCAATTATTTAATACTAATATGATAAATTTGCATTTTTATATACTATACACATTCCACTTATTTATTTGATTAAATATGTTATGGAATCTCAACAGTTGTGCTTCAATCTCCAACAAGTCTGAAGCTGAGAGATGGAAGGTGCATGGCAATAAACTAATATTTACTGGATATCTAACAGTCCTAGACACAATACCACCTTTTTGAATCAAAACACTAACAATCGGTGACAGTCAAAAAAATTAATATATAATAATAATAATTACAAACAATTCTACTAAAACAAGTCCTTTAGGTAGAATGCAAGACTACATACTACATTGTGATATCCTAAGATTATACATTTTGCAGGAAGAGCAAACCTATTAGCATTTCTCAGGTTTCACAGTAATAACTCACTATTGAGCTTTTATGCACCTGAACTAATGCAGATGGAAGAAAAACTACCACACCTTGAATCACTCAGCACATAACCTGGTGCACTGTAAGAGAATGCGTCTTGCTGCTTGTACAGTCTTTACATTCAGCTCAACTCAAGCACTATAATGCAAATTAGTTTCAGAAAATAAACAAGGCTGTATGGTAAACAGCTGACACCCCTCCCCTGTGCATACACTGGAACACAATTACACTGTGATAGTGTAGTTAAAAAGTTTTCCACAGTTTCAGCTGAATTTTGATGCACGCTACTACAATCAGACCACAGCAACATGGTCCAAGATCACATTCCTTCTTTTGGCATGGAACTCACCCGTGTCCTCGGCAGTCCCCTCCTCATTCTTGCTGGTGGCAGAGGCAGCGGCAGCTACAGGCTTGCCAGCGTTGCCAGGCCCGTTCTGCAGGCCGCCAGGGTTAGTGCTGCTCACTGGCTCTTTGTAGTGGAACTCGTTCTCAGGAACCATATGCACTTTCCTGCTTTTCAACTGGCCAGAGTAGCTGCAAGTCACATACATGGTTAAAATCACAGGACACGAGACGCTGCATATTCAAAAACTTCAACAACACATTTCATTTCTAAGTGAAAAGGTGTCAAAGGGAAAACAGCAGGGTGGGGGGCACTTAACAGTGAGAGCTACAAAGACCTCTGGAGAAAAAAATTGACAATGTTGGCTTAAATGCTATCCCCCAAAATTGTAATGCATTTTTTGTTGATTCTGTACTTCGGCAGGACAAAAGGGCAAAAGTTCACAAACCCCATCCACCTAGTCGCAGTGGGTGTGGGAGGAAATCCCACTGGTGGCATGTTCAAGTTGAATAACACTACTCACTTCAATTATCTCAGAGCCTGTGTGAAAAGGACACTTGAAGCTCAACATACGACACAAAGGAACAAGGGGGGAAAAAAGAGTAACACTAACTCAAGCAAACGGATGCCACTTCATCATTAACCCTAGGAGCAATTAACAAATACCAATCAGCAAATGACAAATTCAAGTCCTCTTACCATTACTGCCCCTCATTGATGTGTGAAATATTAACACCCGCAAGCCGCTTGAAAACAAAGTGTGTCATTACTAGAAATGGGAGAGGCAGGTGGTCTATGGAAGGGCTGGGCGTCTAAGCCTTATTCCAGCAGGGTGAGGAAAAGCTCATTACAATTGATAACTGATAAGATCACCTCGTTGTGACAGGACAAAGGCCGCAGGGACAGCGAGGAGTCCAACAAGCGAATTAATGGCATTCATTAAGCCCTGATGCAGAAGCTTTTACAGCGAGGCTGACCTGTCACTCGTCTCCTCTTTGGATTGGTTGGGCTTACACAACTCTCCAAACTCTCTCGCACTGCATGCAGCAAGCTGATCCCGTGGGGAGAACGTTACCAGGCACCACCAGCTTTGATAAATAACTTTCGACCGGCAAATTGCATCAACACTGCATCAGAGCATATGCTAGCACCAGTCGGAAGTGGGCGAGGATAAATCTCTGCCTCTGTAATGGGGCTAACCTGCTGGGGGCGACGCGAGGGAACTCCCTGACAACGAGTGAGGAACAGCAAACAGTTGGCAGAAACTGCACTGCCTCGCAATAATGACTGATCTGCCCAATTCCTTCACTTTCCACACGGTTCCTCCGCACCCGCAATAATACAGAGGGACGCAGGTGCTGCAAACGAAAGTCGCTCTACCATGCTTCATGAAAATTCTCAAGTCTGTTACCTCGGAACAAACAAGCCAAATCCACCCAGGACTGGGATCCTATCACTTTGCCACCAGCCAGACCCCTGCCAGAGGTGAGTTCTAGAACATAAGCCCAGGCAGCCCTCCCACAAAACCCTGGAACAGTAAAAGGCCCATCAGAATGCAAGGCCGAGGCCTGCTCTCTGCTCAGTTACCCCATGGCTAATGCATAAAGGTCAGGCCTCTTCTCCTTCTCCTCCTGGCAAATCTTGTGCACACGGCACTCCAGCGCCTGGCCCAGGTTCAGCACTTTGGGGTAGAAGGGTAGAATCTTCGTCAGCACGATCAGGATGTTGCGTATGTGGGTGTACTCACCCGTTTCCAGACAGTGCACGGATGCCTAGAAAGCAGAGCCAGAGACACATATACACACACAGTTTTGCTCAGTTCTGCACCAGATCTGTCATCACATAATACACAGAACACTTAACTTTCAGATTCTATATTAGCACCATTATTAACAAACCATTAAATTCCACACAAGACAAAACTATATTCAGATGAAATCTCCTATTCACTCCAAATAAATACAATTTAAGTTGATACACTGAGGCTCACAGTTCATCAAGTCTGTAATGGCTCGACTCGAAAATTACGAAAATTAGTGGTCAGAAGCTGACTGCAAACATTTGCATATGCTGCACTGGGCCCATTAGGAACACACACAGCAAAAACTCCAGGAAAAAATATTTTAACATTAGAAACAAAATCACAGATCCAGCTTAGATACACAAAAGCACTAACTTTAGTCAACTTGTAATGCCACTTGTGAACAACATGCCGGAAGTTCTCATAGTCCAGTTGGTCTGCTTTGTTCCCTCCATCAAAGCCACTGGCTCTGAAAATGGTGAGGAACCCTGGGTAATTGCCACATTCCTGACAAAACAAGCACAAAAAACATACGTTATCTGAACTCGCGATTAGAAAAACAGTAAAGTTCTACAAACAGTTAACAATGCTGTTAATTAATACTGGATAATTCTTTAGGTAAGGCATTTGATGGACGCTTACATGATCTCAGCTGGTCTGTACCAGGGCACCATCAAAAATGAATGCTCATGCAATACTAAAGACAATTTCAGCACTTCGTGTTGGGTCCTCTGAATTCACAGAACTGGAGTGCAAAATGAAACTACATATTTTAGCACAACAAAGGTGAATAACTGCATAATGTGGTAATGTGGTAACAACTTTGCCATTCAGCTGAATGAAGAGGTTCCATGTTCTGAGGCTATAGTGGTCCTATCAAAATTGACATTCAGAAAAGTCTGTCTAAAGAAAACACTGCTTTGTTTGACATATACATAGTTACATAAATACACACACAATCAGGTCTCCCAAGTGTTTGGACAGTGACAATATTTGTAATTTGGCTTCTGTTAATCACCACAACAGATCTGAAATTAAGCAATCAAGATGTAACTGAGGTGTAGACTTGCAGTTTAATCCAAGAGGTTTAACAAAAACATTGCATTAGTCATTTAGGAACCAACACCTTTTCTTTTACATACTTCCTTCATATTCACAGCCTTGAAAGTAAGCGGTGCTTTCACACAATTACAGGGCAATTACATTTGGACCAATTACAGGAAGCTGAGGCAGGCTATCACCACGCATTAAACAACAGGCCAAAAAAAAAAAAAAAAAAAAAGAACAAAAGGGAGGTGAAATAAGCCTTGGTAGTAAAAGGAAGGAAATGGAGGGATAGAGAAGATATGACTGGACTGGAGAGCAATGCAGTATACAAAGCTCGGTTTGTTCTCGACGTGCAAGTGAGATAAATGATGGGGCATGTGGCCGTGTACCTACAGGCACGTCTAAGAACTCCATCATATGAGCTTACAGAGAATACTTCAACAACGGAAGCGCTGAGTCTTGTACTACACTGGTGCATGATAGCATCCAAAAAAGCATCAGACGTCCCCCTACAAACCAATCAATGTCATTATATGGAGGCGCAGCCCACGTAGGTGATGACAACAAGGGTATATTATGCAGGAGTCTGTAGTGCGAACGCTAAACTACAGTGCAAAACAAAAAATAACCAGGTCAAATGTACACCATGTGACACATGGCACAGAAGTCTCTCATAAAGTGTGTACATACCGAGAGAAAGACTTTAAGGCGGTCTAGTCTGCATCATATATTTCCTGGTCTTGGCCATGGTACCATTCACTTCAAAATTCATCCTGTTACTTATATCAGCAGTCACATCAACAATAAACAGCAGTGACCCAGTTCCACTGGCAGCCACACATACCCATACCATAACACTGCCTCCACTATGTTTGACAGATAATATGGTATGTCTCAGACCACAAGCCCTTCCTTTCCTTCTCCATACTCTTCTCCTCACATCATTCTACAACATCCCTGACCTGACCAGATGTTGTGAAGCTTTTCCTCACCACACAATAAATTCTGCAGTCATCCACTATAGCTGGTCTTCCAGGGTTCCTGGTCTTGCTGTGTTCATCAGTGTACCAAATTGCTGATTTGGCCACTCTGAAAATGACTGCTATTTCTCTGACAGGCTTTTGCTTTATTTAAAATAAATAAATAAAATAAGTAAAATAAAATAAAATAAATACAAATTAGTTTCACTTGCACCAGCACCTCTTTGGGCTGTATATTGAGAGATCCCATGAACAGCTACAAATGCAATTTCAACATTTAGAGTCAGAGCCAGATCTTTTACACCCTTAATCTGTCATGAAATAAAAAGGAAACAGGTCATTCCTGGCCAAAAAACTGCTTATCATTCAAATGTCCAATTACTTCTGAGCCTGTAAAAATAGAGGAAGTACGTTTATAAAAAAAACCCTGCTGTTATTTTTGAACAGTTAAAGTACTACTTTTGTTAAACACATTAAAGCTGAAATTCTACACATCAGTCACATCTTGCCTGATTCCTTTAATATCCACTCTGATGTCTCGGCACCTAAGGACCTGTCTCTCTCTGTGTTGTCTGGCAAGTATACCCCTTGACAAGTTTCTCTTTTTTGACATGTGGGCATTAATACAAAGTATGTATAGATATGTGTAATAGAACAGAATACAATAGAAATGTGACTTCGCAACCAAAAAAAAAAAACCTTATTTATATATATATATATATATATATATATATATATATAAAAAGTATCATACACATTAACATATNTAATAACTACTGATGTCATTTTTGCCTGTTGACAGCAGAAAAGTGCATGCCTGGCTTCAGAACTGACACTGCCCCCTTTGGCATAAACAACTTTATATGTTAACTGTCTGAAAGTTTGACATCTACCGGGAGAAACAGCCCATTGCCCCAACCTACATGCTGAATTCCTTTAACTGATTTTAATGGAAAACTTTTTTTTTTTTTATCAAAAGAAAGATTATTAATATATACCAACAGCAGTCAGTTATTCATTATATACACAGTGGTGGGAAACAGCAATTTGGGTAAATTAATCAATAAATACATTTTTAAAATATCTTTTTATATCTTGCAAGTATGAATGTTTACTCCTCTCTTCGTGCTTATGGTTTTGTACCTTCTCATAGGTAGTTTTATCGCTGTGCCATCGTGTCACAGTCTCCAGCATGCAGCACAGGAAACGGCCATAACGTCGAGACTCATTCTCTGTACAGCTTGCAACTGTGTAGATGATGTCCGAGAACACCTGCAAGGATGTTGGTGAGAAAGAGAGAGATAAAGAGATAGATAAAGAGATGGAGAGAGAGATGGAGAGATAGAGAGAGAGAGAGAGAGAGAGAGAGATGGCCATGAACAACCCCCATCAAGAGAGATTGCCTTTATCGCGATAAACATCCTTTTACCTGCTGCCGCTTTAATGCACATAATGAAACACTTTGTGCAATCAGACTCAGCAGGAGATGGTCATGTCTACAAACAAGCAGAGGAATGCAGCACTGCTAGCGTAAGCCTGTTAGCTCTGACTATTGTCCTTACCAAAGCCACTAAACAGCTATTCATTACAGAAAGTGTTTAATCGTTTTGACTATTTGAAGTGCCGGCTCAAAGGCGTTCAGAAAGGGTGAGGGACTCACACGATCATAGCAGAGCAGGGTGCAGAAGTTGGGCGTCTTCTGCTGGTGCACGAGCTCCACGAAGCGAGCACAGTAGACTGCATCGATGGCTGAGAAGACACAGCGGGGGAACAAGCAGAGCTGGAGGAACTTGGTGATGGTCTCGTTCTTGGTGGATTCTGCAGAGGAGAGCGAGAGAGAAAAGAGAGAGAATGAAAGAGCATGAGAGAGAGAAAAGCATGAGAGAGAGCATAAGAAACAGGAGGTTGTGAAAGAGAAAGAGAGGCAGATAAAGAGAAATCAAAAACTTACTGGCAAGTAGCCAGTTGTCCTTTTCCAGTTTGAGGCGTTGTAGCACTCTCTGTACATGCTCCAGCTGCTTCTTCTCCTCTTCCAGCAGCTTGTCCTGCAGCGCTGTGCAGCGCTCCTTCTCCTTCTTCTTTTTGTTCAATGGCTGTGGAGGTGACAGCATGTTCTCAGCATGTGAGAGCAGCTCATTCCAAAAACACTGACTTTGTTCTGCTGCTTCGCATGTTTAAGCTCGGTACCATCAATCTTTTAAGAGTTCTTTTTTTTTTTTCTAAAAAGATCAACAATGGTCATCTATCACAAATCACTTGTTTGGAAGAAAAAGTAAAAAAGGCTTAGACTGGTCTATGTGAATAAGCTTTGTGTTGAAAGACTACTGTATTGCGCCACATTCAAAAACCTGTATGGGCTCCAAAACTCTTTATAACTTCCGACAGACAGACACATATATACACATACACACACACGGTTCTCCCTTACCAGAAAGAACCAACTTTGCACATACATACACACACGCATGCACATAGACTCACATAAACACACAGACATACATACATAGATACATACACACATCCGAACATTAGTTGCCTTAGGTGACCAAAATGCCCGTTTCAGTCCTAATTAAAAAGGAAGGTCTCTTACCATCTCCGCATTTTCATCAATGGCCTTGATCTGCATTTTGAGCTTGTTGACCTCACGTTCGTAGGCAGTGTGTGGCACAGCCAGGTCGTACATGGTCAGCGACCAAAAGGTGGCGTAGAATTGAGGCCGGATATCATCCCACACCTTGGGTGGGTGGAGGGATACCACAGCCTCGTGCACGGGGGCCATCACCTGTTCACAGGCAGCAATGTACTTGTGGACCTTCTGCTGCTGCCGGTTGCCCTTCTCCGCCTTCTTCAGCTCGTCATACTTGGACTAGGGGGAGCAAAGCAGGGTGAGTGTGATGATTAGCCCAATCAGGAGCAAACAGGCTCGAGTTATGGATATGGATGGCTGTGTCAAACAAATGAAACGGGAGCAGGCAGAGTTCCTATACGGGAGCTGGAAGAAGCCCAGAGACTGAGCTTCGCTGGCAGAGAGATGGTATAAATCAGGGGCGCTAAGCAGCTCCACGCTTCACAGCTGGAGCCGAGGATTGGAGGGGAGAATTAAGTTTCCGGCACTTTCATGAAGGGAAAAAAAAAAAAAAAAAAACTGCAATGGGAGTGATAGTAAAGTATGTTTTGACAATGTGCTGGAGAGTGGATATAGAGAAAGCAGTGCGGGGAGTGCTGGGAGGTAAATCTTGTTAGGGAACAAGAGGGAGGGGAAGCTGGTGATGGAGGGAGGTGTGAGCTGCCGGCGAGCTCCATTCCTCTACTTATTCAGTCTATTACTCTGGCTGTAGTCCAATCATGTTTGTCAAAAGGACACCATACCGTTACAAGAAGTAGACAGACAGGCAAGAGAAGAAAGTCTTAGATACACTGTGATTCTTTTTGTGGAAGACTCCGAATTGATGCCCAAACGGCATAGTTGGGCTTTTCACTCCTGTAGACTTTCTACAGTAGAAGAATTTAGCACACCCCAGATTAAAGGTGTACTGATCAATCAGAATTGGCCGTTTTTTAGCTTGATTGGTCCATGATCCATGACCAGGCGATCAGCCTCATTTATCCGATTCTGTGCCAAAGCTACTCTTGATGGTTTACTTTGTGGAATAAATGAAAACATTTGGAATGACACTTTTTTATACAAAAAGACTCCCACCCCACTGAATATGTACAGCAGGCTCTAGTATCTTTTATCAGCAATAAGGACACATTATCTAAACCCAACATACACAAAACCAAGTAGGCAATACTTCCTGGATGTTGAACGGAATTGTTAAATCTTGTCACGCCACACACACAGCTGCTACAAGCCAATTCCAGAGCAGCAATTATGCTGCGTTCAAGTGTTGTGTATATACCTCATGATTAACAAGTTAACGACTTCACTCCATCCGAAGGCTCATTCAGTGCCTACCTCACTGAAAAACGGAAGCATGGAGGTCCGGAGAGCCCAGGCCTGCGTTTAATGTGCTGTGTTATAGAGCAAACAGATCTATGAGTCCCCTTCACTGCAAGTTTAGTGTTGTTTTACTTGTGTAAAAGGTTAAAGGTCATGTTACACATCACATCTTAAACTCCTGCATCATCCGGAATCCCGTTTCACAGTAGAAAATCGGACTTTGTCAGCCGTTCAAACCCAATTTACAAGCGAGAAAATTCAGACACCAGTCAAACGCAGCAATAGCTTTAGAATGGACATTTACATATCTAACCTTGACGTCAATGTTGAGCCTCACTGCTCAGTGGGTGGATGAAGATTTCAACATACACCATATTTTTATCTGGCTATGCCTTATTACAGGCTATTCTGCTTTTCCCATTACATGTTGCAGCTGTACAAACACCACTCTCAATTTGTAGTTGGAGGTTTGGAAGAGGAAAAGGTTTGTCATATAACCTAGTGCACTTTTTTGAGATGTGAGAATTTACCACTAAAGTTACAAAATTTTGTGCAAGCTGTCAATAAATTTTAGTTCTCAAAAAGACAGAAAATTGGAATCTGCCAAGTAAATCACAATCCGTACATCTCTAATAAACAGACTGATAAGTTTCATGTCTAGGAAATAAAAGGAAAACATAGCCTACATAGAATCACAGCTTTGTTTAACAAGCTCAGCAAATGCCAACAGTCTAAGAGGATTAAGATACAAAAGTTTACTGAAAGATAAACTGTAAAGCTAGGGCATATAAAGAATATAGCTTTTTTGTACAGCTTTAGGTTTATTACCTGAAGGTTTAGACTAGCTGTCCTATTATGAAGACAGAAAATATCCGTTTTCCACAGACATCTACAGACAAACTGCAAAATGACTTTTCTAATGGCAGAGAACACCACGCTGTTACTCAGTTTTAATTTACAAAGCATATGGTCAAGGCTGAGCATTTTTCACATGTGCGCAATTACAACAGCTTTTAAAAAACGTGGAGTATACTGACATAATAAAGTCATGAGACAGCAATATGTAAATTGATAATGAAGGGCCATTTCCTTAGGGGAAGACTTGGGAACACCCACAACTGCATGGACTGTGAGGTGTTATCCTGTGAGTGAGGTTGAACACTGGCCATCTTGTCACCTCACGATGACATTTACGTACCTAGACCCCATGAAGCCATGGACCCCAGATGTCAACAAGGTACTGTGCAAGCTGGTGGTGGTTCCATACAGGTGCATTGTGTGAGTTGGGTCCACTGGTCTGCCTAAACACAGCACTGACTGGTGCCTGCTATGTTTCACTGCTTGGCGACCATTTGCAGCCCTTCATGGACTTCATGTTCCCCTATGTATGGGATATTCCTGCAGGGTAATGCACTGTGCCACTGGGCCCTAGTTGTCCAGATTTGATTCAAGTAGCATTCTGGAGAGCTCCAACGAACAACACATGGTCAACTGAGGCATTCCATCGTCTTGCTATGAACACGCTCGCCAGTGTTCAACTTCACTCACAAGATTACACCTTACAACTTATACAGGTGTGAATGTTCCCAAGCATATTTACTCAAATGCAGGCCTCTCAAATACCGCTGAAATAGCTTAACCTTTGAGTGCAAGCAGTTCTACAGCAAACCTAAAGGTCAGAAACCAAAAATGCCTTGACTGACCAGTGATATTTGGAGTAAGTGAACATTTGGGAAAAATTAATTCTAGGGACTCATGTATAAGAAAGACATCATGCCAGGAGAGTAAACATGTGCATATTCGTTTCAACACTCACCAAAATCTGATGAGCGTACATAGGCCGGGACAGGAAAAAGGCTGCATCATGGGGTGTGTGGAACTGGTTACAGAGGATGTCCACAGAGGGCACCCGCTTGATGTAGTCCTCCATGCTGAGGTTGGACGCCAAGAAGCCGCCGAACTGCACCAGGGTGTCATGACACTGAAGGAAGAGAAACAGGAAAGTGGACCCATTCATCATTAGGCAAGGTTCTCCCC
The DNA here is from genome assembly GCA_034552555.1 of Semaprochilodus insignis. Lineage (NCBI taxonomy): Eukaryota > Metazoa > Chordata > Actinopteri > Characiformes > Prochilodontidae > Semaprochilodus > Semaprochilodus insignis. The sequence goes on from CM067485.1 coordinate 25,228,700, forward strand.
TCTGTTCCCTGCTCATTTCCCAGCCAAATGCAGATGCTCTTAATAAATCCTCGGGTTGCTCATTTATTTGGGGGACTGCACCTTGCTTTATTAAAGCCATTCATCACCAGCAGCCCTCCCTGGAAATCGATGGGATGCCCAGTAAAGCAATTTAGTGGAAGAGAGGCGCTGGGGAAGCGATCCCCAAGCCTCGCTGGTAGAAAAAGAGAAGGGACTAAAGCACGGGCCGAGCCCTTGGTCAGCCATTACTGAAGTTTTTTAATATTCTTCACCATAAGTGCCACTGCTGTCTAGGGCCAAAAGGACAAGGAAGAAGCAAGGCAACCGGGAACAGAAGATCCACCTCGGCAGAAAGAATTTAAGGTGGGGCTTTGCTTTAATAACACGTTAGAACTCTTGCACTAGGGTAAACACAGCACGTAGGTTACAAGGTGAGAAGGTGATCACAAAGTTTTTGTGTACGCCGACCACAAAGTAAAGTGCTAGTCTGAAAACCATGACCTACAAAGTACCAGAGCTACATCAAATGATTATTTCAGCATTGATCAATCTCTCATATGTCCAGTTAACTATAGGGCTGGCCTGAACAGCAGTTGACAGGCTTTGAATACCCCTTGGTATTACTGCATAAACATTGAGACTTCTCTTTAAGTACACCCTTAAAACAATAATGCCTACATTTCATAATTACCCACAATTTTGTGTTCGTCACACCAGTCCAAAACATATCTAGTAAGTGTCAACAATGTATTAATGTTATATTGTATTGCATGTTATATGCTATATTTTGCTATAATCAAACACGACTGTAGCCCTCTCGTTCAAATACAGTATTAATAAGAAACTAGCATTAGCAATTCACTTGTATCACTAAGAGTATAACACATTAGAATTATCACAAAGCTGAACTGAACTTGTAGTTAATTTACAGGGAGTGGCGCAGAAGTCCTACTGGAGTAGGAAGCTGGAAGCAGCCCATACTCCTGGAACTGGTATGGCGCTCAGAGGACCCAGGCCCCAACACACCAAACCAACACTGAAGTGGTTGGTGTAGCTCAGTGGATAACACCACTAACCTCCAGGGAGCCACCGCCCCATGTGGGAGATGGGGGTTCGATTCCTGGGTCTGGATAACTATGCTGTGCTACACCAATAAGAGTCCTTGGGCAAGACTCCTAACACTACATTGGCCTACCTGTAATATGAATGACCTTGTAAGTCGCTCTGGATAAGAGCGTCAGCTAAATGCCATAAATGTAAATGTAATGTAAATGTAAATGAAGTATTTAAATTATTCAGACCAGCCATAATTAACTTGCTACAAGGCCACCACGTCACAGGTAATGAATCAAATTAGCTAGATTTTTGGCTGGTTTGTTTTTCCTAAAACTGTTAGTTTAGATCGTTTTTGAAAAGTTCTCTTTGGAAAGTACCATTGGGGGTTGTTACTAAGAAACTAAAGCGTAGTCACTCATCTGTTCAGCTTTCCCCCCTTACTGCGAATAGTCTGGCAACAACTGGAGCATTAGATGAAAAAGCAGCATATAAACAGCAACAGAATACTTAACTAAGGTGGTGCAGGCTACAGGTATTCTAACAGCAGTACCATTCTATACCACTAAAGTACCACTATAATTACATCTTAGTTCAGAACATTGTCAAATGAGGTTAAACCCTAATGAATTAAGACTTTTCCTCTAACACCAAACCTATTCGATGCTTAACACACCCATCAAAACTCAGATTTTTACTCTGTGCTGAAAGGGTAGCTCACATTTCACAGCCTTCCAGTACTGCAAATGTCTAGATGGTACACAACAAAAAATGCTAAACCAAACCTAATAGAACTAACAATTACAAGCACGTCATGCTACAAATAAATAGCTCTACGGTTGTTTACATTCGCTTTTTAGTGATTTTATGCCATACAATTATCAAAAGAATAGCTGCACCCATGAGGAAGTGTCAGATTGCAGTGCTATTGAGAAGGAAGATAAAGGTTACCAGGAACAATGATGATAAATTTAGACTGATATGGGCAATATTTATAGGGCTACACATGCAGAAGTAGTGTCTCTCAGTATGGTGTCGGGCCGCCACGTTTGATGTTTGATTCTGGGTGCAACTACTTGTGCAACTACTCTTTTGATGATGATGAGTGTAATTCTGAAAGCAAACAAAACTGCTTTGCACAAAGACGGGTTTGAATGACTGTTGCAGCTGCACCACAAATAGTAAAGCAAAACGTTCAGAGGTCCTGCAGTGTGAGATGGTCAGAGGCGTAACTGAACTAAGCAACACCCAATGAGAGCACAAGAGGGGGAAAAAAAAAAAAAGCCACAGCTGATCACAAACACACAGGAGCTGCTTGTTGAGTTCAAATTCATCCTTTACAATTTCAAGTAAGCAGCCGGTTCTTATTTTCAAATTTTCCCAGCTCCGACTGTGATCTGTGTTTTAAACTCATTCTTCCCCAGTTTGTGTTTCCACTTTACTTGTTGTGGTCGTACTATACACCAACAGGTCCAGTGCAGTTTAGTTAGCTTGGGTCACGTAATAATGGGGGAGATCTGGAAATGGTCAGTGTCTTTTAAAGCTGAAACTCACTGTGTGTGTTGTACCCTCTATTTATTATGTCAGTGCACATTTCCTCATGACTGCCGTTAAGCGTGCTGCTCTCCGTTTTGCTAGCAGTCGTTAAGAATATGTCCAGTTTAAGCAACAAGGTTTTAAAAAGTTCCTAAAATGAAACAAAATCACTAACCAAAGGCAACAAGCCTTCATTAACATATTAGTCCGAAATTGGAATTGCGGCCGTTAATGACAACCAATTTCAACTCGACTAATACAACACAAACATATGCAGAGCTTAGTGTAGACTCGTTTTAAACTGCACAACAGTATAAATACCTGATACCAAATACTCCTCATGCCTCATTTTTGTACCGGTGCAACTCTAATTAGTACTTATTCACAGCAAATGGTTGTTGATCCGTGCATCATTTCCATGCGCTGCGCATCCCACCATTTCATTAGATCCCTCATTAGACCCTAGAACCTGTGCACTACTTTTCCAAACAGCAAGCCAGCAGGAGAGTGAAGGCCCAGAGTGAGGAAGCATCTGGAGGTGCCTATCCAGAGACCACCACTCCCCACCCCCCTGCCCTCAGAAACAGCTGCTGTACTCCGCACTGAGCAGAGACAGCATCTCGTTAGAGCCGGGCTCGACTCCGGGACTCGAGCAGAAGGAAAGATTGGCTGCACTCAGAGAGCGGTAACTATGAAAACGGACATCAAAGGAGGCCCGAGATTGCTTTGGCCCCCTTTTCACAGCTCTAATCGCTTCTGAGTGACACGGCTCCCCTTAGGAATTAACCGCTGCTCAGAGATAGGCCAGCTTCTAACTTTTTCTCGCCCTTCCCGCCTCTTTGTAGACTGTAATGTCTCTGTTGCTCGCTGTGACTGTGCGGTTGCAATGCTGCAAGGATCAGACTTAAACGGGGTTAGTCGTTACCATTTCTGGCGGCTATGGCATGGACAGCAAAGAGAATGAGGAGAAGCACAAGCGAGTCGTTCAACCGTGAGTACTTTGGCTCAACAAAGGTGAAGCCATCCTTATTGAAAGGTCAGGATGGGGTAATGTTTGCAGGATCAGGCTGCCCTCTGCAGTCTACTTCAACAAGCACATGGCATTTGAGACCGGATCAGCAACCAAAGAAAGTTTACTGAGGAGACTTCGTAGCGAATGGTCAGGGTTTAGCAACATAAGCAAAGTTGCTTTTAATCCACTGAGCATGAAAGAGAAGTGTATAAAACGGTGTGTCTGAACCACAGTAAAATAAAGCAGATGTGATTCACTTACTGCATGTACATTATGCAGTGAACACATGCTTTTTAAGTTCTGACATTTGATGCTGAATGGTTGGGGGGGGAGGATAAAGCATAATTGCCTTACTGAATTATACATTTGACACATATATTTAGCATTTAGCCAGACTAAGAATAAAACCCAACAAGCACTATAGAATCTTAAACATCGTCCTCCATATAATTAACCTGTAATGTGCGTAATGGTGCCAATGACTCAAATTAATATGTATGTACATCTTGATTTGAATAATAGAGCCCAGTTCCCGCAGCTCCATACCTTCACTGAGACGAATCGCTTGATAAACATTAAGGGGTAACATCACAACATGCTGCCTTGTAGTGCCTAAGAGATGTTAAGTATGTAAAATAAGGCCAAGCTATACAAACTACTAATTCGGTGCGTTTTAGGATAACAGCGCAAGCAGATTTTTCAAGGCGCCAAAGAGGGCTTATGCATAAATCATGCAATCACATTCAATGCATATTCAAAGGCTGAGATGAGTCGATCAATCTCGGCGGAGCATCATGGGGAGATATGGCTGGCCTGACACATTTCGGTTGATTGTAATGAGGTGCGCACAACTTCCTGCGCAGGAGGGGAAAAACAAGCCCAAATTAATAATTAAACTGCTTCCCCACCGAGGTCAGGAAAAAGCGTGTTGCACATTCACACCACAAGCAATTATTCCCTCAATCCAGTGCTGCGAGGGTGAATTCGCTAAAAGCTCTAATTTGAGACATTCAAAGAGGGGTGCGAAAAAAGGGGGAGGGAGGTGGGGGATAAAAAAATAAATAAAAAAGAGAGAGAGAGAGACACGCTCAACCGACAGCATCATTCTGCAGTCCCACACAAAATGGAGCTGATGATGTGATGTTGAGTTTTTAGCACCATCTGCCGAGGCATGTCTTGAAAATGTGGAGGAAATGAACAGTGGGTTGGATTACCCAGTGAGTAATTGAGCTATGCAGCTGGGCAACATGAAAGGCAAACTATGTGTTTGAGCGAGTGAGTGTGAGTGTGTGCACGCTTGGGAGAATCATGAAAACTCCAACAGTAAATCTTTTAAAAGGAAAAAACTTCCGCTATGCCATTTGGAACATTTCAGCAAGCCCAAAAGCACGAGATCGGGTACCTGGTCATACAGTTTGCCCACTAGTTTGAGGTGTTTCTCTCCGCCCTCAGAGAAGACCACGCCGTTCCTCTGCTGAGCCATCAGCAGACAAAGAGGAAGGGCCAGCTCATGATCCAGCAGAGAGTCCTTCAGACGCTGAGATGACTTCTTTGTGTTCCTGATCTGGCCAAAGTAGCCTCCCTGCACACAAACAAAAAAAGGTCAGATTCACGTGAAGATGGAGCATGATATACTGCAAATTATCAGTGTAGTAAGAGTAGATCCGAGCAGGTACCATGCATATAAGCAACACTTGATGGTTTTTTTGCCTATATTTATTTGCTTAAGCTTAGAAAATGACTTCATTTATTTAAACTTTTTAAAAACACAATTTTCTCATACTGTACAACTGTATTTACCCTCTATCTGAAACGCTCTGTTAGAGCTCCTGTGTCTAAGTCCCTCCTCCCAATAAGCCCAGTGTGCTCTGATAGGTCAGCTTGTATACTTTGTTCTGACTGGTTAACTGCTAGAGCAGTTGCAAGTGGTAGTACCATCCAGCTACAATGCCCTCACCTACAGCCAGTCAATGAGGTCTGTATTACAGGATTCAGAGAATGGGCTGGAATTCCAACAAGGCAGCTGAGAAAAGTGGTTTCTGTGGGATAGAGCTTCTCACTGTCATGTATGTTGGGCTTTATAATCTTGCAGACCATTTAAATGCACCGGAATCTTTAAAGCGGGGGGGGGGGGGGGGACAGAATAGGATAACAGGACCCCTTGAAGTCATCTTCATTCCCATCGTGTTACGCCCTCACAAAGTAATCAAACGAGAACCTTTTTCTTAGAATTCCTAATTTTCCTTCATACATAAATTCAACTAAATGGTTAATTACAGGCATTTTAATAGTAGCAACAGTGGTAAGTAAAATCTTCTGTAGGGTCCAACTGCAGTGACCTAAGCAATGTTGGGTGAGAATTAATTAGAGTGAGGTCTTCCTGCATGGCAAAGAACAAAAGAAACAAGTGCAGGCAGTCCTGCTAACCTGAAATGATTTAGACCAAAGGGGAGATGTTCACCAGAAATTCACCAGATAAAAAAAATATATATATATATATAATAATAATAATAATAATAATAATAATAATAATAATAATATCATTGTTACAAAAGATTAGTAAGATCTCATGACTTTACCACATCTGTTTGCAAGTTACACTTTTACTTCCCATTTTAGCCTTTCTTTACTGAAGGAAAACAGAAATGTGATGAAGCAATATTCTGTTAAATATGTAAATATGCACAGGTTTAGATGACACACTTATCCAGATCCATTTACAGTGGTAGGTAAATGCAACGTTAGGAATCTTGCCCAAGAACCAGGACTCTTATTGTCATTATAGAGACAACTGCTCATTACTGCCTGGATATGTTATCCATCACTACTTGATACCACACTGTTTCACAAATTGACTAACACTTTTCTGTCAACAGAAAGTTCTGGCTATACAACCTGGAGTGTTGTGCCAGTACCAAAGCCAACCTTGACAATAAACAACAAAACCAATACATGTGGTACATAATTGTGTTTCTGTTTGTGTTTCTGATCACACGTGACGCAAATTCTGAAACTCAGCTTTCAGGTCTACTGTACCTCTGCTTTGAGCTGCTCTCCTCCAGTCATGGCCTCCAACTGTTCCACAGTCATCTCGTCAGTAATTTCAATCCCTGCCATCTTCTGCACCACCTCCTTCAAGATCAACAGGTCAAAGCTGGGGAGAGAGGGATGAAGGGTTGTTTTAAAACAGGACAGTTAACAGGTCTGCCCAAATACAACTTTCTAGAGCTATGTGAAAGATCTGAGGGCACTGGTGTTCCATAATCTCTTTACATCTACAACAACTCTGAGGTCCCATAGTGCGAAGCAGAACCAAAAAACAATGAAGAAAATAACTCGGAAGCGTGGGAGCAGGAGGCCAGCTCTGTTCCGTCACTGCCAAGTCAGTCAACTGCCTATTAAAACTGCAGACAGGGGGCTGCAATGGGTTCAAAGGCATTGAATGAGGATGGAAGGCTTTTGAGACAGCAAGTTAAATGCTAACAGGACTGACAGCAAAAGACACGTGTGGAAAACTTGCACTTGTCCTTTTCTACTGTACCTGGATTTGGCCAGCTACGCTATCAGGGAGGTAAGTGTGGGGCTCTTTCAGAGGAGTCTTTCAAAAGCAAGTCACAGCTCAGCATTAACAGGCACATCAAGGCCCTTCCTCGCACAATTGGGCCTTTGAGAATGGGATCGGGCTGACGAGGCAGCTGCTCGCACCCAGAGCACACATACACAAAAAGTCTGACTCAGAGAGACACTCAGCCTAAGTGACTGATGCACACGGACATAGCCACATTCTCACACGCCAGAGATGTTCACAAATTGATTCATGCAAGTCCGAGTTGCACGTCACTGGAGTTTGAGTGCAGAATTTTTTTAGTTTCCTTATTAGCTACACAGATCGCACTGCACAACAGTCAAGACTGCTAAAGACGCGTCTTGCTCAATATGACTTAAAAGTAATGAGTCCTTACAGAAAACCCTTCTGAAGAACAGAACTACAGTATATACAGCTCTGGAAATGAATAAGAGTCCACTGCAGTTTCTTCTTAAATCAGCACAGAAGGTTCGGTTCTAGCTTTACTGACAGATACAGTGAGCATCTGGTTCATAAGAACAAGGTCAAGCAGCAAACACACAGGACAACACAGCTACAGACTGGCAGAGGGCCAAAACTACTCTCTACTGACCGTGATGAGCGCCACCTCATTCGAATGTCACTTAACCACCGTAAGATGACCTCAAGCAACCTACAGAAAGACTGGCAAGCGGTGGCTCTGGTGAAATGCACAGCGAGCATGGTTCAATCAAATCAGTCATTTTCTAAATAAACAGATCTACAATACAACATTTGATCTGGAATTTGGAAGACATGTTTCTAGTAGTGTATAGAATAAACCAAACCTGCTCATTTTGGTCAAACACAAACCCATAAACTGTAAAACTAAAGAAACTGATCAGTTTGAGGCGGTCTCTTAAAATTTCCAGAGCTGCATGTAAGGACTTAAAAAAAAAAAAAAGAAACAAAAAAAAAAAAAAAACACTTCAACAGTTGGTTAGTTTGTTTAGATCATGTAAGCTTGCATGCTAAAGCAAACCAGTAACTTACTAAAACGTCAGCTATTATAGCCAGTGCACTAGCTAGCAACTTTTGCTGTCCAAACTATGTGCAAGGTAACCAACTTGTCTGTTGTCTATTCTTTAACATCACATTGATTGCATGTTGCATCTCATTCTGTATACTAGACCAAAGGATCTACTACAACGATACACTAAATATCTCAACTGTATCAAACCTGATGCCGCCGCGAGCTGCAGGACAGCGGCACGCTAGTCATAACTGCAAAGACACACAAGTAAGGTCGGAAACGCTAAGCTGTACTTATTCACCTCATGAAAGCTGACTGTTCTAAATTCCTTCCCATCTTTTTTCTCAGCATGAAACTACCCAAGGACATAAGCTGCCGGCACTGCACTGTAGGAACGTAGATCTTAAAAATCTGTCACTTTTAACAGAGATTCAAAACGGGAGCATTTCCTTACAGAACGCCCTTCAGTCTAAAGGAGAGAACAGAAGTGCTATATGCAAGCTTAAACACAGCGTCAAAATACATCGAAACAATTGGATAGTCTGTTGTTTATTTTTTCAGCATTTAAGCTTGCAAACTGATGCAATCCAGCTGAAACTTCTGAATTGAAGCTTACTTAAACTTACAACAAGCACTAGTTAGCAAACTTGCTGTCCAGACTACATGCAAGCCAACAGTGTCAAGTTGTTTTGCTTGTCTTTAAAAAACACATTTACTGTTTGTAGCACTTCATTCTGTCCACTAGACCACTGCAGCCTCTGCAAGCTTCATTAAAACAGCACTGCGGTAATGACTGCAGCAAAACTGACTGCTAAAGTAACACGTTAGGCTGAAAATGTAAAGCCGCATTCATATACTGCATTGATGGTGGAGGTCCATTATTTTCTGTTCAACCTGACATTTCTTAGCGTTTAAGTTTTAGGTCTAACACGCGCCAAACGTGCGTCAAGTTTAGGTCCGAGCCAAACTGCAAGTCAAGCCACATACCTCTTTCCTGCCTTCAACTGGTTGGTTACATACTGGAGCAGACCAGCCAACTCTATGGGGTACTTCCGGAAAACTGCCCCACAAAGGCTGGCAAGACCTATAGGGGGACAAATAAGTGCAGGTAGGTCAGACTACTGAGTGTTTATAATAAATAAATAAATAAATAAATAAGTAAAAAACACACAAAAAACTATAAACACAGCATTACCAACAAAATCGTTTACCTTAACCACGAATACATTTGTGTTTAAATTAATAATGACAACCCTGAGCGCACTGGAAAGTGCCTTGACAAGCAGCAAGGTCAGACACTCCAAAATGACATTTCAAAGTGTATTAACTCTGATGTTGGTTAGATCAATTTTATCAAGCTTTAAAGAATGTCCAGGGGGCTTTTAGGGAAAGAGTGGGAGGGAAAAAAAAAAAACTCACTTTGAAGCCAAGATGAAATAGTAGTGTCGTCATGCTTCATCTTCTCTTTCTCGGGGTTAGCTAGAGCTTCGATAATACAATCTTCCAAAAGAATCAAGGGCTAGAACATGCACAGCCTTCTTATCTTTCAAGACACATCAGTACTGGATAGCAAACTCTACTTGATAGCTCTCTTACATATAATATTACCACCACAACAGTTTAGCTTCATCAAGACAGCTAAGAAGACATCAGGTATTTACATTACTCTTCCCAACAGTGCAGAAAACATCATTTGGGGCCAACATTCTAGTGAAGGTGAACAAGTTAATGAGAATGGAGACAAATAACAGGGTTGGAGTTTTGAGGGGATCAGCAAGTTCCTGCGAGAGCGCTCATTACACATGGGGGGAGGTTGGGGGACGCAGAGCAGGATTATTACTCTGCTCGGAGGTGGGCGGTGGGACGTAATTATCAGCAAGAAAAAGGGGAAAGGATACAAGCCAGCACGTCGTAGTTGAGAGAGGTGAGGTATTTCAGAGAGTCCACCACAGGGGTGATGAGGTTGTCATACCACTGGATCTGCGACAGTATCTGAACGCACAAGAAAACAGAATTACGTGTCACAGTAGTTATTCAGCTGCCTCGGGTTTGTAACAGACATTCCCATCCTTAAATGTTAGACTTATTATTCAGTTAAGCCGTTTCATTTTTATGGCATATTATGCTATAATGAATTATTTACAGGGATGCAGCAGTAGGCTGGACCAGTAAATGGGAAATACCATCTTACCATGAACAAGATCAACCTTAGGTTAAGTGTTATGTAATAAAAATAATAAAATTTTATTCAACATGGCATGTAAATCATATGAAAGCCTCAATATTCTGCATAAAAGTTACATTATTTAGCAGACACGCAAACCTAGTTCAAGGACTTGTGTTTCAGCTTTGGTTCATTGGTATATGTATGGAGCCATGGTGTTATCTGCTACAACTATTTCCAAGCTAAAAATAGAATGCCAAATTATTAGCTATCAATCACATTTCCAATATCAGCCCAAAAATTACATTTTTACCTTATGACCATGTAATACTATATATTTGGTTGTGTCAGTTGACACTCTAATTCTAATTACTGAAATCATCTGTTTTAGCAAGAGAGCGAGACGCTCTAGAGCAGCCACACATGACCGTAAGGTTCGTTAAGGTATATTAAGTCCAATCCGAGGGTCAGTTAGAGGGGTATAAAGTCCCCCAGCATTGGCCTGCTTAGCAGAACTGCGTTCGTTCTCCGTGTTCCGATTTCAGAAGAAATGGTGTTAAATTTCAAGCATAGTAATACAGTGACTAATTTCCCAACACAGCAACTCGTTCCGTTTATTGCATTTATGGTTTCTAAGCTTAGTGAATGTCAGAACTCAATGACATCTATAATTACAGTCTTCAGGGGAAGGGTGTTAGTGGAAGATGAGGGTGCTGCCTCCACTGCTTTTAATAAGAGAGAAAGAGAGTAAGCGAGAGAGCGAGCACGTGTGGTGGAAAGAGAGCTTTTCTGCCCGACTGCGGTCTTTGACCATCTCTGGAGCGGCACTGTTTCCGTCTGAGACAATCTCGCCTTTTTGTCTCACCCGCAGGGTCTTGTGGAATTCTCTCTGAAATGCTAACGAGCTTCAAGCTCTCAGGCGTTCTCCCTATGGTGCCCCAGAGCAGCCTGCTCTCCCTCCCTTGGCTCTGGACGTGCGCCGTATGAGCAGTGACGTCACAGCTCAAATTCTGCACCAGACTTATTTCACATAGTTCTGTGCACCTTGTGCAACGTCTCCTGGCTAGGCACTACAAATAGTCAAGGTCGAAAATACAGATTCAGCCACACCCATTGCTAAGAGGTGTATAAAAGCAAGAGCATAGCCATGCTACCTCCATAGGCAAACACTGGCAGTAGAACGTATCATATTGTAGAACTCCGTGACTTAAAGGTGGTGCTGTCCTAGGACGCCTCTGGAGGCCACATTAGCAAAAGAAATATACATCAGGAGCTTCATGTACACGAGACCAATATCACTAAACGCAATGTCCAGCATCTAGTTGTGTAAAGCACTGGAGTCTCGAACAGTCCAATGGACGAATCTGGCAGACATCAGGAGAATTCATCAGGAGAATATTATCTACTGGAATTCACAGTGCCAAAGTAAAGTTTGGTGGAGAAGAAGGGATAAAGGTCTGGAGCTGTTGTTTTGGCCCGTTCCACTGAGGGGTGATGTTCCATTGAGGTTCCACGGAGGGGTGATGTTCCACTGACTGAGGGGTGATGTTCCACTGACTGAGGGGTGATGTTCCACTGACTGAGGGGTGATGTTCCACTGACTGAGGTGTTCTCAAACCAGTCCTCAGAAATCCCTCAGATAGTTCTCCATTTTTGCTCTATCACTGTGTTGTAAGTTAAACTACAGCTCTCTGGACCCAGTCCCTGAGAACTGGCTTGAGAAGCACTGTTCTATACACAGATGTCACAAAACCAACAGGTATGGATCACCTCATGAAGCTACATGTCAAACGAAAAAGCCTTTTGCATGTTTAGATTTTATGCAAGCCATATGCAGCAAATTACTTGCAGATTCTTGTTGGCATGTTTAAAAGTTAGTTAATTAGCAATGCAGATATTCACTGTGGCAAAAACTGTTCCGAGTACCCATCTTTACTAGTGTCAGTCCAGACCACTTAGGAATAGCTGTAATCATTTTTACATTTATTTTTATCGTTGTGGTGCACCCGCAGTAAATCTGGGTGCACGTGACCACGTTGGACCCCGCTGACTAATCGAGTCAGTCTGGGGGAGCTAAATTTGGATTTGTGTCCACCGTTTCGGCGTTAGGCCGGGGCAGCGGGTTTATAAATGCACTTTTTAATCTCGGGAGCAATGAAAATTGATGGCACGTTGCAGATAATAAAGGGGCCCAGTAAAAGCCCGTCATTAGTCTAGCCGACCATTATGGCCGTCACGAGTGATAAAACACTCACATAATCAAAGAGAATGGTGGGGTTACTGTGGCTCAGCTTGCCAATCTGCCTCCCTGAGGGCTTCACGTTCTCCTTGGTCAGTCGCCTGGAGAATAAAAAAAGAGGAGAGGGGGGGGAAAAAAAGAGGGAGAGAACAAGAAAACAAGGTTTAGAGAGAAGTTTGACATCACATTCGCTGCAATCGCTTGTGCTCCTCTTGCCATGAATATGGCCATCTACATAGGAATGCTCCCCCTCATTGATGTGAATTCTCCCAAACAGTGCATTGATGAAGTGACAGGAATCTGCTGTGAGCTCCAGGAAGCCATCAACACTCGCAGTACAATGACAGCTCTAATGAATGTGTGTTGTGAGAGAGGACTGCTGCGGCCACGACTGAAGAGCTGCGACTGCCCACTGCAGCACACCTCCGTGCTGATTCATCTGCACATGTGCAGGTTTAAGCTCAGTGTTGGGTGGTGGGTGGAAAGAGACAGCTACTTGCAGTTCGGAACGACAGACTATAATTGAGGAGAGCATTATCGTTCCCCTTAAGGCCGACAGGCTTGCTGTGGAAAGAGCGTCATCGGTTTTAATGAGGGAACCTTGAGCCCTATTTGAAATTCAGAGGTAGAAGAAGAAAACCAGAGAGAGAGAGAGAGAGAGAGAGAGAGAGAGAGAGAGAGAGAGAGAGAG
>CM067485.1:25256872-25264372 GCA_034552555.1 Semaprochilodus insignis
TATATATATATATATATATATATATATATATATATATATATATATATATCATTAATATGATAATTATATTATACTTTTAATAACCTACACTGTAACGATCACAGACAACGCAGCACTGTTACGAAGCATGTAAACAGTCACACAGAGCTGGGCAGGCTATAGTACAGCCTCCATATGGTGGGGTTAGTTAGAACTCAGCATGACTACCAAGTCTACCCCATATATAGTACATTCAGGTTTTATGCACAGATTCATCAAAACAAAGATGGTGTGTAAATAAAACATATTGCAACTTTTATGTTCTGATATTTGTTGTGTCACTGCGATCAAAAATAAATCTGCCCCGTTTGACAGACTTTAACAAGTCACATTTACTCTGATGACTGTACTTCTGTATTTCGATTGGAAGGCGTGTCTCTTTAAAGCAATATAGTAATGTATTGATTGAAGTGCATTTGATTTACCAAACGTCTTAGCCAGTTAAAACTTAAATTACTCCAAGTTAAATAACTCCATCAATGGGGAATGTTGTAAATTTGCACTCCTCTCACTGAAATGCTCATAAACAGTAGGTGATAGAAAAATATATAAATTGTGGCCAAGATATGTTGGCTGCTTGTATAATGTTGCACATGGTTTATAAAAGCCACCATTTAGCTGCCTTTCAAAATTTGACCTTGCTTTGATTTAGACACAAACAGCATTTTCAGTTTTAAATACTCATCGGTGTTTCAGAACAACCAAAATCTCATTCCAAAACCTACCTTTAAAACAGTAATATTGTTGTTTCATAATTAACAAATAAATTGCATGTACATGTACTACTACAGTTTAAAATATATCTAGTAGGAAGCAACAATGTATTGGCGTACAATGCCACAAATGAGCCGAAATCAGCCATGGTGGCAGGCATGTATGCCATCATGAAGTACTCGGACAAGTATCTCCACATGCTTGAGATGATTCATCAAACTTGTGTCTAAACGGTATGCCAGCCTGAGGGTAGTTCTGAGGCACCTTTACTCCCCTACCCTCAATGTCTATGTGGAAAGTGGTGCAGTTAGTGGAAGTTAATTAAATGTTATTTATTTGACCATTTTTCATAACAATATCTTTTTTTATCTAAACGCATTGAAATGAACTGCAGTTTAGGCAACCGGTTTGGGACTTACGACTACAACAAATGCTAAAGAGAAATGAATCTCGATCTATAAAAAGGATTACTTGAGAATTCAAATGATTAAAGCCAGGCCTAGCCAGAATGGAGAGATTGAGATTGACACCTTTTCGCTCTTTTCCTCCTCCTTCTCTTTGTCCTTCTCCTTGTCTTCACTCTTCTCTGAGGGCACCACCACCATAGTCAGCTTGCGGGCAATCTGCTTGGCCTCCAAGATCTCTCTCTTGTGCTCCTCCACGATGGTAGAGTCTAGAGGAAGCAGCTGGGAAAGCAGGAGTGGAGGAGTCAGTCAGTAATCTATACCAGGGCTACCCACAGTGTGTGGTTGCTTTAAACCCCCAACCCAATGAGAGGACATATTTTAAATCACAGTGTAATTCACTGTTTTCAACTCTTAGCATGACTGCTATTTCACCAAGATTCGATGTTGCTAACCATCAGCTATCCTCATAATGTACACTAATAGTCAAAAAATAGATTGTTGCACCCAGTAGGAATAAACAGGAATGAAACTTGGTAGGTAGGTTTGATATTGTGAAACAAGCAAACGATTCAAGTTTCACGCTCAACCAAGCATGAGACGTAAGCAAAGATGGGTCTTATCGCTGAACCTGACTGACCCAACAGTCATGATCGTGGACATTCAGTGACCAGCGATGCCATCCATGGGTCATCCTGTTAGTGCCAGCACCACTGGCAGACGGCTGCACGATGCAGGACTACACGCATGTAGACCGCTACTACCAACTGCCCTTAACACAACACCAACTTCGCCAAAGGCTCCAATGATGTTGTGCCAGACTCTCATGGAGTGACTCAGAATGACCACAGGGTCATCTTCAGTGATGAGTCACGCTTTTGTCTTGGTGGAGACAACCAACAAATGTGTGTGTGTGGAGGCACTGTGGTCAGTGGCAAGACGAATGGTCCAGAAGGCCTGGTGTCACACATACTGAGAGACACTACTTCTGTTTGTGTAGCTCAATAAATATTGCTCATATCAGCCTAAATGTTTCATCGTTTATTGTTGCTCGTAACCTTTATCTTCCTTCCCAACAACATGGCAATCCAGCATTTCCTTCTTTTTTTTGACGAGGAGTGTATATTTTTACATCTACATTACAGGACCACTTTAATAAACTAATCTAGATTCACTCACATGCACATAGAGGTCTTCCAGAGCAATGAGATTGTGCTGGAGGAGAGCTGCGGCAACATGGTACAGAGACGATGGCGTTTCTCCATTAGGTTCCTGAGGAGAGGAAAAAAAAAAAAATCATGCTGACAATCAACTTCTATGCCAAGGGAGCTCTCCAATACACAATACATAAACATACAGCCAAGAGCACGTATACATGCATTAGGGTGTTAAGTATACAATATGTTGATTAAATAAATACTATTTAATCTATTTAATTAATACTATTTAATCTACATACATCATCTTATTTCCCCTATTAATTATGTTTTTTGAAATAAGCCCCCTAGATCCAATGAGGCCAGTGTGCTCTGATTGCTCAGTTTGTCCACTCTGTTCTTATGGGTCAACTGCCAGAGTGGTAGTGCTTTGTAGGCAAGCAATGAGGACTGTGTTTGCAAGATTACGTCACCTAACAAGAGACTTGTTAAGAAGCTGCCTGTTGTAGAAACGAACAAGTGTAAGCTAGGTTTTTAAAAAAATCCAAGCAGAAAAATCCCACGTCCTTCCAAAACCACTCCCCCAAAAACACATGACTGTGCAAGGCCTGATAAGTTGCGGCAGATAGTGTCTTAGAGAGACCCTGGAAAAATAGCGGAAACTGCAACCGGTGGTGGTCTTATAAAATAAAGCACCAGAAGTTGAATAACCTACTACGACACGAATAGCCATAAATCTACACCAGAAGGTAACAAACACATGTCTGCAGTAAAGTTCATTAATATGACAGATGCTTGGTTACTCAGTATTCAATGATTTTATATATAATTTATTATTAAAAGTTTTTCATTAAAAGATTTAATGATTTAAAAAGTGTATACACGAAAAACAAAATAGAAAGTACATCAAATGTGTAGGCCAATGTTCTAATGAGGCTGAGGGAGACAGTGCTGTGCTACAGACTATTAAACAAAACGAGAAATAATTATTAAATTATAGTTTTTGTCCGGAACAGCCAAAAGGCCAGAAGGTATCAAATTTATTGGATCTGTAACTAATTCCAAAGATTTTACGATAAAGGCCTCCATTAGACAAAAATTCCCACTCAAGAAAGACCTGACAAATACACTACACTAGACATCAGTTCTGACTAAAGCTGTCTTTCATCTCTGATTAATATAATGGGACTTGATATGAATCACAAGACTGTACCAGTCAGCAGAACGGCAAGATAATTGACTGTATAGCCTGTGTACCCAGTACAGCTACAAATTCAGCAAAAGAAACAGTCATTGGAAAAGCAAAGAAACTTAGACAAATAGGAAGCACAGCTCAATACTTCAAAGTGCAATGACTAACCAACCATATCTTCCAGGTAAAGCAACGCACGACAGTAGGCCAAAACAATTTGTTTTCTTAGAAAGGGCTGTAAAATTCAAAAAGCAGCATTTCATGCTAACTACTTCCCAACGCTAACTATCCATTTCCTGCCACTTTAGAAAGTAGAGTTGTCAATAAACCAAATCTTAGTGAATCACTGCTGATTGGCTCAATATTTGCAAAGACAAAAAAGCAAATCAACAACAACAAAAAAGGTTGTTTGCTAAAGCACACATGTGACGATGCACGTCAACTTTTTGACACCATCACGGTTATTGCAGCCTGGCAAACGAACCCTTCATTTGCATTTAGCGCACCACATCTATGACAGGGCTCTGCCGGTGTACATCCCTATACGAAATGCCTGTCTGAAAGGGTGCACTTAAACTGTTACTGAAACACTTCAATACAGCGCTGTGTTTATAAGCAGGAAATGAGGGATGAATGGATGAGCGTGTAGGCTGGAGATGGGATTTATGGCGAATCCCCTCTTGGAAAAAGCCAGACTTACCTGATGGAACTTGAACTTGAAGCCGAGGATGTGGCACAGGGTCTGGTGCTCGCACATGTAGGACTTTATCAGAGGTATGAAGAACTCGTCCTGGTCCGAACGGCATTCATACACCTCCAGAATGATGTCCAGCACACGGTTTGGGTCCAAGTTGAAGCATCCTGCACAAGGGAACAGTTCACTTTTGAGTAACCAGAACATGCACATCATGCTTTGACCTCTCAAAGGAAGATGTCAAACAAGAGCTCTGAAATAGCTAACGAGAGAGCTACAAAAAACAAAAGGCCAGCATGTAACTTGGGACTTTATGTCTACCCATTTGTCCCACATCTTTGTCCCATATCTGACCGTCTAATATACCCCAGACCTTGACACGTGCCAGCATTACGAAATAATCAGCACTATTCACTCCATCTGAGGGTAGATGTAATGTTCTGGCTCATCTGTGGATGTAAAAGAGTTCCTTTTTATGTCATAATGTACGTAATCAATTCAAAACAGCTTAGTCGGACTGTTACATCTACTATATGAGCCCTTTAACATGATAGCATATTGATGAACCATTCCTTTCCTTAAACTTTGCATATTAATAAATACACGATATACTAGTAATTCCATTAGGTCCTGGGTTCTGTCAAATCATCCACAGCCTTTGACCATCAAAGTGGTTACATGTGTGCCAGGTCATTTAAATCAGTCCCTAATAGACTTGTGATTTCAAAACTTTACCATTAAATAATTACAACTGAAATAATTGTATTACCATGTTCTGCCTACATACCAAAAGAGTAATTACTGTAGTGATCATCGCTCATCTGGTCAGATTGCTTATGATTATGGCTTTGTAATTACTCAAGGTCAGGGCCCCTATTATAGTCAAGTCAAGAAGTTATTACCAATCAGTGTCATAGAATATACATGGGCTCCTTGAGATATTACAAGGCAATGAAAATGAAGTAGAGCATATGGGTCGAGTGGGATATAATGAGGGTCTGCTGAGCATGGCGCACCTATTAAAGATTTGATGCTCTCCAGGACGAGATGGCTGGTGATGTTGCCTGTGAGGTCCTGGCCCAGCTCAGTCACCAGCTTGGCGTAACCTTCGTTCTCCTCCCGTAACAAGTTGAACTTCTGCTGTTTGTAACTGCAAGAAGGAGATGAAAAGATTACAGAAGCTGCAGCGCTCTCAGATATTGAGGAGTTTCAGCAGGCAACAAAAGCAATCAGCTCAAATCATACAGCTCTGTTGGCACCTCTTAGACGGGCCTGTATTGTAAAGGAATCAACAGCATGTCTGCGAGTAGGAATCGAGGGGGCGGGGGCAAAAGTTAACGGTGTTCTTGAGAATTCGTCAACGCAGCCAAGTCACAGAGGACATAAAACAAATTAATCCTCCCTCAACGCACTTCTGCGCAGTTAACAGACTGAGTGTGTGAGGAGGGGGTGACAAGCGCAGCCCCTGAAGAGAGGTAAGCGGGGCTCTCCAAACTTGCTAAGAACTCTTAAAGACAGACCCACACAAAGACACGAAATTAATCATTGTCAGGGGAGCCCAGTGCAGAGTTTTCCATTTAAAAGAAAATGAGGTGGCAGACAAATTACAGAGTTGCGGCAGTTTCTTGACGTTCATGCGTGAGGCAGCACTTTGGAAAATGAAACAAGACAAACTCAGTAGATGAAGTGAGTACAATAAAGTAAAACACTGACTCTAAAGGTACAGGACATAGGGCGATGGCCCTACAATGCTTTCAGATCCTCACCATGTATACTGTTTAAACTCAACAACCCTGGGTAAAGCATAAGGGTGGAATGTGTACCAAAAACATTCATTTGAATGTGCATCGAAATCAGATACTCAGGTCTTTTGAGGAAATCACCACCAGTGACTAAAAACAATGCGTTCAATCGCATCCTTCCCGAGTACAGTCTGGAGAGTAAAAGCAAACTGAGGGAGGGGCTTATGCTTGGCAAGCACCCATGCACAAATAACTGTCTTTTATAATTCAAATGTAATTTTAAGAGGTCGTGATTCGTGGGGTATATTTTCTTAGAGGACAGTGTTTCAAGCACTGAAAAAGCTCAGCAGGATATTTTGGTCCGAGGTCTGTAGGACATTTTAAACAATTTTACATGGATTTAACAAATTTAACTGAATTGTCTTGATGAAGGAATATCCCCCCCCCTCACCAGCTGTATGGAAAAACTACATATTAAGGCCCCACTGCACAGGATCAAATTGTGTAGTTTGTGTATTGTCAGACCTCTAAAGCTCAACAACACTAATACTTTAGTTGGACTCCTATACTAAACATACAGAAAGAGCTGGTTAAAACATACATTACAGACAAAAAACAGTAGACTGGATGCAAAAATCCAAGACACAAATGCAAAAGATAGAAGAGAACTGCAACAAGTGAAGGCTCAATGTTTGAACCAAGGACATCTTTAGGTTACACTACAAAAGTGGTACTCACAATAGCTTGGTCTTGATTTTGACAATCTTCTGGTTGAACTGCTGCGCTTGTTTGATCAGGCCAAGGGACTCCAAGGTCTCCGGGTCGAGCCTCTCTTTCAGCACAGCATCAGGAACACAGAACTAAGGCAAAAGCAGAGAGACAACAGCATCTGAATTAACAGTAGTTACAGACGGGCAACACAACCAGGCTTGCCATGCTTGGTATCCCAGTGACAAGGGTAACCAAATTCAGTAAAACGCTAATGAGAAATCTGTGACCCTACTGTACCGTAACGCTCAGTGTCATCATGACAAATTAAAATCTGTATAATGAGTACATCATGAGTATCCACACTTCTAGAACACTCACGGTGAAACCCGTATACCGCTGCAATGCTAAATGACACCCAGCCCTACTCTGTAAATGACGAAGAAATCAAGAGACTTCAACAACGCACTGACACCACCAAATCAGTGCATCTAACTTAAGAGGGGCCTTACAGCAGCATTCCATTCAAGACTGCAGCAATCTGTACTCACTAAAAATGTAAGGAGTATGACTCAGGCATCAGTAAAATTACAGGATCTGTTTGCACATAAAGCTTATAGAGATTTGCAGACCATTTTAAAAAGGAGTGACGGATTTATGACTCATTCACCTAAAAGCAGAAATTACCCACCCCTCCACTACAGTCTGTGTCTCAAACCCACTGTGCTCTGTGGCAGAACGAAGATGGGGGAAAAAAAAAGAACTCTGGCTCAGAGCTTTGCTCAAAAGCCTCTCCGAGCCCAATCTGCATGTGCGACTTTCCTTCACTCAACTATTTCACATCTAATTA
>CM067485.1:25266872-25279933 GCA_034552555.1 Semaprochilodus insignis
ACAGAATGAATCATGCTGAATGCGCCCGAATGAACTAAAAACCACACATGCTGATTTCACTACTTACCTAGTACACAGAAAACATCAGCTAAAATGGATGGCAAATCTTCTCGCAGCTCCTGAAACAGAAACATAATTGGTATGTTATTTAACACTGGTTACACTACAAGGTCATTCAAGTGAAGCAACGGTCAGTTCTTTGCAGGGGAAGTGTTTCCCAAGGTAGGATCTGTCAGTTGAATAAAATGACTTAAAACCTAAAACCAGGCCTGTTTAAGTAACTTTGAAGGCTCAGAAAGCCTGCTTTGTGAATTACCCCGCTGGTTCAGCCTATTCCAGTAGTTGAGAAATCAGACTTCAGAAAGAGGCTCCTCAAGTCGGTTGTTCATTTTAAATAGAGGCAGAATAATGGTTGGCGGACATGAGACTTATAAAGGAGTACAAAAGGACTGCACGCTCACAAAGCGAAATGAAGGGGGTAATCCATCAGCAGCAGGCTTCAGCTTTGCTTAGAACACTAGTTTCATCATTCCTGATAAAGTGTCACAACAGAAGCAAAACCAATCTGTGGAGTACTCTTGCTTCCACGCACTACAGATAAAAAAAGCTTGCACTGGAGGAACATGCACCCGCGGTCTGATCTGAAAGTTTAAAAAGTGAGTGCGACGCCTACAAGACATCAGATTCCACATCTTCCCCTCAGCTGGATGGGTTTTTGCAGGGTGTTTCAAAACAAATAGAAGAAAAAGAACCCAATTTACTTCACTGAAGCCTTTCACTGGTTGAAAAATGTCTTTTGCTACTCAAGTACAAGGGTATTTCTTTGCATCACTGAATGAGAGAAAAATGCCATGCCTGTATGTGTAAACAAATACAGCAACAAACAACACTTTGTGACTATGAGAAATAGGTCTATTGTAATGGGGCACACAATTGGCCATGGGTGTACATTAACCACGATGGACAGCTCACGATAAAGGACTGGCGCAAACTAAATAAGGTCTTGGCGTATTTTCCAAAACCATTTCAGATAGCCAGAACAGCTTTTTAATCAAAAGTTACAGACCTCAACAGATTAAAACGGATTCTTAGCGACGTGTTGCACACCATACCGGTCATGCAGATATTGCCACAGCATGATGTTGGTGGCAGCAGATAGAAGGCAGCACGCACCAGCGGCATGAAAGATGTGGGAGGTCTACACGAACCACAGAGAGAGAGGATCGACATATTGTCAACATGCACATAGTGACCCAACAGCCACGACTGTGAACATTCAGCGAGCTGTGATACCCTCCATGAGTCATCCTGTTAGTGCCAGCAGCAATGGCAGATAACTGCTCAACGCATAACGACGTGCACACACCGTTATGAAGAGTGATCTTAACCCCAAAGACTGCAACAGCGTCGAGCCAGACTGTCATGAAGTGACTCAGCATGGCAGCGGGTCATCTTCAGTGATGAATCACACTTTTGCCTTGGTAGAGTCAACTAACGAATCTGTGTGTGGAGGCACCGTGGTCAGCACCAAGATGAACGGATTCTCATGCGTCACATGTCCAGAAAGCCTTGTGTCATAGTGTGGGGCAAAATTTAGGACAATGCCAGATCACCTTTGGTCTTCATTACAGGTACTCTGACAGCCCAGTGTTAGGTTAATGAGGTCCTGAAACCAGTGGCCCTTATGAATGCACACTCCGGTAAGCTATTCCAACAGGACTCCACATACTGCTGCTGATTCAGGAGCTTGCCTTCAAGACGCAGATACTATGCCATGACCAGTCGCTAATCACCAGACCACTCCCCGATTGAAAATGTGTGGGATGCTGTTGGACACGCTCTCAACACTAAACCCCTACCGCATAACCTGCAGGAACTGGGAGAGAATATTCAAGCTGCATGGGATGGATTATCACAGGACACCATTAGGAACCTCTACAACTCAATGCCAAGGTGTCTGGCATGTTGTGTTAGCCAACATGGCAGACTTGCACCATACTGAGAGACATTACTTTTGTATGAGCATTGCAATCTTTTTGATGATGAGTGTACAAGAGCCTTACAACTGACATAACAAAGGAAAAAGACAATATATGGGTTACGGAAAAGAATAATAAAAATATGGTGGAATGTTACTGTTGGATCTCATGTTAAATTTCCATCAAGTACATAAGAGCATCAAAAATAAAATTTCACAGACTTCATTTAGAAAACTACTACTGTACATACGCTGTGTTCTATTAAACCCCTGTACAAAATCAAAAAAATCTTTCCACAACACAAGCTCTATTTTTATCATAGCTGTACAGCTCTCTAGCATTAACACACTACAATGCTTTAGACTAAAGCCCACTGCAAAATCAGTTACACTCACTGCTAAGAGCGGGGACAATAAACCATTCTTAGATACATTGTGATGCAATTCCGCATCGATTTCTAAATGTCAAAAATTATTTTCTAAATGTTAAGGGATAACACAGTTAAAGGAATGCAAAAAGCAGAACTCAGAAGTGCAGCACCCACACAGACTCTGGCATGCACATACAGAGACACAGATGGATGAGCAAGAAATCCAACCGGCACCTTCTGCATTAACAGCTAGCGTAAGGAAGCACTTTGGCTTCTATGAAGTTGAAGGGGAAAAGTACCTGGACAAGAGGCACACTACATGCAAATTATGAAAACTAAAGCATTTTAAAAACTGACTGGTCAGCCAGACTTTAACACATCCAAGCTGCTCAGAAATTAGGGCAGACTCCGATTCAATTTTTACGCAGTGTCGCAGTCCATTAGTTTCAGACTCTGTGTAAAGGATGGTGTTATGTTTTTGGGGTTTTTTTTGTTTATTTTAAAGCCGATGTCTGGGGTTTTTTTGTCCGTAATAGGCCTTAAATGCACATTTAATCACCGACGAGTGGAAGCCAGCGCTTCTGACAAAAGCAGTTAAACGAGAGCCACCAAAGGACAGCAAATACAGCCGAGTTGTTATAGACTTGAGCAGAGGAATAACAGATCACTAGAAGATTTAGTTTTAGTTACTGATAATGCATCCAACATGACATTTGCTGCTGAACTGGAAAATACAATGCAAAATGCTGTGCCCACATGCTAAAACTCCATCGCTTGCATTTGTTTTATTAATAAAAGATATTGGAAATAAATGCATTAAGAATCATTATAGAAAAAGAAAAACAAAGTATAATTGTTTTATCGCCACATCACAGCCCTCTAAATCATAATCAGATCGCGAGGTGCCCAGAGATTCCCATCCCTACTCACTGCGCTGAACGTCAGATTATAGGATTGAAGATTTTTCTGGACAGACCTACAACGCAAGACAATAACATCCTGCATGGGCTAGCCGCACAATACCCTCAAAAAGTATTCTGACACTTTAATAAAGTTCTGTAGGCAACTTGCTCAGGTAACAAACTACTGAACCACAAACAGTACTCTTTGTGTGGCGGAGAAGAAATCCAAACAAAGGGTGCAGTCAAGCGCTGAGTTGGAAACATCTGGGGCTGTTTTCCTCACAACAGCATCAGTGAACTTGTGTTCATTGACGGGACCCTGAACTCACAAGTGCTGAAAGGTATTAAGGCTGCAAACCTGCAGAAGCCTGCAAAGAGAGTGAAACACACCAGGCACAATCTGAAAGAATACTGTGCCAAGAAGGAAAGCACAACCTTCAAAAAGGTCTGCTTAAAAGCCCATTTTTTACAGCAAGAATGTGCAGCCAAAACACAGCCACTGTAACTGTGCCCATGTTCGGTTAATAAAAAAGACCTCTTAAATGACAAAAAAAAACAGAGCACAGTGTCCTTAATGGTCATCACCTGCAGCATTCAGTCGTAGGCTGTCTAGGCACATGAAATTAGACATTCAACGGCCACTGATTCTGAACTCAGTCATTCAAAGAATTCAGGATTTGTGATTTCTTTTGCCTGTGAAAACGGCACTTCCATTACAAATAATCATATAACCTCCATTAATGCAAATATTCTTCACCATGATCAGCTCCATCAAGACTGCCATAATACTTCCCTTCACAATCAGCACCGGTTTCATGGCTGCAATAACTCTGGACCCAGGTGTATGAGCCATTTTTCACTTTAACTTTAATAAAGCAATCAGATTACCGCACTGAGCTGCGGAAAGCTGAGCCACGCTGCCACTCACCATAACATCGGCCAGAAGACTGGCGGCCACGTCAACTTTGAGGCTGCCCTGGACAACATGCCAGCAAAGCTCGTACAAGGCCGTCTGGAGATCTATGGAAGGAAAAAGACACAGGATAACCCTCAAAAAAGACCAGAAGACGACATGTAATCATCCTTGATACTGTTTATACTACTACAGTTCCATCAACTATGCTAGCTGCATTTCATCAGAAATGTTGAAAGCAGTTGTGTCATTAATAACACGGGTCAGAGATGTCATTAAACCTTTATGGAAACAAAAACACAGAGCTAAAAGGACAGAAAAGAGTAATCACGCTATCAAGTCAAAATCAGCATAGCACAGTCTACTACTAACTAAACATCAGCGCTAATGCCAGGATCAGACTACCCAATATTTTTGTGCCATAAATTGTTTGCCCTGTTTTGGTTGGGAGACTGACGACACTACACGTTTGACACCAGCCAGTCATCATTTACGCTCTTGCGTGGGTTCATAGGTCGTCAGAGAGGGTTGTCAGCTACACTAGCAATGTGTAGAACAGTTATACTTTCACAGAAGTAGTTTAAACTGTGATTGTAGTGAGCTTTTACTCCGCAGCTGCTGTGCTCAGTATTTCAGTCTGTAGCGCTGCATCATGTTAAATACTGAGTGGACGTTATGTGTGATCTGTGGACCACTGTTCCCCTTGACAGCTGCTGCAGCAGCAGTTTCTTTACTATTTTAACACACGTGCACCAGACAGCACTCTGTCCTCCTACTGACCACTATAAACACAGCATTGGAAGTGACAAACTAGGCAATCAAAAAAATGACAAGCTAGATTTTTTTGTCTGGGTGTCATGGAGCGTCTGAGATGCCACATCACCGTTCTTTGATTACGTCATAATGTGACCCGTAGGCTTATATTTGGGCCTGACAATGGGAATTTGTCATCTGCAACATATTTGGGCCGAATGTGCGTAGTCTGACACCTTTTCAAACTGATATTTTATGATCATTTTACTGCATTACTACAGAAATAAATCTCAATTCCTCTGTAATGCTAACCCAGACGGACCAGACCCCAATTTCTGCATTTTATAAACTCCTACGCATCAGCATTAGAGGATATGTACTTGACAGAGCATCAGTCCATATCGCCCTTTCTAATAACTGAGGGCAAAACGAGTGCATAATTTAAGACACACTGCGGATGTGAAGAGGCTGCTCCCCACACCACTTACGCTATCAAGGTCCTATTAACACACAAATCAGAAGCAAACGTGTGATAAACATATACCACTAATAAAAGCTGAAACTATCAACCATTGTTAGGGCCCATATCCCTAAAGCTTCTCAGAGTAGACGTACAGATCTAGGATCAGTTCCTCTCAGTGTTTAGGAGAAGGATCAGATCTACCTATGCTGAGGAGCTTTACGAAACTCAACCACATTTCCACACTCGTTCTCATACTCACCTTTAAGGAACACTTCACTGCTGGGTTTCCCTGCCAGATCCTGACACAACTGCAAGCTACAAACCAAAAGGAGGACGTGTAAGAGAGCAGTGAGCAACTTTCACAGCACAAACATGATCTTCCCAAACTGATACTATGTCTATATTATTAAACACCACTGGACTCAAAGCATTATACATATGGAGATACAGGATGATACCAGCATTCCTCAGGACACAATAATAAACTTATCCAGGGTGAAATCAAGCCGAGCTGCTGTGGCCAGAAATACCTGGCTGACTAGGTTTTTCTGAACGACTTAAAACAAAGAAGAGTTTGAAAATCACTGCTTAATTCATGGTCACACTTCCTACACCTTCTTCAAACTGGGATCAGTGATCACTTCCCCGTTGAGCAAAGGCACCAGCAAGGTATGCCAGTTACCTGTGTGCCACCAAAACCCAAAGGCCGAGAAGGACTTTGCATTTTCTGAACGGGGCCAATATCAGAATTTGGCCAAAAGAGCCGACACACCGAAGAACATTACTAGGTCGTGAGAAGCAGCCAGTAAGATAAGTGACACTAGCTATTAGCTATGTTAGCTACTGGACCTGTTGGCGGGGAACAAGCTGCCATCTTCTGAACTAGAGCGAGAAAACGTAGCTTAGCGCGAGTTAGCTTAGCGCTAGCTGCTGTCTGAAATTGCAACATAGTTCAGTCGAGTTTCAAGTTATTGTTTATTTTTGAATAAATTATTTTTTTTACTACGTTTAATTTAGCCATCACATATCGCTCTCTTGTAGCGTCTATAAACACCTGTTAATATATGTTATTTCAACACTTGTTTTGGTGACTGTTTCATTAGCCATCTGTGGCTAACGTCGGCTACTAGTAAATATCGTGACCTCTCACAACCAGCCGGCTAAGCAATGAAAAAACAATGCAAGTCACTGGGCTTTTCAGGTGTCAGAAGTAGCTAAAAACTAGTTCAACTATCGCATAAATTGCTCACCCTATCCAAGAACTGCTTCAGCAAGTTGGCTATGGTTAGTTAGCTATACTAGCTAACGTTAGCGTTGACTGTATACGGCTATTCGCTAACGTTAGCCGTGTCGCACACTAACTCCAGTTATGCTCGTTAGCTTTAGCGCTCATAACCTCATACACACTGTACAATTAATTAGCTAACAAAGCCGCCCACAGTATCTACCACCGTTTACTTGTAGCGTAATTAATTTATCACTGGCCAGGCAGCTAATGCTAACGGACCCAGCGAGCGAACCGGAGGAAACCGAGGTGACAATGAGGAAAGTAACGCTCCTCTGTGATCAACTGATCAGCAACGCGAGTTAATCGTTGAAAGAAAACACACGCCTGACAAAATCCGTTCCTGTCACGGTACGCTTGGCTGCAAGTAAAACATCACTCACAAATCATTTTTGCCAGATTTTTCCCAGTTCTTGATCCAGTCAGTAGGGAGGACCGACGCCGCCATCTTCCCCACCACAACCGCGCTCCGCCCGGATGTTGAGCGGCACAGCGCCGGGTCAACGGAGCAGTATAAAAATGGGCATGCCGGGATTCCGGAGGATGGGGCGGTTAGCAGAGTTGACATTTCAGTTTTGCGTCTTTTCATTCAGCACCTCTCTTCACACTTCGCACTTTGATTAAAAGGGACTTTCGCTGAGCTTTCAGTACTTCTGTACAATTCAGTCGTTTTATTATTCAGGGTAGTTTGATGTGAAATGGTGTATTGTAGAGTAACTTAACGTCACTGACTCAGATTTCTTTGGCGGAATCCCAAATGTCGCCCTGTTCCCTAAGTAGTGCACTAGGTAGTTCGCGAAGTAAAGGCTTCTGCACTCTAACAGTAGACCAGTTATGTCCAACCATACGCTGTACGACTCTCCAGTTAACATATATTGCGTCATTTGGGTGCACAAGTCCCAGTTTTATGACCGATGTAGTGAACTATATAGGGAGGACGGAGACAACTAGGACAATTGATATGAACCACAAATGCACATACCGCCATTTTTCATGATCAGAACCGACCGGTGAACCCACACGTGTTTAATTGTAATGACAGCTAATAGAGGAAAAGTTTTGTTTTAGGCCTTGAGTGGATGTAAAAACTAAAGCTGTATGACAAATGTTGTAAAACGATGTTTAAGCATCAGGTGGCATATCGTTTAGTGTATGATCTGTTTGTGTTGATTCCCATGTCGGTAGATGTGGGTCAGGGTTGGAATGTGGGGCATTGTTTGGTTTCTCTTTACATGGAACATAAAAAATGAATCCCCCTAAAAAAACTCTTCTGGCGTTTGGTGCCCCTCCCCGCCACTGTGAACTCTTCTAACGCAAAATGTTTCTCTAGAATGGAGCATTCCACATCAAGTCCTTGGTTTATATTTTTTACAATGTAATTATGCAGAGAATTTGAAAGCTATACCCCTTTCATGTACAAGTGCGTAAACATGAAACCCCTCATGC
Organism: Semaprochilodus insignis; assembly: GCA_034552555.1. Classification (NCBI taxonomy): domain Eukaryota; kingdom Metazoa; phylum Chordata; class Actinopteri; order Characiformes; family Prochilodontidae; genus Semaprochilodus; species Semaprochilodus insignis. The sequence goes on from CM067485.1 coordinate 25,274,984, forward strand.
AGCACATTACATTGTACATAATGTGTAACACAAGCTTATAACTGTAGGCTGTCTGTTAATCATAGGGCATGGTGCGGCTCTCGTCGCAAATGTTTTCTTTTTGCTGTTAGAAGACACACTGAGCATCCCCTGCTTTACGATTGCAGACATTCAGTGAGCTGTGGTGCCCCCTCCATGAGTCATCCTGTTAGGGCACCATTCGCAGACGACTGCACGACGCAGGACTACATGCACTTAGACTGTTACGCAGACTGCCCTTAACACCTCATCAACATCGCCAAAGACTGGAATGGTGTCATGCCAGACAGTCAGACTCAGAATGGCAGCGTCTCATCTTTAGTGACGAGTCCCCCTTTTGTCTTGGTGGAGACGACTAATAAATCTGTGTGTGGAGGCACCATGGTCAGCATCAAGATGAATGGTTTGTTGTAGTCACACGTCACTTGTCCAGAAGGCCTGGTCTCCCTCCACCTGCGTGAGAATATTCAAGCTGCATGGGATGGATTATCACAGGACACCATTAGGAACCTCTACAACTCCATGCAATCTGGCTTGTTGCATTAGCAAACATGTTGCCCCAAGACCATACTGAGAGACACTACTTTTGTATGTGTAGCTCAATAAATATTGCCTGTGTCTGTCTAAATTTATCATTATTTAGTGTTCCTGGAAACCTCTGTCCAGAGTCCAGTGGTGGCTTACTCCAGTCGACACTTAGCATTGCACATAGTGATCTTAGGCTTGTGAGACACAATACCTACTACTTATATGTCAGCTTTTACGTGGTTCAATGCAACATGCTCAGTTAACAATACAACATAATGAATAACTTCTTTCAAATGTGTCTTTTTGAGTACTGGGTTTGGATCCTAATGACAGTAAACATTTTGAGAATATTACAGTACATGCATGTTCTATTAATGTTTTCAGCAGGAAGATTTTTTGTGTTCTTAGAACGTTCTTCTCAAAGTCAAAACATCATCATGTAACATAATCTGAGGCTCATCCTCAAAACATCTACAAATTTTGCAATTAAAACGTTATGTCTTTTAACTTATAGAAACACTATATAAAGTAATAAATCTTCTTTAATCATTCTTTGAACATTATTAAAAGTTTCTTTTTAAAACATTGTTAGAACTTGTTAGAAGCCTGTGTCGCCTCTGACTTTACATCTATAAGGTGGAGTGTCTAATGCATTGACAGTGAGTGGACACCTAATTTTGTACCTAATATGTGGCCGGTGGGTGTATATATAAAATTCATGATTCATAATATATTCAAATTTATGACTCAGTCTTTAAGAATGGTGTTATGTGAAATGGTGCACCTACACCATATATACAAGGACTCGTCACTGTGGGTGTCAGCCTTTCCAGTAGCTCCAGTAGCCTTTTGTGTACTGTTTTTGTTTTAGCGTTTTTTTCCTTACTTTTTTCTTTATTTTATGTTTATATATATATATATATATATTATACCCACATATATATATAATAATAACTGTAGTATATGGCCTACTGTCCTTAGGTGAAAAAAATCAGGACTTTTATTTTGAAATGTGTTGCCTACAATTAGCATCAGCCAATAGTGAAGTTACAGAGAGTTTCCTGCCCTGCAGTCGCCGCTCCCTCCGGCAGGTTCTGTTCAGAAATGTGTCTTAAACTTTTGATAGCACTTTCTTTGGTTGCTCTCTTTTATGGAGCCCCATCAAATGCTCAGAAAAAGAAAGAGGTCAGTGAGTTGACTTGAGTGCTTGTTACTGGTCTTCATGCATGCAGGTTTGCGAATAATCCAATTACCTAGCCGAGCTGGAGAGTCGGCAGTTATGCTATGCTATGCTACTGTGCTAAGCTAAGCTTAACCCAGCTAAGAGTTTCATAGGCTGCTAAATTCAGCGTCGTGTTCGTGATATATTTGCTCATAAATATTAAAACACTACGCGGTCTGTCAGCCCCTTAAATACAGCTGTTTTGAACCTGGTGACGTTATGTTGTCTAGCCTGTGTTTTAGGTAACAGCTAGTTATCGAGCTAACGTTAACCGTCAGTGGGAAAATGATAATACACGCTCTGTTTAGTCTTCCTGGTTTTCCCTCTGACAGTCTGGACACTGACTTCACGACGGTTAAGTGTGGGATTTGTCTCAATGTGACTCACTGATACTGAATAACAAATGAATGGAGTATCTTTGGTAAAGTACCTGTCTCTTCAGACATGGTCCCATCAGAGAGAGCTACTTGAGGTCCTTTTACTGGAGCCTGTAAGGGCTGGATCTCAAACCAGTCCCCTGGTCCCCCTCAGACGGCTTATGCTTTGCCTCTATCCTGACTCACAACACACTGTGACTGTGGTACCTTCCCAGGGAAAGTTTGGCTCTTGTGTTCATCTAGACTGAGAGACACAGGATAAACGGCAGTACAATGCTCTAAATATGCCCTACTCTATGTTACACTGTGTATTAGCTGGTCTATTTAACTGACATAAGTATTTGTCCTCTGGCCTTTTTTTACTTCAATTCCAAACCCATTTGAAAATGTAGGGTATTGCAGTGTATGTCCATGTGTGTGATGTCACCGGTAGATAAGTTGTTCATTTAAGGCTTGTAAAATGTCCATTGAAAAGCAAGCAATAGATCGGGATGCCTCAGAGTAGCCAGAGGTCACTGTGTCCAACGCCAGGCATTCACCAATTGAAAAGCTCCCCAGCATAGATTAGCAGAATTAATAATCAAACCTCAGTGCCTGACCTCATTCATGTGCTTATGGCTGAATGCAGTCAAATTGTCACAGCAATGTTGCAATATCTAGCCTAAAGCCTTCCCAGAAGTAGAGGCTGTTATTGCTGCAAAGTAGGGGGAAAAACTCCCTATTAATATCCTTGAAATGTTGGGATGAGCAGGTGTCTTCAAACTTATGTATATGTAGTATATATTTGTCATATTTAGTCATATACATGCTAATGCAGTGTGGAAATATGGATGGGTATTTTTTTTATAGATTCCTCACTGCACAGCAGTGATGTATGTGTGTATCCTACAGTGTTCATCCTCCCAGAACTTGAAGGCAGAGAAGTTGTGATTCAGGTTATGCTGTGTTTCTCCCTAGGCGCTCCTGTCTGAAAAGGTTGGGCAGATGATGGAGTGGGCAGGCAAGAGAGCCGTGATCAGACTGAACGGAGAGAAGTTCAGGCGCTTTATCCGAGCACCCCCACGCAACTACTCTGTGATCATCATGTTCACCGCTCTGCAGCCTCAGAGGCAGTGTGCTGTGTGCAGGTAAGTTGCCACAGAAGCTGTTGTGCTGTTTGTACTGGTATCAGGTATCGGCCCGTTAACATGCTCATTTACCGGTACTGATACCATGCCGGATACCACGTCTAGTGTACACTGTGAGAGGCTGCTTGCACAGTGAAGTTTCTGACTCTGTAGCATTTGGCTGCAAAATCGTTTTATACATCCAGTGTATGTAAATTCCCGCCAGGAATTCACTGTGTGATTTTTGCTTGTTTAAACACACGCCATCACAGCCGTTTCCCCAGTATGTGTGGAGACACGTAGGCTAGCAAAACACGGCAAAAAAGTCAACCTATGCTACCAAAGTCTGCATATGACTGAACAGGATCAACTTTAATATACTTTAATATAGTCATTTTCTTAAAAAAAAAAAAAAAAGAAGGTCATTGTAAAGTAGGCTGTTGAGAGACCTACAGCAGCCTGGTTTTAGTTTTAGTGCACAGTATGAAGTCAGCATACACAATCGTGCAGCATGTTACTTTGAATGAAGCAGCTTTATTGATCATCGTCTGTATACAAAGGCAGCATTTCACGTAACATCTCAGTCAGGCAGAGCATTTTCATACAGTGTGAGTGTAAAATTGAAGGCTTTTGTTGTACATAATAGTCATTTAAAATGTATGATCTGAGACCCCAAAGAACAAGATTTGTAAAGTTGCACATTGTATATGTGTCTTGTAGAAAACACTCATCTGCAGCTCAATCAACCCCTCAAAAAGCCTCCAACCACACATAAAACATTAAACACGAGCTCCTTGGATTAGCCTCAGATCTGATTCCTGTTGTCACTGTGCCTTCACTGTTGTGTTGCAGTTGTTAAGCTATGGAGGATGAATGGGGTGAACCAATTTGCTACAGCGCCACCCTGAAGCAGACCAGTGGTCTAGTTAGTTAAGGATACCAACTGCAGAAGTCATGCTGCAGAACAGCCTATTCAGCCTACAGCAGTTTAGCTCCGCCTATTAGTGTGAGTCATAAGCCATATATCAGTCTTAAAGGCACAGTAACAATAACAGCCTGTTACATTCTAATGGCAGGTGAGAAGATGGAAAATGATTATTAAAAAAGAGGTTACTGTTTTTAAGCACAAACGTCATCAGTGAACGTCAGGAAACCTAGTACTGCTACTTGTTCATTCATGGTTCTCCTGTATTTGTGCGTTCAGGCAGGCAGATGAAGAGTACCAGATCCTCGCAAATTCATGGCGATATTCCAGTGCGTTTACCAACAAGGTTTTCTTTGCCATGGTGGATTTTGATGAGGGCTCTGACGTTTTTCAAATGGTAAGCATACCTGTTTATTGTCTGCTGTCTCAGGTCACTCTTAATTAGGGCCGCTAAATGACTAAAATAATTTCCGCCATTAATCAGATAAGTTTGTGAGATTAGTTGCTTTTTTATTAGACCTTCTAGAAACATTATTTTCCATTTAAAAAACAGAACATTTTGGACTATATGCATGGGCAAATACTCAAAATATATTTTTAGGGCAGAGACAATTACCACTATGCCATAATACCGTGGTCATGTGATGCCTACCACCTGGTTGGGCTCATTACTGTGTTCACTGAAGTTTTATTTTTCGATTTTTTTTTGTGTTTTTTTGTGTAAGTTGATTCGTCATCATTACTCAAGCCTTACAAGCTTTTCAATGAAGGATT
>CM067485.1:25280022-25326403 GCA_034552555.1 Semaprochilodus insignis
GCACATTATCACAATTTGCCAACAAGTTGGTGGATGGAAAACCCACTAATGCTATGTTTTGACATCCAGAGAGCAACAGTGGCTGCACTCCTCACTGCACTGTAGCAGTTCTTATAGCTCCAGCACTCATTCCGCTGTTATGAGTGGCACTGAAGCTTTTATTAGTTTGCAACTTGTTGAAGTTTCCATAGAGTATCGCGAGCACTAAGGGGGACTACAGTCTCATAGTTATAGCAATATCAAGCAAGCACTTGAACATCAGGCTGGAATTATGGTTGTAATGAAGGATCATACTAACGAAATGAACTAACAACAGGACATTATAGAGTTAATGAATGAGTTGATAATTGGTTTTGTTAATGTGTTAATAATACATGAACTTTAACACCACTACTCCTAAAACTTGGGTGAGTTTCTACATTGCTCCAGCTACGTGTTACATGTGTACCTTTTCAGTAACACTGAATTATTGAAAAGGGATCCATTATCGATTTTTGCCTATTAATAATAGAATTAATTCATAATAGAATTGCATGAAGAAGGTAATGGATTAAAAACAGTTTCTCTATCCTTGGGCAATTTGTCAACAGCTTTGTTTACACATTTTACAAATTACACTTATTACAAAATCTCTTCTGCAGCTCAACATGAACTCGGCCCCTACGTTCATCAACTTCCCACCCAAAGGGAAGCCAAAACGAGCAGACACTTATGAGCTGCAGGTTCGAGGCTTTGCAGCTGAGCAGATCGCTCGATGGGTGGCCGACAGAACCGATGTCCATGTAAGTCTCTGTGCAGCACCCAGTTCTTCTGTTAAAGTTGTAGATGCACTTGAAATTAATTTATATTTCAGCATAACATAGCAAATGTGATGCGGTTATGTTAAAGCTATTATTATTATTATTATTATTATTATTAGTAGGAACAGTAGTCGTAGTAGTAGTAGTAGTAGTAGTAGCAGTAGTAGTAGTAGCAGTAGTATAAAGTTTAGCCCCGTTTATTCACACTGATGTTATAAGCCTGGTCTGCTTTTTGAATGAGAAACAATACAAGTGAGCCAGTCACAACAGAACTCATTTACATATATAAGTCTGTTTAATTTTAAGAGATAAAGAGAGATTGAAAAATAATCCTGTAAAAATAAATGTCGCTTTTCCTACAAACCTCAAATGTTAAGTGGACCGCAGGTGGAAAAAAATTAAATACAAGAATAATATAGGATATGGGATTTTTAAATGATGGGGAGAAGGCTTTTTTGTTTAGGCTTTAAACTTCTCTGGAAGTATTTGTTTTTTTTCCGTCTTAATACACATGGAAGCATTGAAGATAAACTGTTTTGTTTCTGCTTGTTTGTCCCAAATAGATCAGGGTGATAAGACCACCTAACTATGCAGGACCATTGATGCTGGGCTTGCTTCTGGCCCTCATTGGAAGTTTGGCCTACCTCCGGCGCAATAATCTGGAGTTTCTCTACAACAAGAACGTCTGGGCTTTCTCTGCTCTGGTCAGTACTCACTGTGTGTATCAATAACTGCAGATTTGATTGGGGGAAATGCAAGCTTAACAAAGAATGTAATTTCTTCATAGAAGACTATGGTAACTATAATAAGATCAGCTAACTGTGATAAAACAATGGAGAGTTGGAAATAATTATAATCAAACAAGCTAAGGTTTCGAGCCTCTCGAGGCAGTTTGCTTCTCCCCCTCTTCAGAGCGCACTTGTGCCACAGTGCCGATAAAAAAGAAATATTGTTTGTTCCCCGTTTGTAAGTTTTTAAGAGTTCACTCTTCTGGGGACCTGTTAGCTCACCTTGTAGCGCACCGGTCTGTGATCACAGCTACAACGGTTCAAGCCTCGCTGAGCTGCAACAGTTCATCTACAGGCACCTGCAAACATGCTATTGCCAGCATAGCACACATCCACATCACATATGAATTAGACTGGGGATCGGCCTAAATATCCGATACCCGATCCAGCTGATGTTACTCATATCTGAGTCGATATCTGATCCTAATATTGGATCGGTGCATCTCTACTTTGTACTTCCATCACGAGGGCCCACCTAATGGCGCCAAGATACAATTATATTCAATTCTGTATGCATCTTTATGTTGATTGATAGACACAGATGAGTAAAAACATTATAACTACTTGACTAATCTGCTGTTGGTCCTCTGGATGCTGCCAAACTGCACCAACCACCCGAGGCATGGACTCAGTAAGACCTGTGAAGGTGCCGTGTGATATCTGGCATGTTAGCAGCAGATCCTTTAGGTGCTGTGAACTGTGAGGTGGAGGCATAGCAGTTAAGACTTCTAGCACATCCCACAGATACCTAATTGGATTGATATCTGAAGAGTTTATAGGCTAGGGCAACACCCTGTACTCCTTGTCATGTTCCGCAAAACAATTCCCTAACATGTGTAGTGTGCATTATCCTGCTGAAGGAGGAATTCCATTGCCACAAATTAGTGTACTGGTACCTTGTAGGAGACACATGTCGAATTAATGTCCAAATGAGTGCCCGAGGTTTCCCAGAGCATCACTTCTGACGACTGTCGATAGGGAGCGGCCACTGCTGACCAGGAGCACCCCACAAGCCTGGCTAACATCTCGACAATGAGAACCAACTGTTTGTGTACTGTCTAATATATTAGATGATAATCAGTTATTCGCTTTGTCTGTGAGTGGTCATGTTTTGGCTCATCGAAATGTGGACACTTCATGCATACACTTTCAGGGAAATAAATAAAATAGAATGCTTAATCTTAACCACCTAGTGGCACCACCAGTGACAAAAACCAAAAGGCATTTGTTTTCAGTATGCAAATAGATTTGCATGAAGAGTCTGACCCAGTCATGCATTTAAATATTCAGTTGGTGATTCTCACGGAATGTCAACAGATCAGTTTGATAAACACAAGGGCATTTAAAATTGCGAGGCATCATTACTTAATTCATTTCTAAACATGGGGTATGTATGATGCGAGTTTTAATAAGCAATAATATTCACATATTTCTTTAATAGTTTGACATGTCATGAAATGCAATTGAATACCGATCAAATCGTACATGTCGAAGTCAAATTGCCTGAATTTAGAGTGTTTGATTTCCCAGGTTGGTCATAGATTGTGACATGAATTTGGCTAAACTGACTGGACTGTCATTGTGTTGTTTTCCCTTTTTTCCCCCCTTCTTTTTCTTTAGTGTTTTGTTTTGATCATGACATCAGGCCAGATGTGGAACCATATTCGAGGACCTCCATATGCTCACAAGAACCCAAACACTGGCCAAGTGGTTAGTTCCTATTACTTACACCTAACACCATTATGAGTAGCATTGGGGACCTAGTAGGGACCAACACCGTTTGACTTTCGGCAATAAAATATTACATTTATACGTTACTTAGAACTGTCATGCACTTTATGAGTAACTTTATTTAACTTTATGTAACTTTGTGTTTGTCTTCTTCTTTGTTCCAGAGCTACATCCATGGCAGCAGCCAAGCTCAATTTGTGGCAGAGACACACATCGTTCTCCTGTTTAGTATCCTTCACGTTAAGACAACAGGCCACCTTGAATCGCTTGTACCTCCTGAACCAGCACGACTTTAAGGCCATTTTGACACCAAAACGAAAAACATAGTCAATAGTTTGTAGAGTGATATTTTTTTTCTGGTTAAAGACTTCATTTGATTTCACTTCAAGGTGGGACCAATTTTTGGAAAACTACAGCTGCTTTGGGGTGGAAGTTTGAAGGCAGACTGTCTTGGGCATTAAAGACTTCTCTCTGAGGTCCATTTTCTTTTTGTGCCGAATAGCATCACAGTGTGAAGAGTTCCACTAATGCTAACTTGATTGTATTTGTTGGCCTACAGCTCAGTGGCTTCACTAACAGTTGGGATTGGTTGTCATCTCAGGGATTTCCCAAGGTTTTATGTATTTGCATAATGGCTGCTGGGTATTCTACTGAGAACAAACATGGAGGAGCATTAAAACTATGAATGTGAATTCTGTCAAAGCGGCGACTAGGCTGAGGGATACCTGATGTGGTGCTAGAGAATATTGAATATTACATAACATGAAAAGTAATATATTAAGCTGTAGTGTTGTGCTGGAATGCCTCGTTAAGGGTGATTTAGATTTGTGTACAGTCACGGAGCGCAGATTTATGGGTACACGTAACTCTCAGCAGAGCAGAAGCAGACAGCTCCAAAATTACTATGCATCTCTTCAGTGCTGTGCGTGAAGCAAACACTAATTGGTTAAGCAGGAAAGCATTTATGGGGCCCCAAGACAAAACCAAACAGAATACTATGGAAAGGGGAAAAAAAAAGTACTTGCAGGAAAATGGAGCATTTGAGGTCTGAGTTGACTTCTCTAGAACAACAATCTTAGAAGGAATTCTCAGAGAGACCATGTAGGATTCTATATTTTGTGGTTGCTATTAAAGTATGGTAATATTTATTTGTGTCCAAGACATCCAGTGCCTTAACCCTATGATTCAGATGCGGCCGTTACTTTAGGAATGGTGCTTCTACATGAGGCGGCAACTTCTGACATGGACATTGGGAAGAGAAAAAGTATGTCGTCTTTTTACAGTTATTTAGTAATTAAATTATGAATTCATGAATTGTATTTTCATAAGAGGTGCTACTAGGGAAGGCTTTGAACAGTTCCACTTGTTGTTATCCACATTAGCTGAACTATTTCTTAATCTTTGTTAGCATCTTAGCACTATATTATTTTCCTAACTTGAGGATTTCCTAAATACCTTTATGCTAACTAGGTTTTGTGCTATTTGGCTTCCATTCTGTATTGGTTTGCATTAGCCCATTTGGCTGAACAATTGTTTTAATGTGTCTGTATCTCATTCTAGTCATGTGTGTTGCTGGAATTGGACTGGTGATGCTCTTCTTCAGCTGGTTGTTGTCCATCTTCAGGGCCAAATACCACGGATACCCTTACAGGTAGAGACTTTGCACAACTACACTTCTCAGTATGTTCAGTGAAAGTACTTTTTCAGTGCAGATCTCCAAATTAGATCCCCAAACCAATATGCTGCACTTCTTTATTCCAGTCCACATTTTCTGAGTGTCAGTCACCTAGTCCAGTTTATAGTGAATCTAGACGGCTGCACACTCTTAGGCATTCACAACATCATTTAAAAACCTGACCTTGCTTAGTTTTGAAAGACTCATAGTGGCTAATACACAGTGTATAGTAAATGCACAGTAAAGGGATGTGGTCCTTGTCGAGTTCAGGTGTTTCAGCTATGCCCATTGCTAACAGGTGTAGAAATTAAGCATATAGCCATGAAGTCTCCATAGACAAACATTGGCTGTAGAAGTGGGTCATTCTAAAGAGCTCAGTGACTTAAAATGTGGCACTGTCATAAGTCAGTTGAAGAAATGCTTGAGCTCCCCAGGTCAGCTGTAAGTTCTGTATATTAAAATTGTAAGCATCTACCCTATGGTATCTTAGGTAAAATTCTCAATTATCAATGATGTGTGTGATATTTTGAGATTGTTGTATTATGCAACTTATTTATAGATATTTTATACTTTAGCCTCAGCGCAGCCAATAAGGGAGGAAGGAGTTGGTGTGTTTAGTATGCAATTGGGATGTTTGGTGCATTTATCCTGGGCGGTTGTCTGAGCAATCGCTGACAAAACAGGATGTAATTAACTGCTTATTTAAACATCTGGGTTACCAAACACAGAATTGTGAGAATGACTTATTGTCTGCCTGTATAGTGATTTTTACAGTGAAGAAAAGGTGGTAGTATTTAACATCCTGTGCTCGTTTGATTAACTGCCTTTCTTCCTTCTTTTGCAGTTTCTTGATTGGATAAATGCTTTGATTTGGAGAACCCTGCACCCCTCTGATGAACATTAACTTATCAGGAACCAAATTTTAAGCCGAAGCTTCTACAGTTCAAAGTGCCTTCACAGTAACGATTGGTGTGGGAACCTCTTGACTTGTTGTTTTTCTTTGTTGTTGATTTTTTTTTTTTTCCCTCAATTTGTGAGGAGAATATTTCCAAAAGATTTTGATTTACATTTTAAAGTTTTTAACAAAAGATATTTTGAGAACTCTGAGGATGTACCTTCGAAGACTCAAGACAAGTGATGTTAACTGAATGGTTAAATGGAGCCCGTCACGTATGTTGAATTGCTTGCTAGTGAATGCACTGTTACAGGTACGATATGCAGTACAATATTTGCGTTTAGCTGACTTGGTTCTGGTTTGGAAGACGCATGAGGGCAAGCAAAGTGTTTTCCATTCTACCTCCTGACCGATGTACATACCGAGTGTTCCAAAGTCAAAACAAAGCAGTGCATATTGTTCGGTGCAAAGCGTTTCTCTGAGGTAAAGACTGGGAGAATACGAATGTACTGGCCTGGGCTAAAGTTTCCCAAAAGTGTCATAGTATTAAGACCATCTTGACTATCAGACAGAGTGTTCTAAAGTGGTATTTGCTTTACAGTCTTACGATGACGATGGTCTTTGGGCTACAATGCTTGTGGTAAACTTGCTCATGGTCAGTGTGACACAAAGTGACTATTCTGACTATGCTGAAACTTTAGGTGCTGCTCTGTGTAATGCCTCAGGTGATGCTTTTTTCCATTAAAAGTGCCTTAATTGCCCGTTTGGTTCATTTTTGTGTGATTGTTGTTCTGTATGTTTTAGATCAGTGAGAAGAGGCTGTGATGGTTTTACCTGCTGACCCTTTGAGTCTGATTTCTAAAGCTGGTGTGGAATGTTAATGCGAATTTCAGACACTAGAGGGCAGAAATGGCCTGGTGTAAAACCATTCTCCATTGGCCAGAAATGACTGGATACTGGAACTTATGATTCAGCATTTCTATTGAGCTGTTGTATTTTTATTTAGTACATGTTAGTTTTATATTATTAAAACACAAGAATTTGTTACTTGAGGAGGAACTGTAGGACTGCACCTATACATTTTATTAGTAAAGGGTTTGAATTCTTATTTATAAGCCAACAATACTAGTGGACTCATTTATTGAGGGACCTAGGAAGCATTTAAAGGAGTTATTGTTATATAAAGGAGTTACTGTTTAACTGGAAGAAGGTATTGTGTAATTGGGTATATGTGACTGTCATGTAGAAAGATGATTTATAATTAAAAAAGCTTTTTGTAAATTGTTGAACGAAGTTTGCAAACTTTCCACAAAAAAATCCCTGTCTTTATGGCCTGAAAGGGTAAAAATAAAATAATAATCACACCTTGTTAAGTGGGGCATTGTAGAGAAACTTACAGTGGTGGTAATAGGAGCCAGGCAGCTATAGCCCTTTTTATTTCCTATCAAAAATGATTGGCAAGTCTTCTAAATTTTAATATGTGCTGCTAATATAAACATAAAATACTGCACACTCGTGGTTCCACTCACCACCACTGTGAACAGTTCTGATTCAGTGGAATGTGCAAGTCCCATCAAACCACACTGAATGACTTTGTTTATCCTATGATTTAACAATACTCATATTTTGAAGATGCTCTGGAAATCCCCTTTATAACTGCTCAAGGATTATCCACACTGTGAGTAACCTGAATACCTTTACGCTGTACTATATAATTCAGCACTGGCTAAGTGTTGTAACGTTTGAGAACTGTTTGTTCAAGTCACTGTAAACTCTGGTCTCTGGTGTTCTTCCACCTATATTGAAATTGCTCAATGATGTCAAAAGAATGGGATTACGCTCAGGGCAACGGCCTTAACACTGCATTGTCCCGCCTGTTCCCTTCATTTACATGCTGGAACAGGTGCTGCGAGGTTATTTGCCGCTGTAAATCCGAACGCCCTTTGCTGGGATGTCCGTGGGCCAATCACACCAGAAGCTGCCTTTACAACCATATAAGGCAAAAGGCTGAGTAGCAGGCGCAGTAGCGGGTGTTTCCCCCTGCAGAAGGCTCTCATTGTTCCTCGCAGGGCGGCCTGCCCACAGGGGATATGCAGCTCGCTCTCCCTCTCCCTCTCCCTCTCCGGATGCCAACCACACTGCTAAACTTAGTCCCAATTTCTTACCAAAATATGGTAGCCTCATCAAAAAAAGGGAGTAGCTCGGGGCCAGATGTCCCGCCCAGATGTTGTTTGTTTTTGTTCTTATGTAAATGCTGAACTGTGATGTGAACAGTCACGGACAGAGCCGGGCTGAAAGAATAGAGAACAGTCTTTTTCTTCTGTTTAAATGTGAAAGGGTGATTTGAAAGGTTTCATCATTTCAGGTAGAAGTGATTTGTCTACCAAAGCCTTAAACCCCCCTCCTGCTACCTGTCAAGGGTGCTCACGCTAAGCTCCTCCCTCAACAACAGAGGCCTTTCCGCTGTTGAGGTTTTCAGGCAAAGCGCTTTTTATGGTAGTGTTCTCGCCCAGCTATTTTCCTGCATGACATAATCTCTCACTTTTCCCTTAGGTAGGGCTGAAATCTCCTGATTAGCGGTTGTTTTCATGGCCGCAAGGGACGTGTTGGCGGCTTTCGAGAGAAAGGAAAACACGGTCATTGGGGCCTTTGGTGAAACTACATACTATGGCCAGACCACAGGTATTCATTGTATATATACGTATCAGGCCCTAATTCTTCATGAGCATCCACCTGACGGGAAGAAAAAGTTTTCCCACATCTGTTCCCTTATTTTTAGCATTTTAGAAGTTTAGTGAAAGCATGTGAAATTAAACACATACAAAATTAAACAGTGGCCATATAAAATATCCATCTACTGTAACAGCCAAACTTTGATATGCACGTGTTGTCGCTCTCGGAATGTCTCCAGTAATTTTACAGGAGACGAAAAACATTCTTTACTTACAGTCATGGGTGCAAATTCCTGGTTCATACCCTCCTATGTTAAAAAAAAAAATTACACGAGATCATTTTTATTTCATTTATAGTCAATATCATATGATTATAGCAGCACCACAAGGCACCTACATGTCATTCATATGAACAATATTGTTTGGTTTTTGTGTTTAATATTAACACAGCATAAAACATTAGATCAGTGTTTCCCAACCCTGGTCATGGAGGCTCCCTGCCCTGCACATTCGAGTCGACTCACTGCTTTAACCCCCCCTGCAACTCTCAAAGGGCTCCTTAATGAGCTGATAAGTTGAATCAGGTGTGTTGGCAGGAGGGAAAGCATTAAAACGTGCCTCCAGGACCAGGGTTGAGACACACTGCATTAGATATCATGAACATATGATAACTCACTGTGCTTTGTTTACTGCCACTGTAAAAAGTGCAACATGAAAAAGGTACTCTCATTTTGTACAAGTAATTAAATATGTCTTACTCTACTCAATAATTGTTTGTCCTTTTTTAGGTTGAATAAACGTAATTCATTGGCTTGTAACAAATTAGAGTCTTTAGAGTTTTTTAGGCTGGACCAATAAAACACATTTTACAGTGTAGTTTTATGTACAAAATCCACTGTTTCTATGTTTGAGTTTTGGCCCAATATCATCAGAAAATGCTATATACTACAGTTTTTAATACTGGCATCAGAACTGACAATGCATTATGGTGCCATCTCTTAGTGCTAACATTATATATGAGTGACCCTGTAAAGCCTGAAATAATCATTTAACATTCAGAGGTGCCAAATAAGTTTGCTGGAGTTTTTGGGCCACATAATCCAATAGTAGATCATTTACTCCCATCCTTAAAAAACACAAAGAGAAAAATTGACATGTACGGGCAGCAGCAATATTCAGATTAGTATCATTTAATGCTGTTTACATTTTAATTTCTTTTTATTACACAGCATTTCTCTACGATCCATTTCCAGCATTTAGGCTTTAGCCTGCAGACTGTGATCTCTTTAAGATCCCCAAAAAACACACTTTCGATTTGGTGTGTCCAAACTTGGGTCTGCTAACCATCAGCCTGACCATACGTGGACTGCAGTCAGCTTTTACATAATACCTGTTCTTCCTGCTGAGAAAAGCCTTTGTGCACGCTTGAAGATCAGCTGGTGATGTCACTCCCTCACTCCAAAGACGCACCCAAGCGTAACATAGAACGCACGCCAAACACACGCCCCACTCTCAGGCATCCATAATAGGAGGGTGGAGACATTCAGGGCCGTGGATATAAGGCTGGGAGGATAAAAATAAAAGCAGGTCCATTTACTTTGGATTAGAGTCGGACTCACGTCTGCTTTAATAGCCGTGCGTATGCCATGTGTGTGTATACTTTAAAATCAGGTCTTTGTCCTCTCCTCCGTCTTTGTTTCTTTGTTCATGCAACACCCATTTTTCATGTGGTTGGCTACGTACTGTAATGTCAAAAATCAAGAAGCAAAGAACTTTGAAACATTCAAAACCATCAAGCAAAGGAAGGAAAAGAAAGGAGATGTGAATCAGATCATTGATGTGAGAATTATCCATTCCGCCAGCAACTTCATAGAATCCTACCCTAACCAAAACTACACTGTTGCTTCTGAGAATGTACAGTCTGTTCTATTTTGGTGGGCAACATGGAGATGTGTAAGTGGGATGGATTTTCATGAAGCTGGTATGATGTGACCGGTACCGTGTATGGAACCGTGTATGGAACCGTGATAGGTACCAGAGGTTGTAGGTAAATATAGCCAATTTACTTGCTATCCAAAACTACTGGTGAATCTACAGTCTTCGTGATTCTACTGAAGATGGCTGATAATGGCAGAGTAGTGGTATATATCGTCACAGTCCAAAAAACATGCATGTATCTCCAATATTGTCATTATATTTACTTTTATGCATCATTTGAACACAGCAGCTGCTGTTCACACTCTGTGGAAATTTCATGATGAACAGACCAACAGAAATAGCCCAACATCACCTGGAAAAAGTCCATTGACTTACATTAAAGTTAAATGAGGTTTTTGCCCTCTCCTGTAAAGTTGCCAGTTTGGAGATGCTTGTTTTTCTTTGGACAGCGATGATATAAAACACACGAAAAAGTTTTCAGTGGTGACTCGTTATCCTTAGAGTACACGGTGGGTCAAAGTCCTTTCTCAAACCTACCACAAAACAATTTCTCAGCCAGGCAGCCCGTTTGTGACCACTGCATGTAATAAATCCTAGTGAATTCAAAGCTGTCTGCATGTTTACAGCATGATGACTTCATTATGCAGACAGTTTGAAAAATCTGTGGCATTGCCCTCCCCCCAGCAGAAAAACGACACGCTGTCTGTTGACCCAGAATGCCTCTACTCCAATCTGCATGCCGCTACGTGGTCCTTTTCTTCTCTGTAAATAGACTCTGAACTATTAAAAAACGCAACGTTGCTTGAATGAGCAACGCCCCAACCAAACATGTCGTTGTAGTGAATGAAGTGAAGTTGCCCCTCAAGTTCACCTAGCTATGCGGAAGGTTAACACTTGGACACATGTCCTCACCTGATTACCCATAAGCATGCTTTGGTGTAGGAAGGCATTTATTTGCTGAGAAAACAATGCTGCAACATGTGCTTGGTGGTTTGCAATGGACCTTTTTTGTGTGTGGAAAAAGCCACTGCAACAAGATCATACTGGAAAGAATGCTCTATGTAACCACAGTATCTCTTGCTAGGCCTCGCTGAAGGTGTTGCCTATATGTAAGGTGAATACAGTCGACGCGCTACTCCAGGTTTATCAAATCTCTAAGTACAGGCAGTTAAACAGGCATCTTGCAATGACCTGATCGTTCACTAAAGCACGCAAGAGCTTGACGTAACTGCATTCTTGCCATTTTTCTCCTAGCAAAATAGTAAAGAGCACATCAAAATGCTTCTGAAGGTATAGTATGAAGTTATACAAGGATCTTTTTGGTTCTTGTATGTTCTCTACAAACCCTTTATATCAATAGTCACCAACCCTGGTCCTGGAGTTTGATCTTCCTGTGGAGTTTAGTTCCAGCCACAGTCTGCCACATCTGCTCCAGCTTATGCACTTCTTCAGAAGTCAGATACATTGATGTTAGGAAAAGGGGCAGGACGTTAGCTGCAGTTTGGAACCAAATTCTGCAGGGTAGAGGAGCAAGAGTGACCACTGCTTTAAATGATCCCATCCCAAAATGGGTAGTAAACCCTGAAACAAGGGACTTGAGAGGGATAAAAGGGTAACATGAACCTCAGTTAAACTACGGTATACACACAGGTCACTTTATTAGGTACATCCATTTTATCAGCACCATATAATAGCACCCATAGTTCTTTAAAGAGACAGACTGTAGTCCATCTGATTATCTGCATACTTTGTTAATCCCCTTTCACCTTCTCCAATGGCCAGGAACCCACAGGACCGCCACAGATCGAGTATTATTGGGGTGGTCGCAAGTATTATCATTCTCAGCACTGCAGTGGTACTGGCATGGCGGTGTTGTGTTAGCGTGTGTTGTGCTGGTACTTTCATGGACAACATCCTGTTATCTAAAAGCTCAGTGGAGCGAAATGGCATGCAGTGTGTTCATTGTAGAAGCTGGGATGTCTGTAATTTTGTGGCTTTGACTTCTCTGTCGCACATACACTGGAGCCCCCCCAGCCTTACAGCTCATATCTTAAATGCACTACTGGTATTAAAGGACTGGTTCACTTTCTACCTCTCTCATACTTCTAAGATGATTTGTAATGAGGTTCATGACCTCCAACGCTTTCATGAGCTCCTAACCTGTTTCTAGATGCAAATTATGCAAACGTTTGTCCTTGTGATGCCTGTGTGAAAATAAGTGACACGAGTGAAATTAGCACACAGGTTCTACAGGGAGCAGACAATTTAACGCACATCTACTGTAAAATGTGGCCTTCACAAAGGTTATGGCTTTTTCCCAACATGTTAAACTCAACAAATAAATAGAAAATACCATATATGTGCTCATGTGCTATAAGTGTGCTCATTATAGAGGATGTGATAACTTACAGTATATTCACCAGGAAAATCAAAACATGTCATTTGACCAGGTGTTCCACATTTTGCATACAACTGCATAATCATAACTAACATTTGCATCTAAATGGCAGCTTTACAGAAGAAGGTAAAAATGTTCTTTACTTTTAATGTAAGTTAACATAAATATATTTTTATTCCAACAGATTTTGTGGCATTTCTGTTCACACTGATGTTAGCAAAAAAAGGGGCATATTAGCTTACACACTTTTATTTCGAAAACAGCAAAGAACATTCAGTTTTCCATGATATAGGCTCTTTAAAGAACACAAAGTCATAGGAACTTTGCATTACATATATTTAAAGAGAAAATATATTGTGGCCATTGAGATGTTGAGTCATTGCCTGCAACACCAAACTGACAGTCGAGTCTGTGTGTGGAAAGCCTGTAGAAGAATTCCACTCAGACTGCACTAAGACTATGGTAAAGCACAGAGGTGGAATGTCTGGGACTGCTATTATTACAGAGGTGTCTGTGAGGTTGTGTTCATGAACTCAGATGTGTACAAAGACATGTCGGGAAACAAACCTGCAGAGCTCTGCAAGAAATTGGCTCATATGATAACAATCAACACCAGACGCCTTTGAAAGGACTTGGAATGTTCTATCTAAAATAAATGCCACTTGGCAACCTGACAGAATGAACTAACAAAATGTCATTCTGCTTGGGTCATCTAGCTCCACCCATTTGTAGACAGCATGAGTTGGACGCCATGCTGTTCTCCTGTTAGTGACTTTTTAGACCTGTATCATAGCAGGGGTCATATTCTGAGAATTTTATCCAAAATTTATGACAAAGTCATAAATGTGTGATAGTCTGGTTGCAAATTGGCAGCAGATGGAGCGTCACATGAAGCATTCCAAGATATTTATCTGCAGCAGTCCCCACACAAAGACAAATTAACATAGTTGGGCAAAGTTTCATTTTACACTGATATGAATTTAGTGGGAATATTTAAAAAGCCACTGATGTCTACTTGGTATGATTTCAGATACCAAAAACCCAGAAAAAGGATTCTATGACCGGTAACAATAGTGGAACTCTTTTTGTGCGATGTACACTACCAGGTAAAAGTTCAGACGCGGTACTCATAGAAGGTTTCCTTAGTTTTAGCTTAATGCTAACGCTAATGCTAGAATAAAAGTGAAGACATCAAACTGTATATAATAGCATTCATGGAATTATACAGTCACATTAAAACCTTAAAAATGGCTACTTTATTTTTTTTTTGGATGAATTCTATTGGTCTGTCCATTATGAATGTTCACATCAGTTGGAAGGGTGATTAAGATTTTGTTTTGCGCAACAAAATTTATATATATATATATATAACCAAATACCAAGATAACTAAAAAACATCCATTTAGTTGCATAGGTTATTTAAAGAACCATATATAACTTTCATGTGAGAAAATAATAATCTTCATTTTGCCATTTAACCATGAATTAATGAAACTGTTAATGTTCATTACCTTTACTAAAGAACCCTTGAGGAACCATTTTTAAAGTGGTATATGTTGTCAAACTATAACTACGTTTATACACTTTTATTTCGAAACAGCGAAGAACATTCAGTTTTCTGTGAAATAGGCTCTTTAATAAACACAATAAAGTCATAGGAACTTTGCATTAAATATATTTAAAGAGAAAATATATTGTGGCCATTAAGATGTTGAGTCATTGCCTGAGTTCAAGTAGCTTTAACCATCCTGAATGACATAAACTGAACAGCTAGAACATGAGGAGAGGAATCCTCCACCCTGCAAAGGAATCCTGCATATAACACACAGTCCAGCACACGGGGGCAAGGAGCAAAGTGATTAGTAAACGATTATCTGCAGTAAAATTTATAAGTCATATCTGTGAATGAAGGGAGGACCCATTGATTTTTCTTATCTCCACATTAAGAGTCTAGTGTAGTATTAAACAGTGATTGTTGTGGTGAGTCAGTTTGCACACCTATTAAAATCTATTAACAGGAATTTATTAACTACTCTGCAAAGAAGTGACAAAAACTTTCTGGCTCGTATACAATCATTCAACTGACGTGTGGATTTGAACAACAGAATAATCAAGATAAATAAGCATATTATTCACAACTTTATTCTGTATTCACAAAGTTACATTTTTTTGCATTTTCTGACATCTTTATGATGACACTGTAAAGGCAATGACACAAGACATGGACTTTTTCCTTAGATGCAAATAGCTGTAGCATTTGACCTTACTGACCTGCAAATGTCCTCATTTTGAATATGCTATACCTACAGCTTCTCCACTGCAAACACCACTATTATCTTCAGCCTGTCGGCTGACGGACTGGTAAAGCTGCTTATTTGGTTTTGCTCCCTGTGGATGAGTTGTTTATCATTTCATGAGGCATTATGTCATCCCAATCCCACTTCAGGTTAGCCAGGTTAGCATGCGCAGTTGAGGAAAGGAATGGACGTGGGGCTCTCAGGAGCTGGTTTAATAACAGCAATCAGCAGAAATAGTTCAGTTTTAACAGCCAAGATAAATGTAATTACAGACCATCAAACTACTTCTTTGAAGCAACTACATTGACCAATGAGACAGATGGCTTTTGGGAACTTGCTTATCTATTAGATAATATTTATATATTCATTATTAATAGCAGTAACATACACTACACTGCGCAAAGGTCAGAGACCACTCTTCATGTCAAAGCAACCAAAATGTACAAGCTAATCTTGTTTAGCCTCAGGACTAAGGCTGCTTTTAGTTTTTCTCAGAAATCTACAGGGATGTTTTTCCACACCTCAATCCCGGTAATCCCAAACATATTCAAAAATGGAGAGATCTGGACACCGGGGTGGTCAGTCCGATATTCAGAGCCTCTTTTGATCGTTTTTGTCTATTTGCTTTTCTCAGTGGAGGCTTCTTGACAGCTATACATATTTCAGACCCATAGCGTTTCTCACAGTGGAAGGATGGACAGAAAGGCTTCAGATCTGAAGCAAGAGTGGAGCTTGATCTTCTCCTCCCTCTCAAAGATGAAATATTTAAGCTCTGTTTATCTGATGGGGACATTTGTGGTAGTCTACCAGATCTACCAGATCTTATACAAGATTATCAGGAGTCCCATTTTCTGTGTATACTTTATCATTTTGGAAAAGTTTAGCAAACTCCTTTGCTCCCCAGTCTTTGATTCTCCTCCTACTTATGCAACCGGATCATTTTATGTCCACTCTCCTCTGAAATACCTCCTGAAGAATCAATAACTTGTACTTTATGGCCTGTACTTTCAACTGCAGATTAAACAAATGAATAGTGGTCTCTGACTTTTGAACAGCACAGTATGTTGGTTGTAACACAGTGCTTTAATAACATCAAGCGATCATGGAGTAAACACTGAGCACATGTGCTTGCGGGAGATGTAATTAAAGCAGATCAGACACAGTTGTTGTTCACCGTGACTAACATTTATTTCCCTCCACTTACAAACACAGCCGGTGTTTAGTGTGAGAGGTTCCTATTGTGTGTCCCGCTCGGCACCTGTCATCTTTTGTCACCTTTCATGCAGGAAATGCCTGCAGCTGGCAACGCACAATAATTTCAGGAAGGACAAAATACTGGCCTACATGACACCCTGTATGTTCAATTCAGTTATATTCATGAAATGCTTCATACATCGTACCAAACAGGGTTCTTCTATTGTTACAGGCTTTACAGTGTAACAACATAGAACCATATACAGCACATTCTCCATCAGTCTGAAAAGCCTTTTAGATAGATAGATAGATCGATAGATAGAACGGTAGATAGATAGATAGATAGATAGATAGATAGATAGATAGATAGATAGATAGATAGATAGATAGATAGATAGATTACACAAAGAACAATTTAAGCAGACAAATGGTTCTACATAGAATTCATGGTTCTAAATTTTGTCTGATTTTCTCATGATTTTGATTGACTAAGTGATGGTGGATTTTCTTCTTTCCAAACAATACATTTAGCACTCTTTCTTCACACCTCTATATAATCAAACAAATGAATGAACTGATGTTTTGTAGCATCAGAGAAGACCCTCATTCACCACCCCCTGCCCCCCCAACACACACACAGTTTTTTCCCCTCAAAATCATAAAGTCTATACTATAATTATAATCTACACTTCATATATAATGCATATAAGAAGGCACATACACCAAACAGATGAAAGATGATCCATATTATATTTCAGTGAAGGAACCTGGAGACTACTGATTGTGTCATAAGATAAAGTGTTAAGATATGAAAACATGATGGACCTGAAATTCAACATATGTGTTAGGCAGAATTACAACTTCACCTTTCATTTCTCTTTTGCTCTGGAGCAATGAGGCTAATGTAGCTAATGAGTAATGGAAGCATATAACATAAATCATCACAGAATTGCTTCAAACCATGTGGATGTTATTAATGAACCACAAATAGCCTTACTTCTGTGGTTTTTGACACTGTGTGACATATTGTCATCTGTAAAAAATGGACAAACACACTAGAAAAGCAGATCAGTGACAGCTATCTGTGAGCCCGGATCTGTACTTTAGTCCTTCTTTATAGGTAACAGTAGGTCATAAAGTGTCAGAAACCATATAGGCAAATCAGACAGAGATTATTGTGTTTGGTGTAGCGCAGCGGGTAATTCCGTTGTCCTCCAAACAGTACATGAAATCTTTTATTTATTTATTTGTTTGTTTTTATTTATTTATTTATTGGCAAAACAGTTGCTTTTATCAAAACTCCAGTGCATGAAAAGTTGGAAAGGAAGAATTGATAGGACGAGCGGAAGTGTATTCTACAGCAATTGGTAATTATAGCTGTGGCTATCCTGTTAAAGGCAGGGAAGAAAAGAAGCTGTACTTTAGTTCATTTTTATAGACAGTAGGTAACAGTAGGTCATACAATGTCAGAAGCCATATAGGCAAATCAGACAGAGGTTATTGCATTTGGTGTAGCACGGTGGGTATTTCCGATGTCCTCCAAACAGCAGATTAGGGTTTAATTCTCCACTGGATCTTCTGAATTATAAGACCATTCAGCAGTCAAAATACAAATAATTCTACAAGCAGACTACAAGCAGGCTAACACTCACTACACTACACACTGAAATCATGTTGCATGAAAATAAGTCTACTACTAAACTAACTCTACTGTACATTAACAACGGTTATGCTGACTGTAGCCTAAAGCCTCGTAACTACCACACTGGAAGGAACCTTCTGGTTTGAGTGGGTTATTGTGGTGAGGTTCCAGTCTTATTATGTCAGTTCAGTGTGCAGCAGTGTTAGCTTGTATGTAGTAGTATTTCAGCTCCTTAATGACCACATACTTCAGAGAGCCTGGTGACATTCAGCAGAATAATATCCATAGGGTGAAACATATCAGGCTTGGAACAATGGTGGTGATCGTGTAAAACAGCCTTCATTTTAGCCATACAGAAAATCAACTTAGACCCAGAGTTCCTAAAACGGACATGATGACAGAGTTCCAGAGGTCATTAAGGGGGGAGAAGTGGGGCTAAAGCTTTCTGCATTGTTTTCTTTTCACCAGATAAAATTACCAAGCACCTGACTCACTGACAGTTACTCCCTTACTTGTCCTAATGGCTGGCAGAAATATGTGTGCGGAAGCAGGAAGTGGGAGTAGCTCCTACTACTTCACATTCTTACCCTGATACGCTTAACACAGATGGTATAAACAAGAGTTAGTAAACAAGCACAGTGATCTGGTGTATTAGCAAGAATAACAGGTATTATGTGGGTGGTGGATCATTCTCAGCACTGCAGTGACACTGACGTGGTGGTGGTGTGTTAGTGTGTGTTGTGCTGGTGTGAGTGGATCAGACACAGCAGTGCTGCTGGAGTGTTTAAACACCTCAGTGTCACTGCTGGGTCCACTAACAAAATATCCAGCTTGTGACCACTGATGAAGGACTAGAGGATGACCAGCACGAACTTTGTGGCAGCAGATACCGTCTATGACTTTACTTCTACAAGGTGGAGCAGCAAGGTAGGAGTGTCTATTAGAGTGGACAGTGAGTGAACACAGTGTTTAAACACCCCAGTGCAGCACACACCAACACACCACCACCACCACAGTGTCACTGCAGTGTTGAGAATGATCCATCACCCAAGTAATACCTGCTCTGTGGTGGTCCTGAGGGGCTCCTGACCATTGAAGAACCGAGCAAATTTGATGGGCTGCAATCTGTAATTGAACTAAAACGTCCAGCTATACATTTAGTGGACATTATATATACTACATAAATCACTACAAACATTCCTGTGCTATTCATAGGTTTGATGACTTGATTATTATTCTAAACTGTTTAAAATACTTAAAAAACTGAAAACTT
The DNA here is from genome assembly GCA_034552555.1 of Semaprochilodus insignis. Classification (NCBI taxonomy): domain Eukaryota; kingdom Metazoa; phylum Chordata; class Actinopteri; order Characiformes; family Prochilodontidae; genus Semaprochilodus; species Semaprochilodus insignis. Next base: position 25,299,326 of record CM067485.1, read on the forward strand.
TTCTGTCACTAACACTTGGCTATTAGCACACATCTAAATGACTAAGCTCACATACTGAAACCTTATCATTTTACTGCTGCTCTCCCTGAATAGCGACTGATGTCATTCACGCAGCAGAATGGAGGGACCACCCATGATTTAATTAAGGGGCACCATATATGATGCAATTGTGTGTAATAAAGGAGTCATGAGAACCAACCAAAAACAGAACAGTTTGTTTTGAACCATAGTTCCTGGGAATGACTCAGGCTGAACGACCAGCTCAGACTAAGCAAACATGCCATTCTGCTACAGAACTAGAAGGTGAACATGGAGGTCCAACAGCACATGAAATGCTATCTTTTGTTTGTGGCTAGAATTATTTATGTATTTATTTATTTATTTACTTATTTCTCTGGCACAACAGTTGCTTTTATCAAAATTCCAGTTCATGAGATAATGAACATTGGAAGGGAAGGACTGATCAGATGAAAGGAAGTGTATACTGCAGCACTTGGTAATTATAGCTGTGGCTGACCTGTTTAAAGCAAGGAAGGAAAAAACAGCATAATGAACAAATTAAAAATGTGTTTCGAATGATTTGGGTGAAAAATAGCAATTTATGATTTGCAGGTAAAATAGAATTCTGCTTCTATGAACAGACAGCAGCACATAAACAGTGTACTGTACTACTTATAAACAGTCACTACAATCTTCTAACTGGACACATCATGAAGCTCTTGTCACTGGACAGTGTATCAGTAATAATCTAACTGGACACTATATTTGCAGAAAAACCTCATCAAGCATATACTGTCACCTGATGAAGACAATGTGGCAGTTTTTTATGGTAATATACAATAATTTTAGGGTAACAGCAAACACAGTTATAGAAGATTATCCAGTCTTGTCACATTGGCTCACAATTCAAAACAAAGACATGCACAACGGCACTGTAAAGCTGCCCATTACCCCTCTTTGACTGAGCTGCTTCCCTGGAGGAAAAAATGATAATAATAATAATTCATCCAATCCATTCATTCAAATAATAATTCATTCAAATTCATTCAGATAGGCATGACTCCGGGGGACATAAAGAAACGCCGACCCAGAGGCGGCCCAAAAAAAACCCCAACCAAACATATAGGCAGTTACAGTGCTGTAAAAACGTATTTGGGCCTCACCCAATTTCTTCTGGGTTTATTTTTGGCCACATTTAAATGTTTCAGATCTGCAAACTAATTTTACTCTAAGATAAAGAAACACATGTAAACACAAAATGCAGCTTTTAAACTAATTTTAAGCTGAAGAAAAAGACTTATTCGAAACCCATATCACTCCTGTGTAAAAGTAATTGCTCCCCCAAACCTATTAACTGGTTGTGCCACTCTTGGCAGCAACATCTGAAATCAAACATTTGGGATAACTTGTGATGAGTCCTTTACATTGCTGTGGAGGAATTCTGGTCCACTCTGGTTCTTCCCAGAATTGCTATAATTTGTGCACATTGGAGGTGTTTTCAAGCCTGAGCTGCCCATTCTAAGGTCTTGCCACAGAATCTCATTGGGAATTAAGTCAGGACACTGACTTCAAACCTTCATTTAGCTTCTTATGAACCATTAGATGTCCGTCTAGGTTCTTTTGTGACCTCCTGGATGAGCTGTTGATGCATTCTTTTTGGTAGGCCATTCACTCCTGGGAAGGTTTACCACTGTTCCAAGTTTTCTCCATTTGTGGATAATGGCTCTCACTGTGGTTTGAAGTCCCAGAGAGTTAGCAATGGCTTTGTAACCTTTCCCAAATTGGTAGATTTCAGTTACTCTGTTTCTCAGCCGTATTTGACTCTCTGTAGAAGGTGGCATTGTGTGCTGCTATTCCAGATCTTCTAGCTGCTTCACATTGCCAGACAGGTTCTGCTTAAGTAATTTTTAGATTTAACAGGTCTGGCAGTAATCATGCTGGGTGTGGCTTGTGACTGAACTAAACCCAATGGTCTATTAAATGTAGTTAACCGGTTGATTTAGTATCTAAGGGGTAATTAATTTTACTCATAGGGCAGCATTATTCCTTCAGTAAATTAGATCATCATTTAAAAACAGCATTTGTCTGACATTAAATGTAGTTTGATGACCTGAAACATTCAAGTGTGACAAATATACAAAAGTAGAAGAAACTTGGAAGGGGGCAAATACAGTACTTTTACAGCACTATATAGGAAAGTAGCTAACATTAGCATTAGCATAAGCATTATGCTATTGTGATGAATTATCAACCAACAAGCAGATGTAGCTGACAAAAACTGCCCATGTTTTTTAAAACAAGGTTAAAGAGAGGGTTTATCTGTAATCCCAAATGTTCCAGTTCCTGGAACTCCAGAGCCTGGAGAGCAGATAAAATCCTTCTAATAGCTATTGTGAAATACTGGGATGGTAAAACCAGAAACTGTGTTCATGAAATCCTATATGACTCATATGAATGTATCTAGTATGTATTTTACCTACTGCTGGGTCTGATTCTTGGGCCTCACCAGAAAGCACTCAGTCAATCCATCATCAGCATTGAACTACAGCTGCCATAACTGTGCATTTTTATCCCATTAATCTAAAATAATGTACACATGTGAAATTGATTAGTGGTTAGTTAACAACCATGTTTTACACCATTTATTTACATCCTGATGGGTGACAACTAAAATTACAGGGGCTAGAGGGTGCCCTTTTTTCATGTTAGACCAACAGCCCCTCAAACATCTGTACATGTCCCTGATTCAAAGACATGGGCTGTATTCAAAATGGTATACTACATACTACTTGTGTACTAAATCTACCTAATAGTAGTATGTAGCATGCAGTATGTCTAGTGCACTGAAGATGCCCAGATGGTGTTCCAGTCCAGTCAGAGTTTATGTACAGGGGGAGCTATCTTCGTGGTGTACTGCATCCCATCATGCACTGCAGCCTGCTTCAGCCAGAGAAAATGGTGGCAGATAACACTGGGGAGCAAAACGCAGACAACTCAGAGTATAAATGTGAGTATAGTGATTGTAGTGGGGTATGTTTTCATCAGAACAAACCTCAGAAATTTCAAATATACAGGTCTGAAGTTTAATAAAAGATGAATTCGCTTTAGAGGTTCAGTTTTAGAGTGAAATAGCCGAGGGTAGCTAACAGGCTAAACGTATTTCAGGTGAACTGAGCAGCGTTAGCAGCAGCTAGCTCTAAACAGTGGATACAGTAATAATAGCTCTGAGGTAAATGTGAGTTAACTGGTCATGTGACTGTATTAGTATGCTACACTGTATGTCAGAACGTGTTACTGTACTACATACTACACACAGGGGGCAGTATGCAGTATCCAGTACATACTACTGTAGTATGCAGTATAGTAGAGTGCCATTTTGAACACAGCCTCGGATTGAAATGATTGAAATCCTTTAGACACCTGGCAGGCTTGGTTTTCATACAGCAGTAATAACACAGGCTCCTGGACAACAGCACTACAGCCACCACGACCATGTCCACCATGCCTGTTAGAAACCCCATAGACAGTCTGCAGCTCTGCTTTGGCAGTTCCTGGTCAGAGCTTTAAGACAGGCCTTGTCCCACACCTTGATAGCTGTTTCGTACAGTCTGGGGAAATGAAGCCTTAATTACAAGCCCAGCAGAGCGCTACGGTCAGAAAAGAACATGGCTGGTGCATATTAGCGGAATGACTAGGAACACCAGGCCTATATTTAGATTAAGCAGCTTGCTGCAAGTACATCTGTACTGAATCACTGGGAGAATGGGACTTTACATTTGGGTTAAAATGTGACCTTATATTTCAGCTATGATACAATTCATACTCCCTCTACGTCAGGAATACAAGACATTATATCTGGAACGTATAACATGATGTTTAATTATTCAGGAGCAGGCAAAACGGATGAAGCTATCCCTGAAGTAAACGATTTTCGCCGCGGCTGAATTTATGAGTCACCTGCAACTGTCCTTTATATAAAGTGGGCGTGGAGAGGCCGGGAGATTTGCGAGATGAATGACAGACACTGTAACCAATCGCGGCGAAGACACCTTCGAGGTGCGCGCATATTTGGACCAATGAGAGCGCGAGGAGGTAGAAAGTCGGCGCTGATTTTCCCGCTGGAGGAGGGTTTAGGAACGTGAGTGAGGGAGTGGGGACGCCAGCTGCAGCAACGGACAGGACGGGTTGAACAAGTAAGTTAGCTTAAATAAAACTTACATGAATATGTTATTCTCATTTAATTAGAGTTTGTTCTAGATAAAATTACGCTCCGGTTTTATTGTGGGCTGTGTTGAATACTGTTTTGTGTCCGTCTTTGGCGCCGCAGACAGATGAGACGTTCCCGTTGTCTTGCTAAAGTTGCTAACAACAACATTTCCAGGATTTCGGCTGTTTCACTCAGCTTTCGCTAGCAGCTAACCCCTAGCTAAGTTACCTTGTTCAGAACTTGTAGAGTGTCGCAGTTCAATGTTCTGCATTTATTAGACATAAGAAACGTTGGTGTTCCAGCTCGTTTGTTCCAAGTTATTCTAACTAATTCAGGTCAGAGTCGTTGGTTGGAGTTTTTTCGGTTTAGCGTGTTAAAGCAATAGTGATGTGTATTAAAGACTGATATGCTGTACATGTTGTGAGGTAAAGGCTAGTGTTTTCCACCATGGCCCCAAAGACAGTCTCATATTCAGTTGGCCGAAAATGTCAGCTGTAGGATCCTCACTGAAGCAAGACCTGTATACTCACCGACATCAGTAAGGACTTAATGTTAAGCCTGGGCTGTGGTGCCCTGTTCTCTGGTGGCTTAACCAACCCAGCAACGGCCCTAGCTCGAGATAAAAAAAAAACAAAAAAACATCCATGCTACATAGTATCGCGATATTTTGCGTGCCAATAACGAACTGACGGTAACTGTGTGTGTGTGTGTGTGTTAAAAAAAATATGAATGTATACATATGTGTGTGTGTGTGTGTATACAAAAAAAGTAGAAATATGTGTGTGTGTGTGTGTGTGTGTGTGTATATATATATATATATATATATATATATATATGTATGTATGTATGTATGTATGTATGTATGTGTGTGTGTGTGTGTGTGTGTGTGTGTGTGTTAATAAACTTGCATTGACTTGCTATGTGTGGATGTCAGGGGTAGTGATTTCCTACGCATTTGAGAACGATGGTTCTTCAAGGCTTCCTTAATAGAGACAACGGTTCTGAACATGAACATTTTAAAGAACTGTTTTTGTGATTACAGGTTCTTCCATTGTTACGATGTCAAGCTTGTAAAAATAGAAGACCCGTTTCACAATGAAAAGAACACAAAGGGTTCTTTTTGAGTTTTCAAATTAAGTTTTTTAAGTTTTTCTTAACTAAGGACCCCTTGAAGAACCATCTTTTTTAAGTGTGTATGTGACAGTATAAGTGTAGAGTTTTCTTTTGCATTTCAGGAAAAAAGGCAGATCACAATATATCACAATATGTTAATGTGATACTCAGCATATCGGAATAATGTTGTATTGTGATAATACTGTATCGTAGAACCTTCAGGGATTCCCACCACACTGCGTAATAAATTGTGAACAGCTACACAATGATGTAGTGTCTTTGAGGGTGACGACACTGAGAAATAGAATTGGTATCTGTTGTTGCGTGAAATTGTGTAATTTTGAGACCGTTGCTTCTAAACAAGAAACCAGTGTTCTGTTAATGAGCAGATGTAACTTGTGTTTGCTATGAACCAAGGACCATATTTTACTGTTTCCTGTGTCAGAATCTCACTTACCCCATGTTCTGGTCCATAGTCATGTGCCTTTAATGGTATGATATAATAGTTGCCAACTTCTACAAGTCAGACCTGAAATTCTTTGGCTATGAGCCTAAAAGCCTACTTCCCTTCTGCTTGGGTAAAAATGTTGAAATACGAATGTGTTTCCACTGAGTAACTAGCCTTGTATAAGAAGAAACAGGCCACTGTGTTAGGTTTATAAGTTGCTCAACGCTTTCAACATGGTCCCTGAAAGCAAGGCTGTTCCCCTCTCAGATTCCTCGGCTAGATAGGAATGTCTGGTTTTGGCTTTTCTTTGGACTGCAACCCACAGCAGTATGACGAACAGGCCTTTTTTAAAGAGCGCCTCTAGGAAGAAAGCGAAGCGACCAGAGCCATTGTAGGTGACGCCACTAAGATTTAACCCTGCAGGGCATTCGGGCAAAGTCTCTGATTCTACATCTGATGGATTTTGATGACCTGTGGTCATCCTAGAGATGCCTCTCATGTTCCATGATGTTGCTTCAGCAAGTTTTTAGCATGACTGATCTGTTTTTAAGTGCTCGCGACTGTAATTGCTGAGTGGTCAGAACGCTTCTTGCATGTGTAAGTGGTGTCAAGGTTTGGCCTACAAACAACTGGCTGAAGCTTGCCGTCTTGTTTTCCAGTGCAGTGGTTCAGCAGCTATCCGTCTTTCTCACTCTCTAAGTATCAATCTTCTCACAAAGAACGTTGTCCTTGACGAGTAGCAGAAATGTTATCATGCTGTCGTAGTTATCACTGTTGTCCCGTTGTTGTGGAGAATCATGTGGTCAGGATGTTGTTGAGCCAGACTGCAAATTAGGCTACACAGAAAATAAACAATATATGTAGATGAATTAAACAATATGCGCAACAGGTCATTTAGCAATGCAAGTGATTCTGGCCAAAGTGAGCTTTGCAAAGTATCCCATTCCTTTTCAGTGGAAAGTGTTGTTTTCATCATGGACATCGTGCAGGGCATTATGGGTCCAGTGCAGTAAAAAGTCGGCCAGAGTAATGTACCTGTCCGTTCAGAAACTGGTGTTTGCTCGATACGTGTCCACAGTGAAATGTATGAAACATTCGTTACATGTTCAGGAGTTTACAGGAAGCATAGAGTACAGGCACACTGGCAGTGTTTTCTCTGCAGGTACAGGAGTGCAATAGTAGAATAAATAGCAATTCGAAGGTCTGCATGTTTGCTCAACAGCAGTCCTTCCGAAATTCAAAATCCAAGCAGGAAAATACCTGGTTAGTTGTAATTATCCTATAGCATAGTTCATGATGAACACAAGTGCTGATCATGCTAAATGCAGCATAAAGCCTTTTTCAAATATCTGATCCAAGTCAGTGTTTCATAGTTGATTATTGACACCTGTTACTGAAGGAGTCAAGGAACCAGGGAAGTTGTAAAAAGGCTGTAGTGTTGCAATAGATGGATTAGGCTACTGTAACTCCCTCAGCCTTGTATTTGTAACAGGCCAGTGTAATGATATTAGTGAGCAGTTTTAATGCTGTAATTTTTATAACTGTGGGTGGTGTATCTGTGTCTGTGCTTGGTGCATACTGTGTCCTTTGTATTGCTCGTGGTTAGACAGTTAAATATTATTTTCCACCACTGGTGTGACTTTTATACACCCTACCCTGAGCCTTGTCTGTTCAGATTTGGGAAGTCGCAAAGACTGTCGTTGGCTCAGTCACCCCAGACCCAACTGTGCCACATTTTCCCCTCATAAAAGCCACTGGTTTGAAGCAATTACTCATCCAGTCTGCCTTGAGTCACAACAGCAAGGTTTCTATTTATATATGAAGGGACAAACCTTTCTGATATATAAGATGTGCAAGAGGATGCAAGAGATCCTAGATCGCTGACAAGCTGCACCTTGCAGAGATGTGAACTAGTCTCACTTGACGAAGCCTAACAAGCTTGTCCACTTCATCCTCCAACCCCTTTGGCTGCTTACTAGAACAGGTAAAAGCAACTACTTGTACAGACCTCAACATTTGCCATGTTTTGAGGTGCTTTTTGAATATTGATAAATTGCTACTATATGATTTTTTTTTTTCTCTCCCTAAACATTTCCAGCATCTTTTCACTTTAGTATGGTGTAAAATCTGAAACTCAAGACACAAAAGTTCCAGAAACATTCCATTTTATAGGACCAGCACAAAAGTGAACTCTAGAAATGAGACAAAAATGTTCATCTGACCTTCAAACTTGGACCTTTTATGGTTTTATGGTTCCTCATATAAGGGGTTTGTGCCTTTACAGATTGCACACCTGAATGGTTTTACCAGGAAAGTGACACATTAGGAATGAATTCCTTTTACAGTTCAAATATTTATGACGTGTTCATGGTCACATTTTTGTAGAGGATTGCACACAGCGTGCTGCAGAGATTCACTTTAAAAGGCCTAGTTGTGATTCTGTATCTCTCTTACTAAATAACAGCTACCCTACTCTCACATTATATATAAAGATTGTGTTTATGTGAGTTTTCAACATACTTGGCCAGTTTATTTTAACTATATGATCTACTATGAGCTAGTGGAGACGCAAGACCAAACAAGTTCCTGCTTTAGCCTTCCAGCTCAAGCATTCCACAGCAAATGAAGCCTGTTGAGTTGTGTCTGCTCAAGGGAATGTGTTCCTGTGGATTGGGAAAGCTAGATGTGACTGTGTGTTAGCCTGTTGAATTTTCTCCATTGTGGTAAAAGCATTCAAACTTGTTTTGAAAAATTGCGATCCTTGTCTGGCCCTTTTCATGTGGCATGATGTTTAGGCCTTCTGTGTAATACTGAGTTTTGGCCATAACAGCTGAGCTACGTCTGACCTCAATTTGTTGTGTATGCAGCCTTGTACTGTATCACGTCAGTGAGCCTAGGAAATAAAGAGGAAATTAAGGGAGAAATTGGTGAATGAGACCAAATGTTTTCAGAAATATCTGGATATGTGTGGACAAAGTGAAAGGCTTGGTATAACTTTTGGTTGTTTCTCATAGTTTTTACATTTCATCATTATTTTTTCTTAACACCTAAATCATATCTCACTTAATTACACAATAACAAGGCAATTGATGTTTTCTAGAGTGGCATAGAGGCTTTGCCTGGCAACATGGCATATGCACTGCCTTTTGGTTCTCTGGGGAATTCCAAGCTAATTCTATGGGGTTATGGGTGAAAGGGAACACCTGCTGTGATGTTTTCTCTAAATCATGACCAACATATGATCCCCACAACTGTTCCTCAAGCACCAAGTGCTTGCGAGTCTTGAATGACAGCAGTGCAAAGAGTGTAGTCTGACTTGTGTTCTTGCAGCACTGGAATTCCACACTGAAACAGCACTCAGTCCGATGCGTCCATATGTTTTGCGATACATTTTTTAACTGCCAGATCTTTGAGGGCTGTGTTGATGATACGCATGATGGGGCTTGTTGAACAGGTGATCAGTCTCGTGTTGTAACCTGAGCTTGAGGAATGTTGCAATCTCTTAGCATTTGCCTGGGGTTCTGGCAGCACTTTAAATCATAATCATTTAGTTTTTGTCCCCTTGTGTGTCTTTTAAAATAATTGCTGGTGGTGGAGCTCATCTCTGCCTCAATAAGCAGTCACATGGTTCTTTTAGTGCTGCATTACGTTTCTCACGTTGAATGTTTCCTGAACAAAGCAGAGTCATTGTTCAGCACTAGTATGCAGCCCTCCCCATCTCCGTTTTTGGAAATGGTTTTACCATTGGCGAAATTGCAGAGATGATGACAATGACATATGTTCTATGTTCATGTAATGCTTGTGGTATTTGCTGTGCATGGTTCAAGCAAACTAAAAGAGGAGCATGTTTTTTCAACCAAAAGCATCTGAATGTTGAGTGTATATGCTGTTTGGTTGTGTTGAGAGGTGTGTGTGTGTGTGTGTGTGTGTGTGTGTGTGTGTGTGTGTGTGTGTGTGTGTGTGNTGTGTGTGTGTGTGTGTGTGTGTGTGTGTGTGTGTGTGTGTGTGTGTTGATTTTCTTTCTCCTTTCCTAGTATATGTGCCTTTACAATTTTTACAAGTATATAGTATATAGTCCTTTTTGGTTTCAAAATACTCCTCCACTAAGAGGTTGAGTACCATCCCGCCAGAGCACAAACACAAATTTCAGCCCAAACTTGAATTTAGGCTAGTTCATGACATGAGGTATGCAGTCAGTCTCGTTCCCTCATTCATTATTTCTGGTGCTCTCCTTATGCTTGTCACCCAGAACATCTGGAAGAGAGAGAGAGAGAGAGAGAGAGAGAGAGAGAGAGAGAGAGAGAGACTGATTTAAAAAAAAAAAAAAGAGAGAGAGAGAGGGAAAAAAAAAGAAAGAAAAGAAAACAGATGTGTGTTTTTTTTTTTCTCTCACTTGCACTCTCTCTGGTGCTCTCAGTCTCACTTTAACACACCCTCCCCATCCCAACCCCCCTCCCCAGCACACATGCGCCATGCTCCGGTCACAGGAGGCAGCTCCCACAGCCTGGCAGGAAGTGTAATGACTTGCTGCCTGAGGTCTTTGTGAGGCAGGCAGGAATGCTGGTGCTCCACATTAGCCTTGAAGGGTGTGGAGGGAGCACAGCCTCTGCTTCTTGCCGCTGAGAAGCTGACTCTCAGCACAGGTCAGGCCCCTATCTGTCTTTCTTTCCTCTCTTTGTGTCTTTCTTTCATCTTTTGCGCCCTTTTGCTCCTTTCTGTCTTCTTCCCGTCTGCTCTCATATTTCAGTATTAAGCTGGGGAAAGAATCTCTCTCTTGCTCTCTTGCGCTCTCTCTCTCTCTCTCTCTCTTTCTCTCTCTCTTTCTCTCTCTCTTTCTCTCTCTCTTTCTCTCTCTTTACTGCCAGCTGGTCAGCTAGCCATAGCAGAGCTAAGAGAGTTGTTTTCTTTTTGGATTGGTCAGGCTTTGGGTGCAGTCAGAAGGGAAGGGAACCGTTCTAAATGAGTGAGAGGAGAGGAAGAGACAGAGTTGTGTATGGAATTTGGACTTTATCTATGCCCGCCCACCACTTTTGCAGCTTTTGGTTGGTAGACCTGCTTGATGTTGAAAGAGCACATGGATAACTAGCATTCTGGCAGAGTCGCTCTCAGGTGGGGGTGGGGGTTTAATAATGCATGATTTAATGGCTTTAGTACCTGAGGTAAGTTGTGCTTTTTTTCAAGGAGAGAGATAGAAAGACAGACCGCACTGAAGTAGACTCTTAAAGACAAGATTGGATTGAAGCTGGAGCAGTAGCAGAGTGTCTCTGCAGGGCTGGGATGTGGCTGTTGATAGTGTGCGATGGCAGCAGGGCTTTGGGTGGAGCTCTCTCCTCCCCATTTCCACATGTGGAGCTTCTAAGATGTTGGCTTTCTGAATAGTTGAGTGGTGAGATCAAATGCAGACCTTGAGACAAAATTCAAGGCAAAGCTGTCCTACCTATTGGAAAAAGACAATTTTATAAGCAAGGAGTTCCAGGGACAGGGTTATAAATGTATTCTATTGATCTGCCCAGTTTTAGTGTAGAGCGAGGAGGGCAGGGAAGGCCAGGGATGCCTTTCATGGTTGTTGACGTATGCCAGCAAATAGTGAAGCCAAGGAAGTATGATGAATTTGTGAATGATGAGTGTACCCACCCCAGCCTTCCTTTTCCATGCCACCATGGCCACATCTTTAGTCATCCCAGAGATACCAGACAAGTTGGAGTTTAACCCTCATTGAGAAACTGCTTGGGTTGGTTTTACCATATTTAGTCTGTTGCCACATATCCAAGGTCAGTCTCAAAGTCAGTCTTGTTCTAGTCTCTAATCTTCCTTATTACAAATGAAAATGACTTAGTATTTGTTACAAGTGACTTAACTCCGGTTCAGTCTAGGATGCAATGTAGCAGCAAAATCACTGCCAAGAGAAAACCGAACCAGCCTACTAAGATGTAGCATGATATTTGAGAAGCCTTCATAATTGGCATATATAACAACTGGGTACAAACGGCCGTAATTAAGATTGATGCCCGAATATTCGTGTTGCTCTTGTGCAAGGGGCTTTGTTGCAGTTGCACAGGGTGTGGAGGAGGTGCAGCACAGTATTTGGTCTTTCAGTAGTTTTCAGTAGTCAGTAGTTCAAACGGTCACAACTGGTGCACTCCCGAATCAGTACAGGTCTCATCTGGTGGACAGACCCTGGTTTAGTGCCAAGCTGGCGTGACAAAAGTATGCAAACTGCAGCCCTGCGACCTGAATGGGCTTTGGCTTTGGCTGTGGATGAAATATTGACTCTGAATTTATCAGATAATCGTTCAAATGTCTTTCATAAGATTTACATTAACAACTCTCTTATGTTTTGTTAATCACAGTATTTATTGTTGCTTCACTATTAATTCACTCTTCTTGGGTCTTCAGTACTACAGTGTTACGATTATCTTGAAGGAAAGCAAGGGTTCTATTTTTACACACAATACATGGTTTTAAACAGAGTGATTTTAAGTTGCATTGACATGTGTATTTAGTTTTTTATTATTATTTTTTTGTCTTGTAGTCAGGACACATGCAATGGTCTCTTTTGCATGCTTGACATTCTTTGCATGCCATGCAAATTGACCTTACTGTATTCTCTCTGGCAGGTCTCTGCTCTATCATATAATGTACATTATTTTGCACCTGGTTCTAGAACTGGGCTTTAAAGACGCATGAAGTATTAGTCAGTATACTCAAGTGCTGGCAGTTTATTACCCTGTAAATGAAAATTGTCTTTACTCCATGTTGCTTCCCTGTCCCTTTCCCCACAGAAAAGGCACATTGTTGGACTGAGGAAGGTACAGGTTGTTCTCCAGGGAGATGGCGGCTAAGATATCTAAAGACGAGCTTGAAGAGCTGCGTGAAGCCTTTGGGAAAGTCGGTAAGTGGTCTTCCTGTTTTACCGGTTTGGACAGTCTATCTGCACTCTAAAGTCTTGTAGAACCAGCACAAGACTTGACTTTCATTTATGTTTCCAATACACTGTATTGACGATTGTAGTTCAGAGCGTTTGCTGTTTGAACAGTTTGCTATTAGCACAGCTAACTCTGAAGTCTGTTGCCAGTATATGATGTGCTGTACATCCTACATTGAGTATTGAGAACAAATGCAGAATGTAGCAATAGACGGCAACGTTACTGTATAGCTTTCAAAGCATCTTAACTTGGGTCTTAACGTAGGTTTCTTTGTAACAACAGTGAGCTAACCCTCTTATCCTGTTCAGGATGTTATTAATGCTTTGTTTTGTATTCATTATACCTGGAAAGGGTATCTATATATCTGACATGAACTGTAAGTGGTTCTTATTGGTAAAAAGAAAATGGTTAGACAACAGCTATGAATCCAGCTTTGTGATGCCTCTATTCACTTACACCCCCTCTCTCTCTCTGTCTGTCTCTCAAAATGACTTAGGCATATTTTACTGTCTACTTGAATAGTATTTAAAAGTATGAGCTATAAAATATAGTGAAACACAAAATCAGCATGCAAATAATTTGCTTATTAACTCTTAACCAACTAATAAACAGTTGTTGGACCAAAGATTTCAGACAACAGCAACAAAGACGGCTACTCTGGTCACATCTTCCAAGAGAAAGTGTGATGCACAGAAATGTTACAAATCACACTTAGATGTGCAGAATTATAAAGAAGGATGTGCTGACTGGTGACAGCTTTTGAGTGCTTCTGAGGTACACTGAGCCAAAGCTAGCTCCAGTGATGGCATTTTAACTTGGGCTGAAAGAGAGTGGTATATCTAACCTCATAACTGAATGTAGAATGTAGAAGTGAATGTTCAGAAGTGCGTGATTAGTGATTCCTGCCTTTTTGTCAACTTTTTTTTTATTTTAGTCACATAATCATGAATGTAATGAAGCTTCCCAGGTTAAACACAGTGACTCTTGTGTTGGGTTAGTTTCATTGTGGTTTTGGGCTGTTGACTTCATAAACACGTTGAAGCCTGGCCCCTTTTATCAATACTACAGTCTGTGGTTCATAAGCTCACCAGACAAAACATTTGATTTGATTTGATTTGATTTGGCATGGACTGGACAAGTTTTAGGATGTAGATGACATCAATGTTCAGGCACTCTTGCCTCAAAGATTTGCACAGTTGGACCAGATTTGGTGGATGTTCTTTTTTACATTTACAGTTGAGAGATGGCATGCATGCATGGAACACAGTGAGATTCTATGCTTAAAATCCTCAGAACAGGACGGCAAACTGCAATTGTGTCTGCTGTGCTGTTTTGCTTTGTGGCTTGCTGGAAGTAGCCATTAGAAGATTAGATTTTGGGCAAGAAGGGACGCACGTGGTCAGCAACAATACTCAAATAGGATGTGGCATTCAAGCGATGATTGAACTGTTGACACAAGGTAGGCCGGGTTCATCTTCTACTCTGTGTGCTCCAACAGTAATTAGGCTACATTTACTCTGTCTTTGACTGTCCAGTTTTAATGAGCCTGTGCCCACTGTAGCCTCTGCTTTCTGTATTTGCCTGACAGAAATAGAACCCATTGTGGTCTTTTGCTGTTGTAGTCCCTTTATCTCAGTTTTAGATATGTTGTGCATTCTGAGATACTTTTCTGCTAACCATATTTGTACAGAGTTACTGTAGCCTTTCTGTCAACTCAACCAGTCTGTCAGGTACCAAACAACCATGCCCCAGTAAAAATCACAGAGATCGTTTTTTCCCCCCATTCCAGTGGTTGGTGTAAAAATTACCTGAAACTCCTGGCCCATGTCTTCATGACTTTATGGGTTTTATGGTTTTGCTGCCACATGATTTGCTAATTAGATAATTTCATGTATGAGAAGGTGTACAGATGTTCCTAATGCTGATCATATAACCTACATATGAAATGAATAATCATTAGCACACAAAAATCCGAACATTGAAGTCAATTAATTTATATTTATTGCATCTTATTTTGAAGCTGTGCCCTTGGTTAATTGTTAATGCTGAGTAATAATGATGGGCGTTTAAGTCAGGACATTAATAATTTTACAGAATGCTGCATCATTTTCAAGCTCTGTGACAAGTACTTGCCGTTATTTGAGATATGAAAGGCAGAAGATGATCAGCAGTGAGTGTGGGATAGTGTTCCCAGTCAAACTCAAAATGGCCCTCATCTAGGCTGCTGTGTCCTTCCAAGCTCAATCGATTAATGCTATTATAATTATATTAGCTCCTGGTCTGCCATCGTCTGTGCGCTGTGCATAAACCATCTTGGTTCTACTGTTTGCTAAGAGATAAATCTCTCATATGACCCCTCGCCTTAAGCAAAGTTACCCGTCACCATAATATTTGCTTTACAGTCTGTCCCTGTCCACAATGATGTCATCCAGTTAAAGTGCTGGAAAAAAAGTCTAGCACATGGTTTCATAGGCCGCACTTGACAAGTCTTATGGCATGTGATGAAATCTCTTGCATGATAAGACCTTGATGAGGGAATATTTCAGATTGTTTTTTTTCCCTCTCTTTTCCTCTCATTGTGTATCAGTTGTCGAATTTGAATGGAGCGGTTTTGTTTGGAGCCAAAGGCTAATTCTGGACACAAATAAAATGTTGAGATTTCAGCGCTGAAGTGTGCACTTGAAGGGAGTGCTCAATATGACGATACTTTATTGTGATAAATAATGTCACTATACTTTATTTATTTATTTATTTATTTATTTATTTATTTCTGAGCAGATCATGGATTTCATCTGTACTTAATAATAACAACAACAGCAGCAGTTGATGATGATGATGATGATGATTGATATTTTTATATGTAGCCCCACAGGTTCTATTTTGGCTGTTTCAAATTGAAATGTGTATCATTATGTAATATTTTTGCCATATTGCCCACCCCTATACCTGACCTTGTGGGATACATATTAGATTACTGGAACTTAATCCTAACCACGTTTACAGGAAAAGCTTTTCCGAGTGTAATGTGTAAATAACCGGTAAACATTGCTAGAATAGCTGGTTAAGTTAATGCCACAAGGGGGAAGTTCATAAACAAACTTTAAGAACCACCTAGTTGCTAAGGTGGTGCTAGGCTATTGTTGTCCTATCCCAGGTGGTTGTTAAGGTGCTGCTAAGCTGTTGCTGTGGTGTGCCTGTAGGGGTGTAAGAATATGTCAGAAATATTGCATTATGTTTTATGATGCTGCATCAGTACTCAAAAACACACTACAGATTTGTAAACAATACTTGGACAGTGGTTAGTTTTGTGTTTAATGCGTTAGTTACATGCAGTGTTTTAATCTTTTTTTTTTTTTTTTTTTACTTTTTCACCTCCAGTGTATACACTGCTAAAATTAGCATTAGCAAACCTGCATATGGTGAAGGTGTTTAACACCCCACCCCCCCTTCATATACAGTATATCACCTTGCTTTCAGTATCAGATGTTGTAATATATTGTGTCATGATGTATCGCCAGGTTCTTGCCAGTGCACATCCCTATGTCCGTTGTGTGTTGTTTTTTTTTTATTATTTTTTTTTTTAACCTCTCATTGGGGATGAATTTGAATAGAGAGAGAGTGAGAGTCTGTATGTTATGTCTGTGATGGGGAGTGTGAGAGATTTCATTGCTGACCATAGCTTTAAAACGCCCTCTTAGTTACGTCACACACTAATGATGTGTAAACACTGTGGGCATTAAACCCAAGGTGCTGTATTACTATGTGCTGTATGGCTCATGTATTTGCTGCTTGGGTCTTCTTTCACATTAGTATTCAGGGGCTGTGAGTGGGCACAGGAGGTAGAAAAACCTTTAAATCATCTTAGGTGTCATGGTGTAATTAAAGCTTATGTGAAGTGCACCTCAGGATAAAACAAGTTGACTACTTACTCCTCCTTTTTGGGTGCTCCTGGTGAATTAGCTAATGTGGTTTATTCACAAGTGCTCTTTATTGTTAAAAAAACACAAAGCTGAATAGCTGTTCCCACCTTTTGTTGCTGCTTTTTTTAATGGCAGTTGGGTTGAGTGGCTCTTGCTGATAAACTGACTCAGCTGGGCAGAGCTGTGACCATGGCTGTGTTCCAAATGACATTGTCTCTTTTGCACTACTGGGGATGTCTGGCTATTGTGACATGCTAAATGGTGCGGTAAAGCATTACGTGCTTTCTTTCTCTGTGAACAGATCTAGACAACAATGGCTACATCAGTGACTACGAGCTCCACGACCTGTTTAAGGAGGCCAATCTCCCACTCCCGGGATACAAAGTTCGCGAGATCATCCAGAAACTGATGACCGAGGGTGACAAAGACAAGGACAATCGGATCAGCTTTACTGAGTTTGTCTCAGTAAGTAATTTCAGTGCACTTCTTTTTTTGTGATCTGTCTTTTCTTTGTGATTGATGACACAAAATTTTACTGCTGTCTGCACAAATAATGACTTGTGTCTGAGGAGCTCAGATGTTGTTTCTGTTGAGTTTGTTTAATGCTATTTGAGGGTTCTAGTAAATTTGTTTAATGATGTTTTGTGTTTTTCTGATTGTAAGCATATGAGAGAGAGAGAGTGCACAATACAGATTTATTGAGCTAAATCCTAGATTAGCTGATTCAGCAGATGTTTGAAGCCAAAATCTTATTCAATCTGATTTAAATAGCCTTAAATAGTCACACACAGTGGAGAGTGTTAACAGTGCTTTGGATAGGTTTTTATGCCCCCTCTCTCTATTTTCTCCCTGTCCCTAAGTGGGAAAAGAGTTTTCACTCACTCTCTTCTGAGTCATTGTTAGCATGGTGCAAAATTTCCAAGGATGGATTATTGCGTCTAAGGGGGCCTGTCCAGCGTGTACTGTGGACAATGCCCTTCCCCTGTCACTGTCAACACTTCCACTAAATGTAGACTCTCCTCTGTCAATGGCCCAGTGTTTGTTTGCGCTTCTGCGGCGATCCACAGGGTGTGGAGGGGGGAATATATCGCAGCTGCTGGCAGCTTGATTTCGCTGCCTGTTCCACTTGGAACTGAAAAGACTCTGTCTGATTGCTTGGGTGTGGCAAATGGAGTATGTGCATCTGCACCATTGGTTATGCGTGTTTGAAAAGCTCATGGTCAGGCAGAGGCTTTTCACCGTTGTAGCGCAATTGTGACACACTAACCCTGTTGTTCTTATACCTCTGTGTAGATCTTCCAGGAGCTCAAAAGCAGCGACATTGCCAAGAGCTTCCGCAAAGCCATCAACAGGAAAGAGGGCATCCTGGCTATCGGGGGTACATCCGAGCTGTCCAGTGCCGGCACACAGCACTCTTATTCAGGTACCAACCATTTTAGCATTCACGCTTGGGGTCTGCGATATAGCATAAATACTACACTCTAAAAAGTGTTATGATAAACAGTATACACTGCCAGGCAAAACAGATCTGCCTGTCCCAAAGAACTGTACTGTAAATTGTACTGATAGTCTTGGCAGGACTCAGAATCATGATTTAAACTCTAGAGAATTATTAAACTTATTATATGCTTATTAAACACAAACTAAGTTGGCAATATTTTTTAACTGTTTGAAGCCATCAATGCTGAGCGGAACAATACTGACTCTTCTTTCTGTATAAATGTATCCACAAAACTTCTCTATTTAAAGTTTTACCTTTTTAAAACCTTTATCTGTGTGTTTATTGATTTGTTAAGACCATTAAAAGCTTAATGTTTTGCCCAGTTGTTTGCCCGGGAGTGTACATGATGAAATTTAGCTTAGTTGAGGTTTGCTGAGTTGGAGCAGACAGACTGCATCAGTAGCGCCCCATTTTAAAAACCTTGAGGACAATATTTCTTTTCACACTTTGCTGGTCTAAATCCCAATAAACAAGGCCTGTTGTGTTCTATTTGTAATTAAACATGCATGCAGTGTTCTGAAAATATCAACAATATGCTCAGAAAAGTGCTGTGTGACAAACTTTATCACAGAGTTCATCACAAAGTTGGATTGTCATTTTGCCATATATAGTGAACCCTTTGCACCAGTTACAATTATCCTGAATCTATTGGGTGCTGGGCTTCACATTCTGGGTCAGAATAACGATATCATTTCTTATGTCTTGCACTAAACCAAGAAGCCATTCAGTTTTGCTGTTATACTTTCTCCTCTCTAATTTACAAACTCTGATGTGATTTATGTGACTATGAAAGACACATTTGGGTCAGCTGTCATGATCAGTAAGGCACATAAGACAACCAAGATTGTACCTCTTTTATCAGGCCTCTCAAAAGTTCTAAGCAGCGTTTCAAGTTGGCTGAGGTGGAGGAGAGGAATGCGAGTGCAATCAGTTCATGTAAATGCCCTCTTATGTGTCGTCTGGTCTTTTTTTGCAATCCAGAGGAGGAGAAGTTTGCCTTTGTGAACTGGATCAACACAGCTCTGGAAAAAGACCCCGATTGCAAGCATGTGCTGCCCATGAACCCCAACACGGATGACCTCTTTAAGGCTGTAGGCGATGGAATAGTGCTGTGGTGAGTCCAGTTAGGTCACAGTGGCCATTCGATATATTGATTTGCTTATGAAGTCTTTTTGTAACGGAACTATGCTCCTAAATTTTGGTGTCTTTTCTGCCACCAGTAAAATGATCAACCTGTCAGTGCCTGATACAATTGACGAGAGGACAATAAACAAAAAGAAGCTAACTCCATTCACAACGCAGGTTTGTTTGCCTTGGCTATGTTTGGTGTTTAAATGTTCAAGAATGACTGTAGTTTTTAATTTATTTAAAAATGTAATTTATTTGTTCTTCCTTTTATTTAACAATAAATTGGTGCCTTTTCTTTGGACAAAGTGTACTTCTGCTAGGTTATCATGTCTAACTTAACAAAAAGGTGTTGTTACTGGATTAGAGCATATTAATATGTATTAACTTTGAACTCCTCAAGTACTTTTAGTATTTACTTGGATCTGGGACAAAAAATTCAGTTAAATATCTATAAAACAAAAATCATGCATCTTAATCATCCAAAGATTGTATTGTTAACCGCTGTTCAATGCATTTTCAAGTTCTGATGCTGTTTTATCCATTTGTAACAATAACCTTAGTTATAGCCTTGATATTTCTTGTATGTGTAAAAAGGTCCAAAAGAAAGTCTTCCAAAGCACTCTACAATGTATTTTTCTATTAAGCCTTTCGTCTCCATAACCCACTTCCTGCCATCCTCACTGTAGGAAAATCTCAATCTGGCCCTCAACTCTGCCTCAGCCATTGGTTGCCACGTGGTCAACATTGGTGCCCTGGACCTGCGGGAAGGCAAACCTCACCTGGTACTGGGCCTGCTGTGGCAAATCATCAAGATTGGCCTGTTTGCTGACATTGAGCTGAGCAGAAATGAGGGTAAGTCGCCCACCCCAATGACCTGCTCATGGTCAGGCGCTCAGCCCGACACAGGCACTATTCAGGCCCAGGGCTGATGGCATCAGCCAAGAATTCATACAAACAGATAGTGCCTCTCCTTGCTGGTGATATATTAAATGCAGGGAAGAATTTGATCAGCACAGCAGGCTGTGAGAGCCCAGAGGGCTGACCTCAGGAGCGGACTAACAGTTTGCTCGCTCTCTAATTTGCTGAGTAGGAATGTGCAGGGCTTTGTGCTGCCTCGCTGTCAGTAGAGTGATGCATATGCAGTAATGTGTGCTGGGTGCAGTCCTGCAGTGAATTCAACCAGGGATGATGGCGAGATACAAAGCAGAAAGAAGAAAAAGGATAACAGTTAGGTTGATTAAGGACATGCACAACTGTTTTCAGACAATTTCATCATTTCCACCACAGTATTGACACAATACAATGTTACATTATCTTAATTTGTTTGGTTACATATGAGGTCTTATTAAAAATGTGTGTATGTAAAGAATGATGAGGGTGATGGTGTTGGTTTTAGTAGTCTATATTTGTATAACACCTTACACATTCATGTTGCCTCACAGGGAATGAAAAACAATAATATAATAGAAAACGATATAAAAATATGAAATCAAGAGCAGTCATAGAAATGGGCAAAGAAATACTAAAATACTGATCTTAATAATGACTAACAAAATTTCTCAACCTTTTGACTGCTTCTTAAAATTGTATGCAGTGTTTGGCTGTCGGTTGTTGTCTTACATTGTTAAATTGTTCGATGCATAAAACAGTAAGCATGTGGATCTTGGAGAACACCTTAGGGCAAATGCAGACAGAGACCCATAGTATATGATAATGCTAGTGTATAGTATGCTTACAAAACCAATAGCTTTATGTCCATTAAGCCAGCGTTAAAAATACAAATAAACAAAAAAAAAACCCAAACAGGTTTCAGTAACACTAAATGCTAAACAAGAATATGGAAGCAACAACTCAAAAGCCAATTAAGTAAGAGCAAATTAAGATCTAATAATAGCATCACTTGAAATTTACTGTTTTTTTGAATGCTAATATTTTAAGGCTAGTTAAGAACCAATGTAAAGAATCACATACAGGCTAAAGAAATGTTAATGCTGTATACCTAAAGATTATTCTGGTGTTCAGTGCTGCGTAAAAACTTATGCAACGTTTATGTTTATACAGCTTATGTTTATATGTTTGTACAGCAACTTTTATGTTTATACAGTCCAGTTGGTTATGTCTAAGCTGAGTGTGCGTATGTTTGTCTGTAGGTGTTTGTTTGCCTTTCATGATAAGGGTATAGAGACAAGTGCTGATGTGTGCTGGACACTCAAATGTGTGTTTTCTCAGCACTGGCGGCGTTGCTGCGGGAGGGTGAGACCCTGGAGGATCTGATGAAGCTATCCCCAGAGGAGCTGCTACTACGCTGGGCCAACTACCACCTGGACAATGCTGGCTGGCACAAAATAAACAACTTCAGCTCCGACATAAAGGTGAGTATGATTGAGTGACTGAAATGTTCTTATGCTGTAATGCAGATACATTCTGCTGTCCTAATAGGTTTCCATCCATACTCGTCTGGATACACTCAAATGGGCTTGAAAATACAGAATGCAGAAATAGGTTTATATTTTCATGCATAAAGGTGTAAAACAACCGATGGCTGTTCACCTGCTGAGTGTTAGTATTATAATGCTCAATTCAGCATGCGTTTTTGGTCCAAAATAATAGGCTGTTTTCAAACATACAGTTTGAATCTAAAATCTCTATCTATTGCATATATTTGTTGCAGTGTAGGTGTTTGCTTCTCTTGTATTTGTGTATTTTTAAAATGTATTTATTTATTTATTTATTTATTTATTTAAAACCTGTTTACTCTGCACATATACAGGCAATATTTCTGATTTGTTTAATCAGCTCTTCCTGAGTAAAAAGTGAGGTACTGTCTCCTACAGAAGCTAGATGAACAGGCTCTTGGCTTGACCTCATGCATTGTGACAGCAGTGTGAACTATAGACCAATCTCAGGATTGGTCTTTATGAGGCCAATTGGGTCGAGTAGCACTTGGTTTTCAGGAAGCCTGCAATATACTTAATGCCAGAGATGAGATTTAGTGCTGTCACTTTCTTCGGCCTTCTGTATTCTCTTTCTGTATCTTTCGTTCTTCCTCTCTCCGTTCTTCTTTCTTTCTCTTCTCTGTAAGTACTAACCACTGATATTTATAGCCCCTTTTCTCATCTAACTATCTTCTGTGGTGGCTGAAAGTATGAGGGAGAAGTTCATAATGGGAGACACACTAATGTATAGGTTTATGTGCATGACAGAAAACAAATATACGTTTTGAGTAGATGTATTACATCTCATAGTGTGTTACACTCTGCAGAGTGTCTGTGATTTTATTTTTTTTCCCTAGCCTCCGGCACTTTCTCAGTGCGTTTTGCTGGTATGGAAGTTCCCAGATGTAATAGTAGACCATCAGATCACCAAATAATGTGCTGTCTTGAAAGAGTAGTGTGGGCAATAATTTCCAACCTTAGTGCAGAATGCAGTCATACATGCTCCACTTCTGCTTTTTTTTACTGCCACATGTAATATATGAGAATGGACTAGCATGCAAGATAAAGCTATCCCTAAAATATAATACATTCTTTGTTTTAAATTTTTTCTTCAACACCATAGAACTAATGAGCTGTATTCTTATGTGGTGTCTGTCTTACCAACTATCTGTCTTTCCTTGTGCTTTAGCTTTCAGACTTTTCAAACTCTGTGAAGGTACTTTTTTCCAAACGTTCAGCCAAGTTTTTCCCCTTTGGCATGACTCATTTTTCTTTCTGCATCTCTGTCATGAAATATGAAATTTTATCTGAAGCGCCAAGCATGCTTATGTGTTTATCATGGGTTTTCTTATGTTTGTTTGTCTTGTCATTGTGAAATTTGTCCAGGAATTAAGACTGTAAAGTTGTTCAAGTTTACTTCATGTTTTCCCTATTCTGTTCCAGGACTCCAGGGCTTATTTCCACCTTCTGAACCAAATTGCACCCAAAGGCCTTAAAGAGAATGAGGACCACATCGACATCAACATGGCAGGCTTCAATGTGAGTCCCACTTTAAGACGCTTATGAATTCTTGTGTTTCGCTGAGGCATATTGTGTATTTGCACAAGGGGAAAGAAATGGTAATAAAACATGTTTTGCCTTGAAATTCCTTTGCGCATGCGGGGGTTGTAATGGACTTTCCAGAAACACCTTGTCTCCTTTCATTGGGCTGCCTGATGTTTTGGTTCCATACAGACCTAATTCAAAGACTAAGACAGGTTTGCTATAGACACACTAAAGCTTTGAAAAGCAGGTCGCTGGGGTTGATCCATTGCATATTCATTAGTGCGTGAAACACAAAAAGAATGGTTCTAGATCACATAATCGTCGATTGCTTCACTTTTAAGATACATGTCACCATTTATCCAGATATCATGTGAAAATACCTACTTTTTTCTGTCAGAATACTTGTTTCAACTGTAAATCAGAGGTGTGTGTGGTCCCAAAGTGAGGCGATATCCGTTGTGTGTGTCATGTGTAAGACCTTGTCTGAGTTTCTTGTAAGACTCTGGCAGATGCTCAAGACGTTATGGGGAGCACTTGGCATGCTGCACCAGCTTGAGCACAAGTGTTTATGTTGAATCTTAGCTCAGCAGTAAGCGGAGAAGGGAGTTAATGGCACTGTAGCTTAGCGTAAAAAGAGACTACTGATTTAATGCATGCTCAGATATGTGCCTGGAAATGCTTACCCCTACACTCAACACAGACAGCAGTTGTGGAGCCTTTATTGACAAAATTACACACCTGCTAGATGCACTCTCTTAATATACTGGATGGATGTTTAAGGGAGAACTGCACTCATTTTGAAATGTCTGCATCATTAAAATGCTAAGATTTCCAGTGGTTTGATGTGAAATTGATGCATTGTAGAAACTTCCTTTACACTGTTGGTAATGAATAGGTTCAAGGGGTTGCAATGTCTACAGCACAAGTATATTTATTTACTTTAGAGACCAGTGATTCTACACCTGTCGTTTGAGATTTTACATGTGATGTTGATGATGTATCTAAAAAAAAAATTAGCATTGTCTTTGAGTGCTATTTTGCCTTACAGAAGTCCACCATATGTTTTTAAAAAGAACCAAAAATTGGGACATGTGTCATTCTACCTGGCCATGTTTATGGATAACAGTATGTCATACAGTATTAAAAACTACATAATCATGTCTACTTGAAATCACTTAAAGAGAAATGGCAAATTCCATTATTTTTTTCGTAATTGCTGCACAATTAAACAGTTAAGTACAGTTAGTTGTTCAGAGTGGTTGGAAGTAAAATGCTCTGGATTCTCGAGAATCATAATTGTTCACAGTGGTGGTGATGAGAACTGGACATCTGTGTTTCTAATACGTTTGATTAAAATGTTTTAGTTTAAAATATGCATGTCCAGTCTGATCATGATGAGCAGGTACATGCAGGACATTATAAGATGGAATAGGTTGTTGATGATGATGATGATGATGATGATGATGATGATGGTGGTAATAATAATATTTACCCTTATCAACATTCCATATGATAACACATGTAGGTTCCCTGGTGGTTTGGGTAGTAAATAAAAGGCTTCACTTGACATTCCTGGTTCCACCACTGTAACTTTGTTTAGTAACTTTGACTTTGAGAACATAGTCAGTGACTTTGGTTTAATCTCAGTTGAACTGTACAGAAAAACGGTGGACTAAAGAAACGTCTATCCTGACTGCATTTAGGGTGAGGAGAAAAAATGAGCATTATGATTTTCTGCTTATTTTGTCCATGTTGAGACAAACTGACTCGTAGCACGTTTTTACCGTACACTTGCATCCAAGTCTGTAGAAACACTGGCTGACGGTCACCTCATCTGTTAACGCTGCCGATGCCAAACTTCCCATTGTGGAGCCACTCCTTCTCCCTGTTCTTTTCGTTTCGTCTCATCCACATGGCCTCAGCCTGAACCATTTAGCTCTTGAATTTGGAGTAACGTTGCTGAGTTCCCAGCAGGGCTCTAGCAGATGCTGTGGTGATTTAGGGAGACAAATTCAGTGATTCAGAGGTCCACAATGCCATGTGCATGTACTTAACCTCCAGTCCTGCCAAGAGAAGCTGATTGAGTACTGGGTCATGATGGGTGAAATGATTGTGGCCGCACAGCAGAGAGGAGAATGCAGTCTTTTCACGCTGAATTTAAGCTGCCGTTGTTCTCCGGTCACTTTCAGGGTCGCTCTGCAATCAACATGCCTCAGAGGCACGGGCTTTTCCTCACGCGCAGTGGGTTTGTGCATATGTGTTACAAATAAGCTCCTTTGAAAGCCTGCACTCCTGTTTCATCCTGTGTACTGTTATCTGTAGCTGATTTTATCATGCTGTTGCTTTCCCTTTTCACAAAGACCTTCACACCCCCCTGCCCCTTACTTTTGTTTGCTTTTTAGTTGCCCATTTCATTAGGTTTTAACTTTTTAGCTTGCATTTGTAAAATCACGTTGAATGTTCGAGTCATTTCGACTAGGCGAGGAGAACCACTGTGTTGGATACTCCACTTAATAATGATTTTTAAATAGCTTTTATGATATGCACAGCGAAGCTCCCTGGTAAAGTATCTGCAAAGCAGTTACTCTTACTGTTTACTTTCACTCAGTTGTTTATGCTCTCTTCCTCTTGGTAATTGACTTTAACTACGTTATGACATATGACAGCAGAGCAGTACAACAGTGATGTATGATAGTGGGCCAGTGCCTTCACGAAGCTCTGAAAAAGGGAGCATTTTCAGCTGAGCTGTTTGCATTTTGTATGAGAGAACAGAATTGTGGAGAATTCCAGTGAGGACTCCTTGGCATCTTTGTACTCATTTGTTTTCTTGTTTATATCCTTTCTGCAGGAAAAAGATGATCTGAAAAGAGCCGAGGCTATGCTGGTGCAGGCCGACAGGCTGGGTTGCAGACAGTTTGTCACTTCTGCTGATGTGGTGTCCGGCAACCCCAAGCTCAACTTGGCGTTCGTTGCCAACCTTTTCAACAAGTACCCAGCACTGACTAAACCTGAGAACCAGGACATCGACTGGGGCCTGCTGGAGGGTGGGTACACTGACCCCATTCCAGTCCAGTGAAACCAGCCCCTCCCTCACACAACACTTCCAGTACTATGAAAATACCATCCTGTAGGGGTGCATGGTTGTTTTCCCAACTGAGCAGAATCTAGCCTGTCTGTGTATAGTTCTGTTAGAATTCAGACACAATACTGAAAGGTGTAGGAAACTGTACATATGACAAAGCTTTCTAAAGAAAGATATTCCTATTTATAAAGTAGAGGTTGGTGAGTCTAAAGAGGATGTGATTTTTCTCTTTTGAATGTTTTCAAATTCTGAGAACTTAAGGGAGGTACCTGTTGGGTCATTTCCTGACGAAAACAGAGCACTATTGTACTCGGGAGGGTCTTGGTGCCCTCTAGTGGTTAAACAGTAGATCTCTGGAATTCATCTCAAAAAGCCTTCTGTTCTTTCTTATTCATGTATTCGGATTAAAGACTTCGTCAGTGACATTTTCATTGTTTAATGTTATTCACTCATTTACAGTTCATTAAATACAACTACACAAACTCTCAGCTCACTTTCACTTGGTGAAAAATGCATGTGTTTTGCATGAGTTAAAACATAAATTAAGCAGTCACTGTTAACTGTGTTTATTTCTCCCTTTCGTTATAGGAGAAACGAGAGAGGAGAGAACATTCCGGAACTGGATGAATTCACTAGGTGTTAATCCTCATGTCAACCACCTATACGGGTAAAACAAAGTTCATTATCCGAACCCTCTATGTTGTCAAATACATCTCCCGTTACAGCTATTTGCTTAATGTACTTTGTATACTATATATATATATATATATATA
>CM067485.1:25326784-25348833 GCA_034552555.1 Semaprochilodus insignis
TATATAATATTTTGGGGTGTTTTATAATATAATATCAATTATATTATATCAATATGTAATATCAATATGCTGTGGTGTTGTGGTTTTTATTTATGTATTTATTTTTTCCCCCCTTTTTCTCTCTCTTCTAAGGCCCGATACCAATTATTATTAATCAGTGATACTGATAACTGAAATTTGGGGGCAGTGTCCATTCACCCTAAATTTGATGTTTATAGTGTAAAAAAACAAAAGACGGTAAAAAATAAAAAAAAAAACAGTAAAAAATCTGTACAAAATTATTTTGTAATGCAGTAAGAAGCAGTAGTTGGGTACTTTCAAGGCATCATGTTTGCTGCGCTGCATGACTTGATGGTGACAGCCTGTCTAAGCAGAGCAGTGAAATCTTTGAAAGTAGTCAGCAGCAGCTGTCTGTACTGTTAATGACTGAAAAGATTCTGAACACAATAAACCTCTGCAGCAGCAGTGAGGGTTGACACGCCGTTATTAAAATATATGTCAGAGTAGACTTTTCCCCCCTTTTTACTTTGAAACAAAAGAACGATATTCGGTTGATTCCTTATAAATTTTCAAGTTTCAGTAAACATACTCACTCCAGTCTCTCCCTCATAGTGATCTCCAAGATGCTTTGGTCATCCTGCAGCTCTATGAGCGGATCAAGGTTCCAGTCGACTGGAACAACAAAGTGAATAAGCCCCCTTACCCAAAAATTGGGGCCAACATGAAAAAGGTATCTTCTTTGTTGCATTTGTAATTTTATTCCTCTTTGGTCAGCTCTCCTTAACCTGTGCTCCTCTCACTTAAGTCAGAGAGAGCATGTTCAAAATCCTATTATATCAGCAGAAAGTCACCTAAATTTCTGGCTGGTTAGTATCTGCATGATGCATAATCCGCAAACTACTTACACCAATGACCAAACAAGCACTTGTTTGTATATTGTTTTGTTGATGGCAAAGCTGGGAGTCTCCAGAGGCTCCTTAATCAAAAACGAAGGGTTTTCCTGAATGCCTTGAATCTTCTGAAACCTAATTTCAGAGGCTTTAGACTAAAGCTAATGTAATGATTGAATCTCACGTTGTGAATCTGCTCTTGAGTGCAGTTGGAGAACTGTAACTATGCTGTGGAACTGGGTAAGACAGCTGCCAAATTCTCACTGGTGGGCATTGGAGGTCAAGACTTGAATGATGGCAACCCTACGCTGACCCTGGCTCTGGTCTGGCAGCTGATGAGGAGGTATGAGGACGCTTGTTTATTTATTATTGTTACGTTCTTTTAACATTTGGATATGTACGGTCTTGGATGATTCACATAAAGACGTTTTTAATAAAGCTTCCTGAGAGCAGTGCTTTTAGATTGTCTTAGGTTGCTTTGCTTGATGTCGAATGAATTCTTGTGCTCATCTTGTGTTGTCCTTTTTGCATGCTGCAGATATACTCTGAATGTACTTGAAGACCTGGGAGATGGAGAGAAGGTGAATGATGACATCATCGTGAACTGGGTCAATAAGACGTTGTCAGGGGCAGGAAAATCGACTAAAATTTCAAGTTTCAAGGTGCAGGAGCTCTTCAAATAGTATTCCGGCATAGTTTTGAATGCTGAAAGCCTTGTGACATAACTAAATGTGGTTCTGATGTTGGGCTTATAGGACAAAGAGATCAGTTCCAGCTTGCCAGTGCTAGACCTCATCGATGCCATCCAGCCAGGCAGCATCCACTATGATCTAGTAAAGACTGGAAGTCTGTCTGAGCAGGACAAGCTGGAGAATGCCAAGTAAGTCTAGGACTGGTAAAGTTTTAATTCCAACAGTGCAATCCTTCAGTTAAACACAAATTTGTGTGCTTCATTGCTGGGAAGTGAATCCAAACAGAACTCCTCAATTTGGAAATTGAGTTGACTCCAGATCTTCAGACTTTATTCCACACTGAGATGTTCAAGATTGTGTGCACTCGTGGCAGATGGAGTGTGAGATGCTATTCTCACTGTCTAGACCATCTGTATGAAAAATGCATCCTTTCACGGCTCATACATAGAGGATCCAGCTGAATTTAATTTTAGATGAAGTGCAAAATAAGTGCGTATAAGTGAAAAATATAAAATGTGTACCAAAAAAATAGTCAGTCAAACAACATTGCCATCATCCCACCTGACAGAAAAGAATTGGGTACAAATTTGAAATTCCCATTAGTCAGCTAAGTTCATCTTGATTGCCAGTGTCTCAATCTTTCCTTACCAAGTTAATGTTTAAGTTTAATTGTAATTAATATTGATATTCTTCTCTTGGTTTTGATTTTTAAAATAAGGGCTATTGTGTGCAATTAGCATTTGCAATCAGTGCCATCAATAGGAACTGGCTCCCAAAAACAAAACAAAAAAAAAACCTTATTGTTTTGTTGCAGAGCATTTTTCCAAGCAGCAATACAAGAAATACAGACAGTATAGTTTCTTAAATCTGTAGATTGTGTGTCGAAGGTGGCCCTGCTGTTAGGAAATCAGAATCATTCTTCAGCAGCAGAGCTTATTCTGTTTTGACATATCCTCTTTTTGTTGTCCTCCCCTTACGTTGATCTACAAGTAGCCACTTATGTAATGCATTAATATTGACAACAACACTTGGATAGTTAAAGTGGTCCTGTATAGTGCTAAAAAGGGTTCCTTAATTGCTACAAGCTTGATATCATAACAATAGCTTTGAGGCTGTATATCGTGTAGAACCTTATACAGCAACCAATATGTGCAAACAATCAGATTTTAAAATAAAAACAAAACAGAGGAAATAAGCTTGAACCTGCTCACAGTTGTATATTCTTTTCCAGGTATGCTGTATCTATGGCCAGGAAGATTGGCGCACGTGTGTATGCCCTGCCCGACGACCTGGTAGAGGTGAAGCCTAAAATGGTCATGACTGTGTTCGCATGCCTGATGGGGCGAGGAATGAAGAGGGCATAATAGCCAAAACAAACAAACGGGACCCCCACAGCCAATCAAAAGCCGACGTCTGACCCACAAGCCGTTTTGCTGGTTGAAAGGCTTCTGGTTGAATGAATTGGCCATAATAAAAAAAAAGGAAAAAAGAAACTCAAAGAAACAACAACAGATGCTAAAGAACCATGTTTTGTTTGGCAGGACTGGGATGGTGGGGGAGGGGCAGGTTTAACATAAGGGGTTTTTTGTTTGGTTTTGTTTGGTTTTGTTTTGTTGCATTTTTTTTTTTTTTTTTTTTTTTTTTTTTGTAGACCACACCAGGTAAAAATATTCCACAGATTCTGCAAAGGTACATACCCACTTCCTATCTTATTGATGCAAGGCGACTAAAACATATCTGCGTTGGACCCAAGCCAAGTCAGACTGTGCAGTGTATATTTTTATTTGCATATTTGATTGTGGAGGAATGTGCGCGAGTGACTGGTGTAGTTTTAAAATGTACATCTCAGCTTGTCTACTCTGAGAGTTTTGTGCAAACATGAAGACAGGCCTTACTCATCGCAGTATTGCCTATTATGCAGTACCGAAAACTCTGTGGCCTCTTTATAACGTCGTTGAATTGGATGCTTATTTTCCTAGCGTTTTATACATATGTAGAGTTTACCAAAAAAAACGACGGGAAACACATACACATCCTTTTGCAGGTAGAAGCTTTAATACATTCCATAGCTATGAACTCATTTTACTATGTGTCTTATGTACATGTATACTCGAACTTGCTTTTTACATAAGAAAGGATGATCCGGGCAAAACGAACTATGCATGAACAACTTTTTTTTTTTTTTTTTTTTTTTTTTTTTAAATTGTTATTTAAACTGATACACTCCTGGGAAGTTTAAAAAAGCTTTAAACATTAATTCATGCTGTGTAATCAGTAAAAAAAGGAGAAAAAATGGGAAAATACAAACAAAAGAAGCTTTGTGTGGAAGGCCGACACACATACTTGTTTCTATTGGTGGACGACAACCAAAAATGCAGTTATTGTGGGGGGAAATAAAACTGGAACTGCCTAGCCTTAATGGAGCATGTTGACTATGGACAGAAGAAAGAGACCAAATATCATAAACATGTCTGTAACTAGAAGCTATCTGCATTCTGAAAATAAACCTGTTCATAGTATTCTACCCTAACTTCCTCCTTCTTTGTAGTGCTTCTCTGGCCGGTGTATGCCAGGGTTTCTTTACAGTGCTTTGCTCGCTGCACATTCACTACAGTTCAAAAAATGTGGAGTCGCTGGTTAAAAAAAAAGTTTTCAAATATGATGTAAAAATATTAAAAATATAACTTGCTATGTTATTTAAACACAGCAGCTGTCCTTTTATATGGTGTGAAAATGTAACTGTGAATAGATCAATAGAAAGGGTCCAAAATGATTTTAAGTAAAATCTATACATGAGCTTACCATGAAGCTTACCATCACTGTTACCATTTTTGTGACCTATTTATTTATTAGTCTGTATGTTTCAAACAATTAGTTGCAAGCTATAAAAAATTGATTATGAATGCAGCTATAGATAATATAGATATAGAAAACTGTACAACTATGATTGATCTAGTGCAGTGGGCAACACTCATTACCTTCTCAATACCTTCATTACTTCATCTACCTTTTGTTAATTGTAAGTTGCTTTGGATCAGAATCTCTGCCAAATATTATTAACGTAATGGTATAGCATTGAGAGTGAACATAAAATCATTATCCAGAATGCCAAATCTCACTTAACAAGTAGCTCATTTTACAGCCATATGCATTACCACATTTAAACAACCACAGAGAAATCAATATGGCATTTTCTGCCAATTGTAGTGCACAATTTATTTATTCTACAGAATTTCTATGAATGGACAATTATGTACAATTAATTGGTAACATTTGCAATTTTTTTACAATCTCATAATTTCTTCTTGAAGCCCAAATACTTAAAATTGTGAAATAAATCAATAGTTTGTATTTCAGGATCTGGTATATAAAGTTTATACATTCAAAGCATGTGGCTAAATAACAGTAGCCATATACTATGGTTTAGACACCATTTATACACTTACCGTCAAAAAGTTCATACACCGTTTATACACTTACCGTCTAAAAGTTTATACACCGTTTATACACTTACCGTCAAAAAGTTTATACACCGTTTATACACTTACCGTCAAAAAGTTTATATGCGGTTTATACACTTACCGTCAGTAGTTGCACCCAGAAGGAAGTCTCAAAACAATAAAAGGTTAACAGGAACAATAAATTAGGAAATGTGGTGCAACCAGACAATAATAAAAATAGTGTGTTTTAAAGTTTAAACTGAGAGATACTGAAAACATGTATATAAGCTACACACTGCCTGGCCAAAAGAAAGTTCCACATGATAATATTTATCTGTATCGATATCTGTTGCTGGAGCACCTTTAGATCTGATTATGGCTCGCATTTGCTATGGAATTGTTTCAACAACCTGTCACAACATCTACAAGCCCAGTTCTACGGTTGTGACGCTGTGTAAAATGTAAATAAAAACAGAATACAGTGATTTTCAAATCTCATAGACCCTCATGTTATTGACAATAGAACATACGACGCATCTCAGATGTTGAAAGTGAAACATTTTACCACTCCATGAAAATGATTAACTCACTTGGAACTTGATGACAGCAACACATCTGAACAAAGCTGGGACAGGGAAACAAAATGCTGGAAAAGTAAGTGGTACTAATAAACAGCTGGAGAAGCAATTTCCAACTAAGTCACATGACTGGGTATAAAAAGAGCTTTTTAGAGAGGCAGAGTCTCTTAAAGATGGGCAGAGATTCACCAATCTGCAAAAAACTGAAATGTTCCTCGATGTAAAATTGCAAAGAGCTTTATCAACAAAAGATGCTGAGAATCTGGAGAAATCCCTGTGTACAGGGGTCAAGGCTGACGGTCTGTACCGGATGCTCTTGATCTTTGGGCCCTCAGTTGGCACTGCATTAAAAATCAGGCATGATTCTGTACTGGAAATCGCTGCATGGACTCAGGAACACTTCCACAAATCGTTGTCTGTGAACACAGTTCGCCGTGCAATCCACCAACGCAGGTTAAAGCTGTAGCATGCAGAGACGAAGCCCTATGGAAATGGAAAACTGTTCTGTGGTCAGATGAATCAAAATCTGAAATTCTTTTTGGAAACCACGGACGCTGTGTCCTGCGGACTCGAGAGGAGAGGGACCATCCAGCCTGTTATCAGCGCACGGTTCAAAAGCCTGCATCTCTGATGGTATGGGGCTGCATTAGTGCCTGTGCCTTGGAAAGACACTGTCAATGCTGAACAGTATAAAGAGGTTTTAGAGCAATATGTGCTTCCATCCAGACAACATCTCTTTCAGGAAACGCCTTGCATACTTCAGCAAGACAGTGCTAAACCACATACTGCATCCATCATAACAGCATGGCTTTGTAGAAGAAGAGTTTGAGTGCTGACCTGGCCTGCCTGCTGTCCAGACCTTTCACCAATAGAAACCATTTGGCGCATCCTGAGATGAAAAATCTGGCAAAGAAGACCCAGGACTGTTGAGCAGCTAGAGTCTGACATCAGACAAGACATTCCTCTCCCAAAACTCCAGCAATTGGTCTCCACTTGACATTTACAGACTGTTGTTAAAGGAAGAGGGGACGCTGCACAGTGGTAGACATGGCCCTGTCCCAGCTTTTTTGAGATGCGTTGCTGCCATCAAGTTCTAAATGATTTCATATTTTTCATGAAGTGGTTAAATGTTTCACTTTCAACACCTGATATGTGTTGTGTGTTCTATTGTGAATACAGTATGGGTCTATGAGACCACTGTTTTCTTTTTTTCAGTTGACATTTATTTACATTTATTTACGCAACGTCTCAACTTAAATTATGGGGTTGTGTTTCCATCCAGGGTTGCATTCATTTTTGGCCAAGATCTTGTACTGATGACCGGAGAGTCATTGTTGACCATCAGTACTATCCCAATAAGGGCGTACATGTAATTGGGTAATGTACTGTAAGTAGGTTTTTCATGTATCAGTACTGACGTATTTCTATTCTGGGGGACTTTTTACTCCACTAAATTATGGGCAAATCTGTCCTTCCTTTCGGCTCATGTGTGCATAAAAACGAAACATATCCAAATGAAAGAAACACAAAGCGAGCCCACCAATCAGGATACAGCGGCCACTTTGTTTTGAGTTTGTTTGGACCTGTTGGGCAGAGCTTGGTTCTGGCTAATGGAAACTGTTCTCCTTCTGTGTTTTGTGCTGATGATCATTTGAATAGACATCAGTGTCAGACTAATTAATGACCTTCTATTACAGACTGGTGGACTGAGAGACACTAGAGTGACTTCACCTAAACTGAGCTGATTAAGAGTCTTGTTCCAGAAATGATAATAGGACATTAGTCATTATTATTATGACATTAGAGCCATAATGCATCATGCTACTGTTACTCTCCATACTTAAGTACATTTGAAGGTAAATACTTTAGTGCCTTTACTCCAGTGGAGGTCTAAAGGGAGTAACTTCTACTTTGACTGGAGGAATATTTTACTCTGGGTATATCTACTTTAACTCAAGCACATGACTTGTCTAATTCGTCCACCACTGTACGTGCACTTGTATAAGTAATTGTCTTTAAAGTTTTTGTCACACGTACATTCTTTTTATTGAACAAATAATAGTATAAACATGACTGTATTAACTGAACCAGGCTAACAGTGACTCAAAAATCAACTTTTTTTAAAATGAAATATTTGCAAACAAGCTACTGACCTTAGCATTGCACCTTTTTTGCAACATGTGGAGATTTTAAAGCTTTTTAAAGCTATTATTACCTTCTAGCAATAGTTTCCTTAATCTGCATATGTTTGAACAGTTTCCCCACCTGACAGTGTTGGTATCAGACTGATGTGTAACTGACCTCAAGTACATAAGTACAAAGTTCCAATGCTAGTCTGTACGTTACTCTGTATTTGTGTTACTTTTGCACTTTTACTAAAGGTATTTTGGAAATTATGACAATTTTCTGTTTGTCATTATGGTAATACTGTTACTTGAATATGGTGTATGTTTTATTTCTAACTGTCAGAAAAAAAAGAGAAAGAAATGGTTGGTAGACATGCTCTCTTTTTGCTTACTGGTTCTCCTTCTTAGATCTTTCTTTCCCCACTCCTTGAAAAAACTTGTGCTTCCTCCGACTTCACAAGGCTCCCAGCATCAGAAGCATTTCAACATTAAGGCTTCAGGTTAGACACCTTGTGGTGACTGGTCCTGCCACTGTTTATGTTGATAGTGATTGTCATCTTCTCCTTCTTCTTCCCCTTTGAGCTCTCATCACTCTGTCACGCCAGACCTTAAAAAATAGCTTGGTGAGTAGAGGGTAAGACGTACACTGCGTACGCTGCATCTCTACCCAAAGGAGATGATGGTTTATAATCCTCTGTAATCACACAAGGGCCTAACCAAGGCTGAATTAATGATCGCGCCTACACGTTTATCAATTTTCACATTCGATAAGATTCAATGTTTTATTTTTGCTTATTGTGTAACAAAAGAATACAATAGGCTTTACTGAAGGGCAACATTTTTATGGCTATATGAGACCTACATCAGCCTTTTGTGACTTTGTAACTGACATAAACCTACTTCAACACTTACAAAGGTTTATTCCAGCACTAAAAAAACGGCAGCTTTTGTCGATTTTGATGACCTTTTACCTTAGTAAGTGTTATAACAAGTATCATAAATGTCTTCATACAGTCATGTGCCACACCATTCTGTTTCAACACATTTGGATGTACAGATATGCGGTCGTCATTTAAACAGTGTTGATAAAAGTGTTTATATCAGCTAATGGTGTAATTTAATAAGTGACTCATAAAACTACCATCTTTGTCCACACTCATTGTGCACGTTATTAGCTCCACTTACCATATAGATGCACTTCATAGTTCTACAATTACAGACTGTAGTCTATCTGTGTCTCTGTATACTCTGTTATCCCCCTTTCATCCTGTTATTCAATGGTCAGGACCCCCACACGACCAACACAGAGTATTGTGTGGGTATATCAGACGGACTACAGTCTCTAATTGTTTGGAAGAACTTCAAGCGGAGAAGATTTAAAACCACTTTGTCAAATTGTCGAGGCCACCCCTGCACATTTAACCTGAGAACAAACAAACTTTCATCACATGATCCACTCTTGCCACTGTTGCTAATGAATATCTAGGCAAGGACTAATGGAACAACGTGCTACCGATAGACAAGCCAACCAAAAAAAGCCTGGTAAGGGAACTGTTATGGTTTGCGGCTGCTTTGCTGCCTTGGGGCCTGTCCAACTTCCAAGTGCAAAATCGATTATGAATTCTCTTTCATACCAGAGAGTACATAGAGGCCATCTGCCAGAAAGTAGAAGCTGAAGAAGTGGACCTTCCAACACGATAATGATCCCAAACATACCGGTAAACCCACCAAAGGATGGCTCATAAGGAGGAAGTGGAGGGCCTAGTCAAAGCTTGAAGATCTGACTCCCACTAAAGTGCTTGGGGGAGGATTTAAAGTGGGCTGTACATACAAGATGCCTCTTAAACACTGTGCAGTTGAAAGAATTCTGCATGGAGAAGTGGGCAATTATTTCTCCCTGTAGATGTTAAAAGCTGGTAGACAGTTGTAGGAAAAACCTACATAAAATTGTGCATGCCAAAGGAGGCAGTTGGGAAGGAAAATAAAGGCTACCAGGAACAACAATGATGATAAATTTAGACTATTATGGGCAATATTTTTTGAGCTACACATACAGAAGTACAGGGTGTCTCTCAGTATGGCGTCAGGCCGCCATGTTTGCTAATGCAACGTGCTAGACGTCTCGGCTTACTTCTTCACATGAATAAGTGTCTGTATGGGTTTGTCAGTTGTTATGTACGGACGAAAAGCTTGAATTGTGAAGAAGCTTTGAATGGTGTTGAAAGTGTTGTTCTAATGTTCCAGTGAACGTATAAAAAATAGATTTTTAGATTTATAGATTTATACTGGTTTCAGAAAATAAGAGACACCCGGAAGAGACCTTGTGGCCCACTGCCAATTATTTTGAATGTTCTTTTTTTTATTTTTTCAATTCTGCATCAGAAAAACATTACAGACCCTGCAGCGAGCGGAGGTCCTATAATCCTTACGCAATCAAGCGTCATCCACATGAAAAAAGCACAACACTGAGCAATCAGCACACTTCAAAGAGACAAGGGCCCGTCTGAATTACAATGAGCTTGACCATACAAAAGGGCCGCCGTCCGTCCAGCGTGATACTTGTCTAAAAGCCTTTTTCCAGCATGCTCTGCTCTGAGAACTGATACCAACGGAAGGTGGACAAAACGGCATTTGGCCTTATTCTGGCTCCCAGGGTATGATGTGCAGAGGGGATTGAGAGGTGTGTGTGATGTCTGTAGTGCCATATGGTACCCTCTCTCCTCTCATCCCTCCATTCTCCACCTCCCCTCCCCACTCAGCCTCTCTCTCTCGCTCTCAGTCATCCTAATTTGATTCGTATTCATTCCGGTCGTGACTGGCGCACCTCTGCCTCATAGAAGAGAGTGAAGAGTGATATGCACGGAGCTGAAAGAGCCCAGCAGACAGTTTGAATGGTTTCAGGGAGAGCATCCCTCAGGGAGAGAAGATACTTGGATGAAACCAAAAATGGAGCATTTCAGTTCTGAGCTAGAAGAGTAGTCCTGGGATGGAAGAAGTTGTCTGATTGGCAAACCTCTGGTGGAGCAAAGACAAGTGAGTAACTCAGTCACAAAATTTGGACCATAACTGCATGTACTGCAGAATGTAGACTATGATTTTTGCATATTTTGTATGATATCACATTAATGTTTACAGAGATTAACTTTGGTAACATTTGGGATATTCCACAAAGGAGGGTTTAGGCAGATACCAGTTAGACAGATATCTTAAGCCCAAAGTCATCCCTGTCCAGTAGGAAAAGAGTTGAGGGACGTCTGGACAGTTTGGACAGTTCTCATTTTTAGACTTAAATTATCTGGCTAACTGGGAAATCCTGCTTTGTGGAATACCCCCCTGGTCAAAAGGCACCTTTTGTTGAAGTGACAATCAGTATACATGCTCTATAGAGAACACACTTCTGCACGTTGTAATGCACAGTTGTTGTTTATTTACTGAACTGAACATACTGGGGGGAATATGGAACATTAAATGTATCTGTGGAAAACTTATGGCACCTTTAATATCCAGCACTTTGAGGGGGCATTCGACTTTAGAGGGGAAGGCCAAAGGATTTATTCCAAGTGCTTTTGGAACATTTCTGTTGGTCCATTCATCATGATATTTTCATACTATATGAATGGCAGTCAGCATCTTCAAAATATGACCACTGTCGTACAGAAAGAGAGATCTCCAGGTAGAGGATTGGTGAGCACCATTCTATAGGAAAGTAGATCTATATTCAAATGTTTCATGGAAAATGTGATGTTTCAAGCTAACTTGGTCAGCGTTGGGCTTAATCTTAATGTCAGACAAGAAATTATTCCCCTCAGTTTTGATCCTTTAATCTGAGTGTATTCGGTGCAAACCTCACATTAAGCTCAGAGTAAAACTAACTGGATTATTACGACAAATACAATAATCAGCTCAGCGCTGCTGGCGAGCAGGTAAATCAGCTTCAAATGAAGTCAAATCCCAGTCCTTTGGGTTTTAGTGGGTCTCCTCTGGTCCGCTTGCATCCTCTCATGTTCTATGGTTGTATAAGAGCTTACAGAAGAAGCCGTGATGCGCCACTTCACTGCCTCCAGCACTTATTGATTCAAATAGTAGGGAACTAATCACCTCTACATTACAAATTGTTGCTATGGATGCCAAGGATATCTCCACGGTGACAGCAACTTCTCCAAAGGATTTGCTCCCGGCTGGTCGCCCTCCTTGACCTCATTTCACCGCATGCAATCTCCCATAACTACAGCGTTTGGGACAGCCTCATGTTCATTTATGTTAATGTCACAATGTGTGCATGTACTATATTCTAATCTACACTGTATATAAAGTGTGCAGACTTTAAGGTGCACCCGTACCTTTACAGAAAGGCGTTGCCAACAGAAGGTTTAAGGTCACTATGCCCAATGGCAAGTGTTTGCTATATAAGCCCCCCTGCATTGGGCTGGATAGCAGTGGGACTGCTCTCTGAATGATGGAGCGCCATCAAAGACCTTTGGGATGAAACAGCGGCATTGCAGGGGACCTCTCGCACGTCTGTGTCTCTGACAGGTTGAGAGTGGTCCATCACCCAAAAATATTCAGCCAAGAGCCACTCTGAGGTCAGAAACTGACCGCTTATGAAGGGCTCGAGTAATGGTTCCCATTGGTCCTGCACATTTTAGTGTGTTCTCTGCTCCCAAAACACCTGATCCAACTAATCCTCATATTAATAACCATAAACATGCACAGGACAGGGGCTTCTCCAAGGAACCATTTGGCTTCAGGATGAGGAACACAAATTATGACAATTAAAACAGTTCCACCGAGGCATGGAAATCTGAAGGTGCCCCATGGTATCTGGAACCAGGACATCAGCAGTGGGTTCTTCAAGTCCTATTTTACAGGAAGGTAAAGCTCCATGAGAAGGATTGGTGACCACTGTTCTACAGGAAAGTATATGTCCAGGCGGAGGATTGGTAACCACTGTTCTACAGGAAAGTATATGTCCAGGCGGAGGATTGGTAACCACTGTTCTACAGGAAAGTATATGTCCAGGCAGAGGATTGGTGACCACTGTTCTACAAGAAAGTAAAGCTCCATGAGAAGGATTGATAACCACTGTTCTACAGGGAAGGAGATCTCTAGAAGAAGGATTGGTGATCACTGTTCTATAGGAAAGTAGAGCTCCATGAGAAGGATTGGTGACCACTGTTTACAGGGAAGTAGATCTCTAGGTGGTGGACTGGTGACCACTGTTTACAGGGAAGTAGATCTCTAGGTGGTGGATTGGTGACCACTGTTCTACAGGAAGGTAGATCTCCAGAAGAAGGATTGGTGACCACTGTTCTACAGGGAAGTAGATCTCTGGGAGGAAGGTCAGTGACCACTCTTCTACAGGGAAGTAGATCTCTAGGTGGAGGAGTGGTTACCACTGTTCTACGGGAAAGTGGATCTCCAGGGGGAGGATTGGTGGCCACTATTCAACAGGAAAGTAGATCTTCAG
The DNA here is from genome assembly GCA_034552555.1 of Semaprochilodus insignis. NCBI lineage: Eukaryota > Metazoa > Chordata > Actinopteri > Characiformes > Prochilodontidae > Semaprochilodus > Semaprochilodus insignis. Next base: position 25,339,978 of record CM067485.1, read on the forward strand.
GAGGAGTGGTGTTGGTGACTACTAATGTAAACATTCTAAACCAATTTGAGGGCTACTTTTCTAAAGGTTCTAAACCAAAGTATTACTAAAGAATCAGCTATTAAAAGTGTTTCTTCTAAAATGTCTTGCATTTGAACTCTTTATGTCAGCTTGGATTTTGAAAAGTGTTAAACTATAACATGCTCTGTTACAGCATGACAGGCCAAGTGCTGGAGGAGAGCATAGATCTTACAGCCCACAGGCTCTCAGTGAAGACCTCAATGGAGGAGGATTCTGAGAGAGCAGACAGCACGCTGAGTCGGTACGATTAACACCTCTGCTGCATGTTTCTAGACTACTGATATTTATGCTGTTGCCTTTGTGCACTAACCATGGCTTGTGTGTGCTAAAGCGGTCCATCTATATGTGACGACACATCTTCGGAACTGCAGCGGGTGGCCACGCTTGAGCCTCGTGGCCTGAACTCGCAGAACTCCTTCCGCGGAAGAGGAGCCCTGTCCAGGTGAGGCACATTGAAAGTCTGAAGGGAACCTATTTAATGGGACATTGCACTGATCTATCAGAATGGTGTGATTCTGAGTGGCTTGATATGAAATGGTTATTGTAGAGAAACTAACAGAAGGTGCTGATAGGAATGAGCAGGGGCAGGATGAGCAGGGTATGTTGCTATAGCAGCCCAGGAGAGACAAACCCCACACTGGCTGTAGAGAGAGAGTTTTGTCTTTTACGTTTTTATGCTGAAGCGGCAGGTTGAATTTAGTGGTTCTATAGGAAATACATATTTTGATAGCTTCAAGCTCCTGATCAAAAATACTACCAGCATTAAAACAGCTTAAGTCAGCTTCTTATCCGCCAGCTTTTGTTCGATTTTTCTGTTCCACCTTAAATGGCACAGCAGTGCCAGGAAGTAACAATAGCATCATTTAAGGTAGAACAGGAAAAACCAAAGGAAAAGCTAGACAATCAATAGAAATTATAGGAAAACGGAACATTATAGGAAAATGTTATCAGCATTAAAGGAATAATTAGGATGTTCTGTTAGTTTAAATGAGCTTATTGGGGGAAGCAGTGACATTAAGTTGAATTTGTACTGAATTAACATTAAAAACACAATGAAACTTTAAAACACTAAGTTGCTATGATATGAGCATGCCAGGCAGGACCACTCAATGGAGAGAATAAATTGCTAGAACAGTGGAGCCAACAAAGCAATTTATGTCATCAGCAGTTTGAGAAGCCTTGGTAAATGGGGATAAAACCTTGCCGTCAAAACAGATCAGGTTTCAATATGTAGCCTCACGGCTAGAAATTACATACTGCTCCTTTAATATGTGAACATGTGAAATATGTCACAATAAAACGTTTTGAGTGAAGCTCCATTGTATTCCAGGCTGGTGAGTATGGTGGTGACACTCCGTGAATGGGCCCATAAGAGTCTCCAGGAAGAAGAGGAGAGGCCAGACTCTTTCCTGGAGCGTTTCCGCGGGCCGGAGCTTCGCATCGCTCCCAGCCGCATCAGCAGCAACAGACCGGATCAGCACAACTCAGACAGCAGCATCAAAACCAAGTAAGGCCCTCTGTCCTCTTACGCCACCTGATATAGAGGAATATAGAGGAAGCAGGCAGCACTAACAACATCTACAGCTGGACTGCACTTGGTCTACCCTTACTCTAGATCAGTGGTCAGCAACCTTGTGTCTGGAGATCTCCTGCCCTGCAGAGTTTAGTTTCATCAAGTCAGAATTGTTCACAGTGGTGGCGAAAGGGACCATACACCCTAAACGCTTAAAGGAGCAATTTGTAAGAGGACGCAACTTGTCAAATTCATATTCCAAACAACAGGAGGCACCAGTAAATGCACAGTCCCTCCTCCTTCCCCTTCACTTCTTATCAGTCTAGAAGAAACATTGCAAGCATCAAACTTCACTTCCACTGCAAGCATTCCTTCACTCTCCACATGCTTCTCTAGTAGGGGAAAGCAGCAACAATGTTAACTCCTGTTCTGCTTGTATTTATATCATCTCTTTTCTTTGCTGCCAAAGGTTGATTCTTGCCATGAGTATGGTGGTGACCGTTGCTTGCCAAGACTCAGTTATCATTATGCTTAGTTTTCCTTTCATTGCCTACCGCCTCTTGAATGATCTAACCGGGAGCAGGACCTTCAACATTAACAAGAGCTTATACAAGCTTAAACACAAACTGCGTTCCAAAGGATAGGCTGGAGCCGAGGTAGGCTGCATTTCTTGGCTTCTAGGCTGCTACCTCACGGAAGCCTGTTCCAAAGTGAAGGAGTTTTCATATGCAGCCTACGTTCAGGGTGATTTTGAGAACACAACTGGTGTATTCTTCTTCACCCTCAGTTACCCACAATTCTCTGCACACGTACAGCATGAACATTACAAAGATGGCAAAAAACGAAGCTTCGGGGACATCGTTTGTTTCTAAGTTGTTCAAAGTGTGAATTAAAACGTTTGTGTATATATTGTATTTTAATCAGAAGTATATCATACTATATAAGCTTGTTGTCATATTAGCAGGCATTGTACATGCCAACCAATCTAACTGGCATACAGTTTATTTAGTGGTGTTTTTGATGATGAGCATCACCACGGGCTCCATTTTCTAGCATTTCGCGCTGCATTTGCAAGAGGCCCCGCCTTTCCGGTAATGCACGATGCAGTCTCTGTTTCATTTGTAGAATGTTCTCTTTATGAGACAGTCCTACCAAGCAGCCGTCCTGCAGACTCCAGCTGCAGCCTAGGCTTTAGAACACAGCTACAGTCAGGGCAATATTACCTGCTCTCATGTTGGACTGATTTGACTCTACAGTGACTCACTATCATGTCTTAAGTGGTATTACGAGACAGGGCAGGACGGGACGGGGTTAGTCGGTTACCAAGCTAACATCATTAGATATCTCTGCAGCATGATACATAATGTCTTTGACGTAACTGTTATTTTTTCAGATTCTGTTGGCAATTTTAGTTCATTTTGGAATGCTGGAATCTACAAATGCTTTTAAAAGTTTCTTCACTCAAACTGATGAAATGATTACGGATATGTTTCATGATAGCTTTGAGATAAGGTTATGGCTCCAAGTGTGTTTTTAGAGATCCATTAATGGCGGAGAGTTACGCAGGGTGCTATATGACAAAATAGTACCCAAATATATTTTCAGGTTCAAACCACTGTATTATCAGTATTAAAAGAACATATAGCAAGTCAGAATTCATGTGTAGGTTGCCTGGTCCCGTTTCTACACAATACGTTTTTATATAATGCAATGTAAAGCAGTTCTACTATGCACAACACTAAAGGCTCTTTGGCAATTCATCTATAGGAAGAAGTCAGACGTCTTCATCCTTGCACCAGCAGATGATTTGTACTACCACTGGTTGCTTGTCATTGCCACAGCTGTGCTGTACAACTGGTGCCTCCTGGTGGCCAGGTAAGGAGCCGCATTCTCTTACTTACCTCATTGATTGTAATCTACCCTACTGCTGTAATAAAGACGGACTATTTGCTTAGAGAAATATGAATATGTGGATATCTGTAAAATGATAGGAACTATGAGCCATTTAAAAGCACACAAGTTTCTTATCCAGACCTGATGAGGCAGCTAGCCCTGTTCTGCATGAGCTGTTTGCTTCATTAAAAACAACCAATATAAGAGCTTCAAACCTAATACAGCAGGCAGGTCTAATTTAGGCTCTCATTTTAATGATGATTTATGTAAATACCCGCGATTGTGCCATGAGCAAGGGGGCATTTCCTGGTACGGGCTCACAATTTAGCCATTCATATTTCAAAAACAGGGCCTGCTTTGATGAGCTTCAAACCAACAACTACATTGTGTGGCTGGTTCTGGATTACCTCTCTGATCTTGTCTACATACTGGACACCTGTGTGAGACTGAGAACAGGTCAGAAGCCTTGGTCAACAATCATACGTCTGGAAATTACGCACAGAATTGTTTTTTAGAATAGTATATTTTTTTTTGTTTGCCAAATTGCATGTCTAATTTCCGCACTGCAGGCTTCCTGGAGCAGGGTCTTCTGGTGAAGGACCTCAAAAAGCTACGTGACACCTACATCCGTACCCTCCAGTTTAAGCTAGACCTACTGTCTATCCTGCCTACAGACTTGGCCTACATTGCTACTGGCATCCATGTGCCAGAGCTGCGCTTCAATCGCCTGATGCGCTTCTCCCGAATGTTCGAATTCTTCGACCGTACGGAAACTCGCACGAGCTACCCCAACACGTTTCGCATCAGCAACCTGGTACTCTACATCTTGGTCATCATCCACTGGAACGCCTGCATCTACTTCGCCATCTCAAAGTCTCTTGGTTTCGGCTCAGACCAGTGGGTCTACCCTAACATGTCTGACCCCGAGTTTGGTACCCTGACAAGAGGATATGTCTACTGTCTCTACTGGTCTACCCTCACGCTCACCACCATAGGGGAAATGCCTGCACCTGTGCGTGACGAGGAGTACCTCTTTGTGGTCTTCGACTTCCTAGTTGGGGTCCTTATCTTCGCCACCATTGTTGGCAATGTAGGATCCATGATATCCAACATGAATGCTACACGTGCTGAGTTCCAGGCCCGCATCGACGCCATCAAGCACTACATGCAGTTCCGTAAGGTCAGCAAAGAGCTGGAGGCTCGAGTCATTAAATGGTTTGACTACCTGTGGACCAACAAGAAAGCCATTGACGAGCAAGAGGTGCTCAAGAACCTACCCAACAAGCTGAGGGCAGAAATCGCTATCAACGTGCACCTGGAGACTTTGAAGAAGGTGCGGATCTTCCAGGACTGTGAGGCAGGCCTCTTAGTGGAGCTCGTTCTCAAGCTGCGGCCTCAGGTCTTCAGCCCTGGCGACTACATCTGTCGGAAAGGCGACATTGGTAAGGAGATGTACATCATCAAGGAGGGTCGGCTGGCTGTGGTGGCCGACGACGGGGTGACTCAGTATGCTGTTTTGACATCTGGCAGCTGCTTCGGTGAGATCAGTATCCTCAACATCAAGGGCAGCAAAATGGGCAATCGCCGCACGGCCAACATCCGAAGCATCGGCTACTCAGACCTCTTCTGCCTGTCCAAAGACGACTTGATGGAAGCTGTGATGGAATACCCTGACGCCAAGAAGGTGCTGGAGGAGAGGGGCCGGGAGATTCTACAGAAGGAGGGCCTGCTGGAGGAGCTGAGGGCGGGAGGACTTACAGGGGAACAGATGGAGGAGAAAGTAGAACGGCTGGAGGCATCCCTGGATACACTGCAGACCCGCTTTGCCCGGCTGATGGGGGAATACACGGCCACCCAACAGCGGCTCAAACAGAGGCTGACCTCGCTGGAGTGTAAGATGCAGTGCTCTGGAAGCGGATTTCTCTCCGACGGCAACGAGAGCACTATTGATTTCGATGGCACTCGCAGTGAGGTTAACATTCAGCTGTGAACACAACTGCTTCCTTTGAGCCGGCACCCTGGAGCCTTAATGACCATTCTGGACAATAATGAAGGGTTGATATTTGTTGTAGATGATGATTAATATCATTGCAAATAACTAATTTCTTGTTTTTTTTTTAAATAAAAGGATGTAAATATTCTTAAAAGTGCCATAAAATGCAATTATTAAATATTTTAAATTACTCTCTAAGGTATCTGGCCAGAGGCGGTTTTACAGTCTCATGTACATCTTATGACTTGGCCCTAGAATGCAACAAGCTACTTTCCTTTTTTGGTGCGCTCATGAATGTTTTGATGAGCTCTGCTCTGATTGTTCGGTATACAATGGGACACCACAATGATCACCCAGAAGCAGCATGTTGAAATAGACACATGAAGTAAAATAGAATAAGTCTAATAAGCTAGATTGTTATAGTATTTTGTTAGCTAGGCTATTTACTTGAGGCCTGCTACTAGTGTTACCTATACTAGCTACTTACTTCTGATCTCAACATCAGCACAAAATAAATTAAAGTTGTTCCTCACTATGAAACTCTCAGTTTAACCTGATCTTCAACTGATACTTCTGTGATCTTAACATGATGCTTTAACTGGCAAACAGTGATACAATCACACAGCATGGCTGCTACTTACAGGTCGTGGTTGGGGTTGTGATGCTAATAAAGGTGGAAATGCTCTTCTCTTCAGTCTCTTCAGTGTCAAACGCTGAGCGAAGCTCCTCCATGTTGTCCAAGGTTTAAGGAACCTGTCTTCTGAGGTTATATACACCCACTGGCCACTTAATTATCTACACTCACTAGATACTACTTTGTAGTTCTACAATTACAGACTGTAGTCCATTTGTTTCTCTGTATAATTTGTTACTCTGTTATTCAATGGTCAGGACCCCCACAGGACCCCCACAGAGCAGGTATTATGTGGGTGGTGGATCATTCTCAGCACTGCAGTGACACTGAAGTGGCGGTGGTGTGTTAGTGTGTGTTGTGCTAGAGTGAGTGGATCGGACACAGCAGTGCTGCTGGAGTGTTAAAACACCTCAGTGTCACTGCAGGGCTGAGAATAGTCCAGCCATCTTCCTAAAACCGATTAAACATAAAAAAAATATGATTTAAAATTGTCCAGGATCTTGTTATAGATGACCTTTGACTTCCTTCACTTGCTTGTTTTGTGATTTACCTCTTCCACCTTAAATGTTGCCACAGTTACAGTCTGGCACCTGCAAACTATAGCATTAAAGGTGGAACGGAACATTCGATTAAGCCAACTTCAGCCTTGTTTAAAGATAAACATGCAACACTGACTGTTTGGTTTCCTAGAGAAGGGTGTTGGGTAGATCAGAATCAGAATCAGAATCAGAATCTCTTTATTTCACCAAGTATGTTACACATACAAGGAATTTGTCTTGGTGAGAGCAACACGTATGACAAGTAACAAAAACACAGAACACAGATTATTTACAAAAATTACACTAAACAATAAATATCTGAATACCTGAATATCTACAGAAAGAGAACATCTGTACAGGTGTGCAAATAGGCAGAGTGCAAATAGGCAGAGTGCAAATAGGCAGAGTGCAAATAGGCAGAGTATCTCTGCATAGTCCAGTTTTAATCTGTTGTTGTACATACATTTGGGGGGTATAAATATTAATGAGGCTGTTATGTCTAGGATAGTTTTTACCATCCTCTTTTCTAAATGCAGGATTTGTATTTCAAGGAGGAACAGCGGGGTTTGAGCTTCACGGTATGTCAGTTCTATGTACTGAACTCTCCTTACTTGACTACACTAGTGTAAATACAGTTTTCCATTCTATGGTATGTTGAAAGTTTCTAAATGTATAATTCAGCTGCTTTTTTGAATGACCCACAATGCAGGGCAGCTAATCAGATCAGAGATCATTTGCATTAAAGTCTTTAAGACACAGTAAACAGAAACTTTTTAATTCTGAGGGATGAACAGAGTTTGGAAAACGGTCATGTAGAAATAAATTATGACTGTTTTGGAACATAGAACATACAAATGTTATATGTATGGGCCCTCAAAATCATTGAAAGACTGTATATATTTGTATATAAATGTATTTTCCATATGTTGTTTTGGAAGAGTATATGACCCTGATTACCCCTCTGTTTTATTAACACTGAATTGTGCTAGAATGTTTATTAAATTGTTTGCATAGCAGCCAAAATTGTCTGCTAACTCCAGTTGGAAAACTCTTTACGAGATGCAGGATGTAAATATGAATTGTATGAAATGCAGTTCATATAAACACTGTAATGCATCCCAGCAAAGCTCATTACTTTTTCAGGAATGATTAAAGTTCTAGAAAAGCTGAAAAGAACACTGTGTCTTTGTGATTTTCACTAAGATAAATCCTAGCAGGTGTTTCAGCAACACATATTAAACAGGGTAAATATCATAACGCTTCAGTTAGTCATTATCAGAGTTTAACAGCAGCACCACCTGCTGGACTGGCACATTAATGATCCTTTCATTAATGACTTACTGAACATTGGAGTGCTGGCCTTGGTATAGCCTTTGAGGTAGAGTCCTACAAATCCTCTACATACTTAAAAGGTCATATAATGTGTCATTTGATGTGCAAGGTGACACTCTAGAGAAACCTGCAGAGTCAGAATTCTTTACAGTGTTTCTGATAGGAACTAGAGATCTGAAGCACTTGAAGGGGAATTCTACCGGTTAAAAAAGTTCAAGATATGAACAATATCATTCAGAAACACAGATCTTTTTTACAGTGGTGATGATAGGAACCAGTGAACCTACACGTCTTCTGAGTTTACGTATACCCGCCGGCCACTTCATTAGCTACACCTCCTTCTGTCTACACTCACTGTCCATTTTATCAGCTTCACTTGGATCAGACAATTTTCAGTGTCACTGCTGGACTGAGAATAGTCCACCAACCAAAACTATCCAGCCAACAGCATCCTGTAGGCAGCGTCCTGATTAAAATACGTTTCTGACCAAAACTTTGTCACACAACTACCGCACAATGTTTCAGACATCAGACAGCATAAACCAAGTCACGTAATAAATGTATGTGCAGGGGCTTTTAGAGGAGGACACTGGTTCCTATCGCCAACAATGTGAAACAATTCTGATTTGGTAAGTTTTTCCAGAACGTAGCATTTCACAGCAAACCACTCCGAATGACTTTGTCGACATGCTAACCATTTAACAAGGTAAAATGGTAAGCGGTCACTTTTAATGCCTCACAGAAGCCTATTGATATTATTGAAGATATCTGAAGTCAGCTTTTGGAGGAAAATGTGTTTAAAAACAAACAAATAAAACAAAAACAAATGAAGAACCAACCAAACAAAAACAAACCAAAAAATTTACTAAAACCAAAACAAACAAACAAAAAA
>CM067485.1:25348877-25359727 GCA_034552555.1 Semaprochilodus insignis
TTTACTAAAACCAAAACAAACAAACAAAAAACTAATTAAAACAAAAACAAACAAAAATAAACAAACAAAAAACAAATAAAAACAAAAACAACCAACAGAAACTACACAAAAACAACAAAAATGCAATAGGCCCCCAAAAATGTTTGTTTCTGTGATTTACCTCTATTTTACCAATGTCATCTATTATTAACAGAAGACACTTCAGTTCGGCTGTTGTTTTGGGCAGTAAACAGTATGACTGCCACTAATGCTCCGTTTTTTCACATTTCAGCAAACATATATCGAACAAAGGGCGGGGTTTCCTTTAGGTGTAATACAGCTGATAAACTGGTCTATATCATATGTACATTTTATTCAGAACATTACTACCGTGTGCGTCTGTTTATGTCTAGAGACCGTGTTTTCGTCTATTTTGTCTCATCTCTTAATTAAAAGCCATGTGCCGCTCTGAATGATCCCCCTGTCCAGTCAAATTCAAGTAAGAAAGAACAGCATGCTGCATCAAAACCAAGCTTGCGCTCAGAAACATGCCCTTCTGTCTTTTAAACAGGCCTAGTAACGGGAAGCTCCGGCTGCATCACAAATGTCGCTGTTTCAGGTATTTAAGTGCACTACCTGAGCCGTTCTTTCACGGTGAAAGTAGTGCACTCTGTAGGGAGCACGTACGCATTTGAGATTTGGCCTCTGAAAACGTCATCGAGGTCCTTCGCTGACCGCCGACGCTGTGTTGGTGACGGGCTTGTATTTTTCCGCGCTCAGCTTCTGTAAGGAATGGAAACACGCTTTCTCTATTTGTTTTGAGGTAAATTCTTTTACTGCGTGTTTTAGCGTGACCTTAATTTCATTATACTACACTTCTACTTGTAGCGTCAATCATACATAGGCTCAGGCGCAGGACTTCGGATAAACAGAAACGTTAAGCTAGCTAGTTAGCGTTAGCTTCGGTTAGCACGGGGAGCCGGATTGATTATATAGCAGGTTTCTCATGTTAAAAGTGATAATGAACTCGTATAAGTACGACTTCATCTACATTTAGTGCATCTATACTCGCCCGTCTTCAGTTCAGTACGGTGGTGATTGGGGCATATTGGCAGTTTAGACATTGCTAACGTGCTAAGTTAGCGGTATTTTAAAGGCATGGCGCATCATTAGCTTGCAGACTCGAGACTTAACTTGTAACTAGAGTTTCACGACCAGACAGTAAGCTAAATATTCACACTTTTTAGTGTTATTTTATAAAACATATAATACGCAGGGATTGTCTTTGTGGATTTTGCCGATGTAGGTTTTACCGGGTCAGTATTATGTTAATGCATGGTTAGTATTTTTCCACTCTTATTATGCATTTATTCTGAAATCTGCGCAGGAATGTGGCTGGTCTTTCGGACTAGTTTGCCATGATTAGTTTGACATGGTGACTATCGGGAGAATATTATGGTAGATCACAGTGATGAGTATTAGGGGTGACTCGATACAGCTTGTTCATGTCTGATACTGATACTGGTATCGCAGCCTTAAGGTATTTACGATACCAATCTGATTCCAACATTTTCCTAGAAATGTTGCACATTTGGGAGTCAGAGCCGAGAAGAAATAAGGTCTCCAAGTGTCAAAATACTTGGATTCCCCTTTGGAGTCGCAGCTTCATGCTCCGGTTGTCAGACAAGCGCAGAAATAAGGTTATCTAACTAGCCAAGGCTAGCTGTCATTGCTTTAGCTGGGGAGCACATAAAACAGCTAACAAGGAGAACATGACGTTGTGGGTTTGTAGCAAGAGACACTCTTTAAAACCCAAAGTCAGTATCAAGCAGATCAGCAACAGGCCAGTTTGCCTTTTGCCATTGGGGCTAGACTAGCTAACTAACATTAGAGCCCTGTGGCACCAAACGTAGTTTTTCTTCATTTGTTCAAGATCCGTCACTCACCTTATCAACTGCAGCCATTTCCCCTTGTCTTTCCCATCATAAGGAAAGCACTAGAATGATAACTGAGTAGGTTTTTAGACTCGACTCAAACGACAAGGAACAGAAAACCGTGGCATGCTGAAAAGATGGGTCATCTTGTGTGTTAACAAGCAGACTGGAGTGGAAACAGTTGAACCCTTTTAACCCACAAAGGTGCTTGAATAAACAAGGAAACAACTGTGAAAAGGTTTACAGGTTCTGCAATTGTTATTTTGCCTCTCTTACTGCTGCCAACATCAACTAAAGTGCGACATTGTGAGTGGGCGCAGCGGAGTTGAGATGGTGTGTATATACACTCATCATCAAAAGAATAGTTGGATAAATAGTTGCACCCAAAAGGGGGAGGGAGAGAAGAATATTCACCTCCCAAAATGAAAAAGGAATGCCTGTCTTGGTTAAAGGAACTTTGGAGTTAAGTGGAGTCAAGGAGTCCAATCCATTGATTCCAGTGGTTGGAGTTGAGTGTCAGACCTGGAACTTAAACTCTTAAGCTTCTAAGAATACATTTGTCTCAATAATATCATAGTCAACCTGGCGAATAAATATTCTACTCCTCTCAAGGAAGACATACATGGATCACAACATGACTCTGTTATTCAGTTCTACTGTTTTTTTTTTTTTTGTTTTTTTTTGTCTTTTTTTACACACAGAACTTTTACCTGCATTTTTGAATGGTCAGGCATCATCAAACAATCAAAATGGAAATTTAAAGTGCATCTTTGTGCAAATATTTGCGTTTGAGATTTCAGTAGTGTTTCAGTATTTAAAAAGTCCATTGAGTCTAGACTTAGACATCATCTGTCTCTGATAAACTGGCCTTTATATTTTCTATTTTGTATCTCCATATTTTAGTGTCTTAAGGGAGGAAGATGTCATTCAGCTTTGGACAAGCCAGCAGTGGGGGGTTTACTTTTGGAACCCCGAAAACTACCGCCCCAGCCCCTGCTGCCACAGGTTTCGGACTGCAGACCAGTACTCCTGCTGCAGGGGGCTTCACCTTTGGGGCCCCTACTCAACCTCAACCTCAACCTCAACCTCAACCTCAGCTTCAGCTTCAGCTTCAGCCTCAGCTTCAGCCTCAGCTTCAGCCTCAGCTTCAGCCTCAGGCTCAGGCTCAGGCCCCAGCTGGCACATCCCAAATAGCAGGACTACTCGCACAGCCCGCAACAAATAATGGAGGCTCGCAAGGTGGATTTACCTTTGGCACTACACCACAAAACAGCACCGGTGGTGGCGGATTTTCGTTTGGGTGAGACTTTTTTAGTACACTCTAAAGAGCGGAAACTGTATTGACAGCATGCTTATCCTCTAATACTAAAGGTCATAACTAAGACTGAGATTCTCTGTGGTGACAAATTTTGAGACACTCTTGTCATATTCTTGTGGTTTAAAAGGAGTTTTCAATCTTTTCTCTCTCTCTAGAGCGCCCACAACAAAGTTAGGCTTCAGCCTGCCTGCAGCCTCTCAGCCTGCTACTACTGGAGTGACCCTGGGAAGTCTAGCAGTGTCTTCCTCCGGTGGCACAGGCTTCACACTCGGAGCTCTCCCTACCCAGACCCAGGCTGCAACTCAGCAGTCTACGGGTGGCTTTGCTTTTGGGATGACCAAAGTTCAGGCCACAGCGGCTACCACAGCACAGGCCACCCCTGCCCCTTCACTGGGTTTGCAAACCACAGGTGAGCTTGTCCTGTAAGAACTGTGAACCGTATGTCTGTGACTTCTTTTGTGTAATTTTTTTCCCTATAATATGTATACATTTATGATGATGTCAATAATTTGTATTGTTGATCTCATGCTGAGTAGGGCTCACGCTGCCAACAGCCTCCACAGGCCCTACTGCAGGAATCAGCTTTGGGATCAAACCTGCAGGTATGTGATAAAACGACATTTTGAGTTATATCTGTTGTTATCGTAGCCCTAAGATGGGGAGTAGAGAAGAAGCTTAGGAGTGGAGGTGTTAATTTGCTTGTTTACCTTTTCCCTTCTCCAGCCACCCCCGCTCCTGCCACTACTGCAGCTGCTAACCAGGTTGCTGCAGGATCCTCACTATTTGCCACCCCCATAGCCTCAGTACCAGCCACAGGCTTCACCTGTAAGCTCATATCCTGGACAATATTTATATGCCTTAATTTGTAGCAAAATTCATTCTAAGCCCATGGTTTATACGTTGAACGTTTTGGAGGAATCGAATGAAGATGCCTCAAAATTTCTTGTCCTCTCTTCTACCAGTGGGTGCTTCAACAACATCAGCAGCCCCAGCAGCAGCTCCTGCTGTCAGTGCCCCTACAAGCTTGACCCTCAAACCATTAGGAACTCTCCCCACCAGTGTTGCAACAACAGGTAATATTTTGATGAAATGGCAACATCTACTTGATCATGGCAGGAGATTTAGTCTGTAAGAAAGGTCACAGAAAGTATAAAGCTTATGTACTGGTTTAGAAAGAACTGATTGATATGATATCCACTAAAATTAGTATTGGACGCTTTAGATCATATAGTCTTTTCTCTACAGCTGCCGCCACCACAGCCGCTGCTACAGGCTTTTCACTGGGTCTGAAGCCAGCTGCCACTGCTGCACCAGTCGCCTCTACAGCTACCACCACTGCTGCTGTCACAGCCAGGTATAGTGTAATGCTAGGGCTTGAGGGGCATCCTGAAAAGTGTGATGCAGCTGTGATTGTATCAATTTGTTTGTAAGGGAATTTAAAATGCATAGCCAACAACTTGACAACTGCGTTTGCTGTTTACTCTAATACTTGACTTGCTGCTCTTTACTGTTATAACAGTACTGCACCAGTGATGTCATACGCCCAGCTAGAAGCCTTGATCAATAAGTGGAGCTCTGAGTTGGAGGATCAAGAGAGACACTTTCTTCAGCAGGCCACTCAGGTCAATGCTTGGGACCGGATGTTGGTGGAGAACGGAGAAAAGGTAGCTGAAACATTCGCCAATTTTGACTTTTATTTTATTTGTGCTAAAATAATTGCACATCAGGTTAGCAAATGAAAATGCAAAACTAAAAGGAGAGTTCCACTGTTTTTCCGTATGTCTAAATTCAGTTGTTGTTGATGTCAGTGGACACTGAGAGTGGTTTGATATGAAGTAAAAAGCTTGCCTAGAAACTTACTAGTTCAAATTTCCTTGCAGAGGTGGTGATAGCAATGCAAATATAACCATTTTATTTACTATCCAGAATGACCAGTGTCGTCGTTTTTTGATGTTAATGGTAAATAAGTGCTAAATCTGGGGGAGGAGCCTCAACACCCCGCATGTACCTCTAGTTCAAAACGTTATCTTAAGATCATCAGAAAACAATGACATCAGGCAGCATTTTTGTGATCATTTGAGAAATATGAAGTATTTTAGATATGTGGTTCCTATCACCACCGACTCTTCTGACTGGAATGTATGTGTGTGTACTCTAGTACTCGGTTAAGCATTCAAGGTGCCGCATTTGAATACCGCTGTCACCGTTAAGATCCTTGTTCTGTTTCAGCATCAGTTGTTGTACCACTTAGCTGTAGTTTTAGCTCATGTCTGTCATCACGAAAGCTACCCATTTCATTTGTGATTTTTATTTTTTTAATTTTTTTATTTTTTTTAATTAAATATTAGTTTTCAAATGTATACTTCAGCTTGTTGCAAATTTTTGTGGTACTTTTTTAATCTCTTGGCACCAGTACTGTCACAGCAAGCCTTAAGTTGTAGATTATTCCAGCCAATGAACCATTTATTTGTTTTTCCCCTTCCCTGTAGTCAAGTGGATATACATTCATTAACTTCTGCCGATACTTGATTGTCTAAATTAGTCGGAATGCTCATTCATACTGAATTTCTCAAGAATAGCACATTTCACATCAAACCGCTCTGAACAGTTTAGTTTAGATCTTAATGTTGTAATTATGCAAAAATACAGAAAGTAGGTGAAATTCCTCTTAATGAATACACAAATCTGTATGACGTTATGTTTGAAATTTAACCATGGCAATTACATGACTGTTTTCATGCATATGTTTGAGATTAATTTAAACCATTTTTCTTAGATTACAGCTCTTCATAAAGACATGGAAAAAGTTAAACTGGACCAAAGAAGGTAAGATGGGTTACAAATGTGATCATTTTAATGCATATGATAGTTAAATGACACATTAGATTTGTCTGATTATCTGCTGCATTTGTGTCCTTCTCAGGCTGGATCAGGAGTTGGACTTTATCCTATCCCAGCAGAAAGAACTAGAAGATCTTCTTGCTCCTTTGGAGGAATCTGTGAAGGAGCAAAGTGGAACCATTTATATGCAAAATGCTGATGAGGAACGAGAGAGAACGTAAGTCATTAGTTCACATTGTATGCTTTAAGTGCATTTCAAAACCAATATGAAGTAGGGGTGTTGATGCATATTTGCTGTGTGTTTTTGTATTTAAATTGTATATACAGTATAACGTTGATTTTTGCCGTTTTTGAGTTTTAAAGTAATATTGTAACATTATGATTCTGTGCTGTGCGTGTGCTTAATAATTAATTAATAATTAATAATTGTCTTTGTAAAGGTACAAGTTGGCAGAAAATGTTGATGCTCAGCTGAAGAGAATGTCCCAAGATCTAAAAGAGATAATTGAGCACCTAAATACATCCAATGGGCCAGCAGACACAAGTGATCCGGTATGTAACGGTTCATATTTGAAAGTTCATAGAACAGTGTTGGCCACAAGCTTTGTTTCATTTAATACAAACATGTAGGAAGAGTAGGTACTTCATAAAAGTAAAAAGTTTTGTGAAAAATAAGACAGCATGCAAGTACACATGTAGCAGTGTTTATAGCTTTCTGTTTCTGTTTGCAGATGTAATGTTATCTCAGAATGTGCATACAGTTTACGTAAATTGGGCGTACACCACACGACTTTTAAAGTCTTACATTTCTAAAACGGTAGTGTCACAAACTTAACGCCAGTCTCATTTTGTTGCGAGAGCGCTAGATGATAAGAAAAAGAGTTTCGACTATAAATTCAGACTCCCAGATCTCCTCAGCTATCACATGATGCAAACAAACCAGGGCTTACAAAACCTGTTTGTGCTTTATACATGGCAAAAACAAACTGGAGATTGATTACGTGGTTGAGAAACTCTGATCACAGAGAGAACTGGAGAAATATTTTACTACAAACTGGCAGCCCACTTGAAGTTGAAATATCTCTTAATGGGGAATTTCACTTATTTTTTCAGTGCTGGTGATGAGAGTCAGGTCTTGCTATGTTTACATCACAAATAAATGCTTTCTCTTCATTATCCAAAACTACCAGTGAACCTACATTTGTCTTCTGGGTTTTTTGTGTGAAGCGGATTTTAATCACTCACTGAGTACATCTATGGCCTTCTCACACGACAGGACTTGCGAACGTTATGAATCATCATAATCAAACATGTTTGAAAATATCAAAGGGCTTCTAATCACTTCAGAGCTCGATTGAAGGGCTAAGGATCGACTCTTCTCTCACACTACTAGTTCATATCCTGTCAGTCAAGCTACAAATATCAGTAGTTACTGAAATCAAAGGAAACTGTTGCAGTGGTTCATGACTCTGCTGTTGTCTTAATGAACTTGGCTCTTAGCTTTCATTGTGATATTGTTCTGTGGCCTGCAGTGAGCTCCAGCATGTTTGTCATTATGGGCAATGGAATAAACCACCCATAACATTTTTCACCCTAATTTCCCAAGAAAACTAACACTGTTAAAGTGCTCGTCTTGGTCTTTTAAGGAACTTGAATGAGTTTGCTTTAGTATTAGTAGAGCCATTTATTCTGTGTCTAATCCATCTGTACTATACAATCACTGTATTTGTATAGGTGTGTCAGAAAATGAATAGAAGTTGAAAAACTTCTATTCAATCATGGGATACCCTTTCTCTTCATTATCCAAAACTACCAGTGAACCTACATGTGTCTTCTGGGTTTTTTATGGAAAGCGGATAATGTTAATTGTGGAAAATCTGAACTTTTTTTTTTCTTTGCAGACTACTTTGCCTGCATGTATCCTTCCACCAGACACAGATAAATGTTTTATGTTTTTAGACCAAAACTTGCAGCATATTAATAACTATCCCTTGTGGTACGTGTGTACGAGGGAGCTTTTAGAGGTGCATGTCTGGTTCCTATCACCACTCTGAATGACTTTGTTGAGTTCCCCTTTAAATCTAAACATCTTTGATTTTTTTTTTTTAAGCAAATATGTGCCGATAATCCTGAGATCACACATCTCACTGAAATCTCATTCTGAAAATGTCCCATTTCAGCTCCAGCAGATCTGCAAGATCCTCAACGCGCACATGGACTCTCTCCAGTGGGTTGAGCAGAACTCTGGTTAGTATCTCTTTAAGACTTTCATCTAAGTGCTCTTTATTAAACCTCATGTGTGCCATAACTAATGATTGTGTTCATTGTACAGTTCTTCTTCAGAGGCGTGTGGAAGAGGTGTCTAAGCTGTGTGAGAGCCGCAGCAAGGAGCAAGAGAAGAGCTTTCGCCTGAGCTTCCAGTGATCCAGCAGTAAAGTGCTCCTGTAGTGTAAATGAATATCATTGTTTATTTGGTAACTGTGTTGCAATAAAGAGGTTTACTTTTTACACATCCCCATTATACAGTGGTGTATTTATTTGATTTAAAATCTTAAGTAAAAGCGAGTCTAGATGTGTTACTGGTTAAAAGAAGAGAGAGAAGGCAAGAAAAAAAGGAGGAGCAGAAACATGAGGAACGCGTTCCCTCTGTGATCAGTCTCAGCCAATCAGCTTCCGCTCCCCGTGAACAATATACACCAATCGGCGGCTCTGTTGCTGCGGGGAAAGATGGCGCCTCGCTTTGTCTGATTTAAGTGGGCATTTCACTTCTTCTCCAGTTTTGCACGACTAAACGCTAAAGATTAACTTTACTCTGAACATGCCAGCATCCTATTTGTCCCAGGCGTCAAAGCAATGAACAGCGAGATCTGCAGGTATGTATCCAGCAGGAAGGTTGTCTGATGTTTGTCTTGAAGACTAACGTTACATTAACATTAAATAGGAACCGGCACGACGTGATAACATGAATTCACGTGTTATTAATGTACGTAATCTATCAACTTGTGAATTCGCATTGCCTGTTCGTGCACACGACGATGTTATGACCCCATTATGAAGCCTCTACGCAGCTGCATTGGGTCACTACCTGGACTCCCGTCTGACTCCTCTAACAGACTAACATCACCGCTCTGTTTATTTATCGCTGTCACGGTTTATTACGTAAACAAACGCGACGACGAACTTTTCTCTGCCTCCGAATGTTGAGCAGCATATTTTTGTCTTAGCATCGTGTTTCTGAAATGCCTGTGAAGTTACACTGCATGTGTGTACATAATGTGGGAAGGCCGTGAAAGGCGGTCTGAATTGCTGGCACTGGGAGCCCAGGGGTCGACCATGACTCCATAGCAACATCAGCCTCGGAACATCTTAAAGCTTCAGATCGACCTCAGAAACTTCCTGCTGTTTCTCTGGATTCACACTGGCCCGCCTCGTTTCAGTGTCACTGCGACTCTGTAAGTTATTCACGCATACGGCATCAAACATTTCCACGCATTTCATCGTGCCCTCCTCCTCTTCTTCCTCCTCTCCCCAAATCTGAAATATGTCCATTCATAGCCGCCGGGCCCTCTAGTACCACCCAGCGAGGCTGTCGCTTGGATTTGGGCAGGATGCGCCATTTTAACGCCGACTCGAGCCATCCGGCAAGATGGCGCTCTTGCTTTGTCTTCTCTGCTCGTGATAACCCAGTATGAGCGCTGTTTAAGACGAGGGAAAACCGGGGGCTTGCAAACCCGACAGCGAGCTTTCTGCAAATGACTTAGCAATAAGTAAATAATTTCTACGCTTGACAGCTAATCACCGCAGATGTTTGCAGGTACGTGGGCGAGACTTTGCAGCCCCTCCATCATTTCGCGCAGTGTTAGTTGAATTGCTTAGCGGAGTGAGCTAACTACCGGTATGGACGGCCGGCGGAGTTTACCGGCTGTTGCACAGCAGCATCGTGCACTGTAATAACAGAGTGTGTTCCTCTTACGGATTGAATAAACGCCTGGCCGTTAGTCGTGTGCTGTCCTGACCGCGGCATTTTTCGCGGGAAAAAAAGCACAACACAAAGGCACGCGCTTCGTCAAAGGCCTCTTCACCAACCCCGTTTCTGCGCCGCTGTGAGGATTTCTCTCAAGCCCTGCACGAAAGCTCTGCTTTTACCAACCCTGTTTATCTGTTGGCTAACTAACTAACAAGCGAACTGGAATGTATTTTGTTTGAACATACGGGCATGACATTATTGGGGTCATGTGCTTAACAGTGAGTTATAAATAATTAGCCGCTTTAGCTTAGCATAGCTAGCTCTCTTCATATCGTTTCTCTGCGCACAATGGCTGTCCAGGATGGTGGTTTTGCGACTTTTAACACAAGGTCAGTACGGGGCACTGTACTAGATCACACAGGCTCAAAACGGCTGTATAAAGCTCTTGTTTTGGTCCGCATGTGTGCTAGCCGGCAGGCTAACGGTCTGAGCCATCACTGGAGATGGGCTCAGTCATTAGCTGCCTCGTGATGACGCAAAAATGTCAATAAACAACAAGGACAACCTGCAGCCTCCCATTTACAGCGCTCTTCCCCACTGCTCTCTTATTCATGTGCTCCTGTTCTGGTACACCAGTTTTGATGTCGTGAATGGCTTGGGAATGAACTGACGGGGGGGAAAGCTCTGTAATGTGCTGCTGGGACGGCCTGCTAAAGTTTCGGGATTGGGAAGCCCCGGTGTGAAAGCGGTAACTAAAGCTGTGATGTCTCTCTGCCCTTTTTTCGTTAAAAACAAACATACAAACAAACAA
>CM067485.1:25364538-25384496 GCA_034552555.1 Semaprochilodus insignis
TATGCAAATTGATTTACTGATTACTAGATAATGTATATGGGGAAAAAACATGAACGAATAGTCGAATCGTCGGCCAGGACGGGCGAATCCGATTCGACTGACAAAATTCTGAGGGGGTACAGCCCTACATCTTACTGAAATGTTGGAAAGCATCAAAATATCTTTGTTTTTGTTTAGTCTATTGTGGTGTTTTCAAACTCCAGTACAGTAGCCCACCTGTAATGTGCAGTTTTGTGTTTGATAATCTGATTGGAGTGTGATTTTGAGAGCTCTGTGTGTGGTTTCCAGGACTTGAGTTGGAAAACACAAACTTGCCTTTAGATCAGATGTATCTTTTTTGTTTTGTTTTTTTTTTTGTGCGCTATTAAACCATGTGTGTCTAACTTCAGAGTGGCACATTAAAAGCATCCACCTACCAAATGTTTGTGAACTTCTTATATAGCAGACACTGCAGCTGGTTACCTAGCATAATCTGTGAATCTGTTTAGGCTAATGCTAACGTTGTTGAACATTATAGTGCTGCATGGGAAGTGAACCACTCATAAACCTGACGTTGCATTAATGTTGCAGTGAGTAGCCGTGGATGTAATTTCAGTAAGCAGACCTGCTATGTCCTGGAATGTTAGTGAAGTCATCTTGTATGAAGAATCAGCAAGGGAAATGTGAATGTATGTTAGTTGTTATGCTGCTTTAGACACATAACCTTTTGTGGATTCGTTCAGGCATCTTGTTTTTTTTTTGTGGCATTGATATCAATAATTACTTAATTTTTAATTCCAAACCTTTGAACTCTTGATAGATCCAGCAAGTTAACTACACTGGTGACTAAACTTCATGAGTTCCTGGATTATTCTCCAGAGGAAGAAAGTGCAACATCCCAAGTTAATGAGATCTCCAGTGGTAAGGGTTTTATATTGAGTTTTCCTCGTTTGTTTTGTATTGCTTTGTGTAATTCGGTGACGTTGCTGTAGATGTTAGTTTTCGATTTATTCTGTCTTCACTTACAGGTAAAATGGCATCCAGTGACTCAAACATCAATGATCAAATAAAGGTATTTATTTAGTTGAATGCTTTATTCAGCAGTCCTTTTTTTAATTTGGTGTAGACATGATGCGCATCTTCAGTCAGTATATTGTAAATAGTAATAGAGTCAAATGACGCCAGTCTTTTAGTATGGACACAAATGTAAAGCCACTCGTAATACTTTAGAGTGGACCTTTAGTGTGATTGTGCAGGTCTGTGAATGAATCTCAAATAACCTGAGCTCTGTGTAGTAGCTGTGATGCGAAATTATCAAGTAAAGAACAATCAACGTGTTTGCTCAATATCAACGTTGTGTGCAGATGGTGATTAGCTTATTCTAAAGTAGTCAAAGTTTTGTGTAATGGTGATTCAGAAGGATGCATCATGACTGAGTCCTTATACGTGTGTGTAAAAATAAATAATTAAAACCAGATATGTGATAGGCCTCCAAACTGTAGTATAACTTTACCCATAAACCATAATAATCCTGTCGTTTCCAGTTTGTCGATCAAATGTTTTTAAAATTGAAGACATTGTGAAATTAGTGAATATTAATAGAAAGCTTCTGTTAAATGTGAAGCCAAGACGCCCCACAAACATTACTTATGCTGAAATGGCATAGGAGACCACATTGACCCCTTGTTCTCAATGCTGTTTTAGACTCAGCCCCCACCACCCCCCCCCTTGGTTTTGCATTGTGGTGCTTGTGAGATTGTCTTTCCAGCCCTGTGCTTGAGGGCAGTTGCCCATCCGTATTAACAGTTTTCCTCTAATAAAATACTGAATTTTTATTAATTTTCTAGTAGTTAGACTGTAGATGTAACTACATTAAACTAAAGTTGTATGGTCGTTGAGGTCGTATGGTAGGCTACCACTAATAAAGGCCTACTATTCTTCATTCCCTGTACTGATGATATAACCTGGGCCTTACAAGACTTGTCTTTTGTCTATACAGCCTGGCTGCTCCACTGAAGTTATGAAGGCCACTTCACGCTCAAAGAGGTGAGTTTCGTTTGAGCCAAACTCTGTCTTCAATGAATTGTACAGTGCCTGGTCAGTGAATGGCTTTTGAGGGTTGCTTTGCAGGTTATAAGCAAGATTTTTGTTTGCTAGCACTGTGAAGCTTTTTGTAGGTAGTTCTTACTCCTGCTTACTACCCTGCATGGGGCTGTTCTAGGGCTGCCCCCTAATGAGTCAAATCATCTGTTGGAGACCTTTCAGTCGACTAAGAAGTCAAGCAGTTGAAGTGTTGTGGTTTTGTTTTTTTTGCTATGTCAGTGAGCATTATACTGTAATAAAACAGAAGTTACAAAAATAAACAACAATAACGAAGAAATAAAGAAGTAGGCTGGTCTTTTTGAAGAAAAGATGTTGGTTATTTCGCAGCAGGCAATCGTGTGATTGTATTAAACCATTTATTTACTCTTTGTTTAATGTTAAAAGCTAAATAAGAATGGCCTATAGAGGCTTAATTTAAATATAAATGCATGTGTGCTGTCTTGGATTATTCCACAAATTTATAGGGTTTAAATGGGCAGCGATTAAAATGTCATGGTCATCATGCAGCGTCTCTTTTATTGATTTTGTAAATGTTCCCCTGACTCTGTTGCGTTTGACTTTCTTCATGTGGTCGAAATCACAGAAACTCATTGTTTTTTAGTTGCTAGATAATATGAAAACAGGAACTAGCCCACTCTTCTTGAACAGCCGTATCCAGTTCAGCTGACAAAATACAGCCCTACCTTGTCCACCTCAGGAAGAGCTTGTCAGTAAATACATTAATTGGATCAGGTGTTTTAGGAGCAGAGAAATTGCTAAAATGTGCTGGGTCATGGTACTTCACTGGCTTAATTTATGAATCAAAAATTAGTTTGAAGCTGTGTAATGTGTATGTATCTGTTTATATAATTTGCACTTACAACAAAAGTGTAAATATTTGTCTTTTGTTCATTGTTTGAAATGAGTCTGCACTAACCCCTGTTTTCAGATACTGGCTTTTCATTATTTTTCATTTGACATCTTGAGAATAAGGTGGCTAATATATTTTCTGTGCTTTAGGAAGCACCATTTGGGGCTGGAGGATGAAACAAGTGTTTAAGTGGCTATGGCTATTTTGGGCATCTTGCCTGTTTAATTTTGCATAGCCAATCTGCATGAATTTTGAGGTCATGTGGGTACTTGTTTGTCCATTTTTTTTTCTTATTCCATGTTAATTGCTCTGCTTCTCTCTTTTCCTGGGAATTTTAGAAAGCCTGCTGTTGTGACAAAGCATGTGGTGGAGGTACATGACTTGGATTCTGCAAGTGAAGGTGAACAAGCTTGCCCTGCAGATGACGTTGACAGCACCTTTGACATGGATGGGTTACCAGAAGGTAAGTCCTTTTACGTCAGTCATTTTGACAGTGTGGTAGTTCTGGGCTTCTGTGACCCTCATTGCTTTGCTTTCTTTGTCCAGACACAGTCGTAGTGAAGCCAGAACCTGTCAGTAATGAGGGAAAAGATGACTTCAAAGGTCCAGAGTTTCGTAACAGAGGGGCTAAAGTTAAAGACGAGACCCCACGGAGGTATCCTGGTGAGTAGGTTTTGTTGTGAAAGGATCTTAAGCTGCTTGACATGAACAAAAAAGTATTACATTACATTTTGCTTCTCATGCTTTTTGATGAAATATTAAGTAGTGTATTCAAACATGGAGAAGAGGTGGTGTCTACCTTATTCTTGTGCTTTGAGTGACCTTATGGTTAGAACTTCTGGCTAAGCGTAAAAAGACAATATGTCGAATGCGTATAACTTCCTAACACAGAGTTTTAAGAACATGCTGTCCCAAAACGTCTCAGATACAATTAATGGGACAAAAAAAGCTTTAATTCTTTGTCTGAAAAGTAATGAACAACCTTTCCGTTACCCTACCAAACCTGTCGGCTATAATCTCAGAACATTACATTTACGGCATTTAGCAGACGCTCTTATCCAGAGCGACTTACAACCGTGCTTAGCGTTCAATCAGATAATGTTTCCCAGCTAGTATAAGTAAGTTAGGAGTCTAAAACTCACCCTGAGCTCAGACAGGAAGGTAAAATTAAATTAAATTTTGTTACAGGTGGTTTTTACCTGTAATTTCCTCTGATTTGTGTAATTACTTGTGAATGGCAGATGACTTCTTCCTGCCCTTGTGGCAAGTAAAGGTTGCCACCTAGTGTGCCAAAACAGAAACTGCTCAAAGCCGAAGGTTAACTCTGAAAAGAACAGAATAGAGTTTGGCCATATGGAAGAAATGTGCACAGTACATCACATTTATTTACTTTTGTAGATATTCGGTCAGTTGAAACGGAACAAAACAGTTGGAAATGAGCCAGTTTTTCTAAAATTCACAAATACTGTCAAAACCTGTGAGTGCAGTTATTTAGTATTTGGTAGATTGTGGTGCACTACATCCAGTTAAAGGGACTAAGTTTACTCTGTTATGAAACGTGCAGTCGGTCAGTTTTCTCAAGTGTCCTACAAGTACTGATGATATACACAAAATGTTTAAAAAAGCATATTGTATCATGACACCGTTATCATGGTAATATAAATAATCATACAGCTCAGGCTTAAAACGGAATAGTTTATTACACTTCAAATGCATATTATCAGTGTCAAAATGTTCATAGTCTACGACAAAGCATTGTGAGATTGATTTCGTTTTGTTTTTTGCCCAGATGAACACCTTCAAGATATTGTTAATTGCACTGCGTGTGGGAAGCAAGTCAATCATTTTCAGAGAGATTCTGTCTTTCAGCATCCTGCTCTCAAAGTTCTTATCTGCAAGGTAGATGCCTCAAAGAGCCTATTTCCAACAGACATCAGTTTTTTACATTTACTGAGAATTGACCATGTTTGTCCCCCCCCCCCCCCCCCCCTTCCAGTCATGTTACAGGTATTACATGAGTGATGACATCAGTAAGGATGACGATGGAATGGATGAACAGTGCAGGTTAGACTGTTTATTTATTTTTTAATCCATGTCAAGCGGTTTTTGCAGACAGCTGAGATTTTTGCAGGTTATTGTGTTGATATACCACCCAAACATATAGTTGAGTAAAAATAATTACTATATTGCCTTGTTGGCAATGTTTTTCAGCTGTTAGGAAATGTTTAAAGCTTTAGTCTGTTTAGGCTGAATGATTATGGAATGAGCTGTTTTGAGGAAATGCTGCCACACAGAACTGTGTAGCTCACGAATCAATGCATGTTTGTGGAACAGCATCTAAGCCTGTGTGTGGAACCTTTTTGGCTTTCCTGAAGTTTGAGAGTAGTTTAGACCTCTGATGTTTATACTCAAGTCAAGTTTAGACGCCACTGTCCTGCAGTGCTTTTAGTAATTATTTCTCAACATACCTGATCCAGCTCATCAGCTAGTAATCAAGATCTTCATGAATTGAGGATGGACAATGTCTATTAAAAAAAAACAAAGGCAGTGAGGACCTGGGCTGAGAACCACTGCCTTGTGTCCTGCCGTTCAGTCAGTTTGATATAGCTGACAGCAGTGGTACTGATATGCTTCTTAAATTAACATTTCGAAAGTAACTAAATTACTGTGGTTGGTGGATACACAGGCAAATTTCAGACTTGTGTCCTTATTTGTCCTTCAGGTGGTGTGCAGAGGGAGGCAACCTCATTTGTTGTGACTACTGCAGCAATGCTTTTTGCAAAAAATGTATTCAGCGTAATCTTGGGAGGAAGGAGCTGTCTGGAATCATGAATGAAGATAGCAAGTGGTATTGCTACGTGTGCCATCCAGAGCCTCTTCGGGACATTGTTGCAGCATGCGAGAAGGTTCTGCAAAATCTAGAAAGTAAGAAAAAGCCTAAGGGAGAGAATGATAAGCCGAAACGTGATCATTCAAAGCACAAGCATGGGAAAAGTCAAAATGCAGCTGTAAATGGAAAGGATGCTAATGCTGATGGAGCAGGGACTCTTACTTTTTCCTACAAAATGTTGGCGGTTCCAAAGGAACTTGTCAAAAAGACAAAGAAACTGATTGAGACAACAAATGGCTTGAACAGCACCTTTGTACAGTTCATTCAGCAGGGGTCAGTCCAGCATGGAGATAACGTTGTCAGGTACAGGCACTTGAAAGCATTCAGGTCTGTTTTGGCAGATCTGAAAAAAGTCCACACAGCTTTGGAAGAGTCGTTGGACGTAGAATTCCGAAACCTGGAGGTCCAGAATGGAGAGGGGCATGGAGCTGCTGACAGCCAGAGTCTAGATAATGCAGTAACCAACTCACAACAAGTTGACCAGTGTAGCGAAAGGGAGGAGGTACTAGATAGCACTATGGACCACAATCCAGAGGTTCCTGAGGATGATGTGGATGGTGATGACGTGGTTTCAGCTGACACAGAAATGAAGGAAAGTCCAGATCCCTCAGCAGGGAATACGGAGGACAAGTCAAAAGAAAGTGAAGCCAAAGAATCTGTTGTTAAATGTGGGGCTGAACCTGACTGTGATGATGGCTCCGCATCAGCTGGTGAAACCTCTCTTGACAAAGACATTGTGTCTATACCACCATCTGTCCCTGAAGAGCTCTTCGAGATGGTTGAAAGTCTGGCAGATTGTGTAAAACAAGAGGATGAGAGCAATGCTGCTGCTGCTGCTGCTGCTGCTGCTGCCGCCGCAGCCGCTGCTGATGCTGATGACGGCAAGGTAGATGATCTGTCAGCGTCCAATGAAGAGTCGGAAGAGACTGGTAAGAGCTCGGGAAGTATGGGTAAAAAACTCGTTGTCAAACTAACCCCTGTTCATCTTAAAATTACCATTAAAAGAGATGAAGGAAAAGACACATCAAAGTCTAAGGAGAAAGATGGCGCTGTGTCACCAGACGAAGGACCAGACAGCAGGCGATCACCCAGGATGAAGACCACTCCACTGCGCAAGTCGTCTGAGGGAAAAGGCAAGAGTAAGTCTGATGAATCAAAGACAAATGACGACAACGATAACAGTCCAGAACAAGTTTCCGGTCCCGTTGACTCAGACTCTGATGAAGTCCCAGAGGTACTTCGTCAGACAGAAGGCATGGAGGCCAGCTCAGATGAGCAGGAGACAGAGCACAATGGGAAGCCTTCAGTTGACGGCGAAAACAAAAAGTCGTCTACCCGTTACTCTGCGAGGACAACAGCAAAGCGCAAGCTCAAAGTAAGCTCATCAGATTCAGATCAAGGTGGGATGTCCTCCAAAGCCAAGAAAAAAGTCAACAAAAAAAAGAAGGGCAAGGAATCGGACTCTTCAAATCATGACTCAGACCTTGAGAAGGAAATCAAGCGTCTGAGCAAGCTTGACACTACAAAGAAATCCTCCAAGTCCAAGGCAGGCAAAAAGCAGGAAGATGAGAACAAGAGTCCTAAGAGTCCTAAGAAAGGCCCTAAGAGGTCTTTTGAGCGAGTAAGGCGGTCTCAGAAAGATAAAGGTAATGCCACGAAAGATTCATCTTCTGATGATGGCGATGATGATAATGAAGAGGAAGAGCAGGCTGCCGACTCTGGAGAGGAGAGTGGAGATCAGCAGAAGATGAAACCTATTCTGGAGTCTGTTGTGGCTGGCATTGATGCGTTCCAGCAGTCGTCAGGTAAGCTGACTGAATACCTTAAACTTTTGCTGCTGTGAACGTCTGTCAGGAACTGTATTGTACATGCAGAGAAAACAAGGAATACTGTTAGATTAAAACAGATTGTTTTAGCCCCTTTTTTGCATTTCTCTTGGTCCATATTTTTTCTTTATCCCAGTGTGTTGGGAGTTGGGCAACAAGGTTGATTGTCTGGGGGTCCCTGATGACTGATTTAAGAATTAAGATGGACAAGATCTTAATGGATAAAATACTTGTAGTTACTTAAGCAATAGTAAAATTCCTTTTTTTGAGTCAGTGTTTAGTGCATCTTTACTGGGTTTTCGGTTGTCTGATGCCAGTTGTGCCTTTGCTCTATATTTTTGATCACTGAAATATTTAAAGAGTTATTTCAATAGTTTGATGCATATGCATTATGCAAATTAGCCATCTTTATTATTCTTTGATCAGGAGATGAAGCTGAGGCCAAGGATGAACCCTGTCAAATGGTTGATGACGACGATGACCCTGAGAATAGGTATGAAGTCTTTTCTAGTCTTTCTTTTGCTTTCTTTTCTTTTGAATGATCACTTAATTAGTGGTTGGAAATTTCATGAAATTGTTTCTCTGGGCTTGGTTTCTCTCTGTGTTAATACCTAAACATTTTAGTTAAGATCGAAACCAAAACACCATTTTGGAAGGTTAACTTCAGGCCTCGTTTGTAAATGGCATGTGCCCACAAAAACATAATGGTGGTTCTTGTAGATGGTCTGGTTTGGGTTCAAAATGTTTGATGTTGAGAAAGGACTTTATATCCATGAGGCTGTCCATTTATTGAGTTGTGTTGTATCGAATTGAAGATTTCTGGTACTGAAGGCTTTTAGAACTTGGAGCTTGCAGGACATAATACTCATTAGCATTGTGGGTGGTATGAATTCAAGTAAAGTTTCCTTCCGTCCAAAATGTTGAGTCATTGAGCAAATATACAGCAGGGAATACTAATTGTTAAAATGTAGAGTATGTGCCATGTATCTGTATGTTTTAGCTATGGGAATAATTGTCAGGGTATCAGAACATGGAGGTTGTGGTTGATGACAATTTCGAGTGAATCTGTATTTAAATGCCTGCAGGGTGTGTGACAGGATTCATATATCGAGAAGAGGTGGTACAGTGCAGTAACTATCTCCTTTGATGAGTGGAAAATGGGTCGCAAAGCAGATGTTAATGGTTGGCAAAAAGGAGTGATTGCATTTGAGTGTGCATGAGATCATGCAAAAAACACATCCAGAGCAGATCAAGGATGTGTCCACCAAAGGAAAACAAGGAAAAAGTACTTCTTACCATCAGACATGACTCTGGACTTGAGCCATATTCCATCCACTAGCAGAGGAGCTAAAGGCTTAGCTGCTTTTATTCAAACCGTATGCTGCTGAACGATGTGATGGAAAAAGGCACGTCAACATCTTTTGATTTAAGTAGAAGCCACTGATTGGTTGCAGAGTTCAAAGTGTAGACAGCCGTCCTGTGTTTGCACTGGTCTTTTTGAGTGGGCTGCTGTTTAGGTTACATGGGATACTATCAACATTCCAATGGCTAATGGCACAAACAAGGATGAAGAACCTTAGTAGATCTTGTCTGGCAAAATCAAGAAGGCTGACTTAATGATCTATACCTAGAAAAGAACTTCAGCTTATGTCTGGGGTGCGAGTTGGACAGTGGACAAATTGGACCATAGGTCAGGAAAGGGGAATCAGTTTATTCTTGCATTACACAGACTTCACAGAGATGAACAATACCCTTTGTGGGTCTAGTGGGGTGGTTGTGACTTTGACCTTGATTCCAGATGTCTCCAACCCTACTGCAGTTCTGATCTGTCTTACAAATAACTCTTGGAGCAACAGGTTGAAATGAAATATGAGCGAGCCTTTGAAGAACTGAAGGACGGAATGTGACAGAACCTTTAATTATGGATGGCAGATTGTAATCACACTTCTGTATTTCACACTGATACATCAGTTGTCCTTGAGACTTGTTCAAGGAGTGGAGTGTAATTGAGACTTAATCAAATGTTTAAGCAAACGCATTGTTTCTCTTTGAAGTTGTCTTGCTTTATTTCTGCTTTGTCATCTTTTGTTTTTTTGCCCTCTCCACCCCCAACCACACACTTCCGTGGTCAGCTACTGTTCATTTGTTAATATACATCTATTCCAGGCAGTTCAGGTCTGCAACACATTGCAAAAGCGGTAGAGCATTTGCCACTGTAATGTTGCCATTCCTCCTCACAACACTTAAAAGATGTTCTTCTTCCCCAGCCATGCCCTTTCTAACATGTCCAGCATGTGATTTGACATTGTCTTGTTTAAAAAAAAAAAAAAAAAAGCATGGACGTCACTGGAAACATCTTCTTGAAGATGGCATATGTTGCTTTTAGATCCTAGTGTACATTCTGCATTTACAGAAGTGTAAATTACCTTTCCTAAGTGCGCTGACACACTGAGCCCATGCCATGAGGGACCCTGGGTTTTGGACTCAGCCTATTGTGGATGTTGCTTTTATACCAGATCATGAGTGCAGTCGCCCGTTTCATGTCACACATTTTTTTTTTTTTACTGTATTTACCACATTACTAGCTGTAAATTGCCCGTGACAACTTTTTTTTTTTTTTTTTGGGTGGGGGGGGGGGGGGATGTGCTGCAGGTCTGAAATGCAGGTCTGGAATGGTTGTATATTAATAAATTAAGTGATGTCAATTTTTTCTGTTTTGAGGTTAAATATAATTATTGTCAATTAATGTCTACAGATCTAATATCTCTCTCTCTCTCTCTCTCTCTCTCTCTCAAAGAATTGCAAAGAAGATGCTCTTAGCTCAGATCAAAGCAAACTATTCCTCTGGTGATGCAACCTCCTCAGAAGATGAAGATGGCAAAAAAGATGATGAAAAATCTTCGTCGAAAGTAAAGGATGAGGATGAAGATGAAGCACAAGGTCAGTCTTGACCTTTACAGCCTTACAACTTAACAACTGATTATAGAACTGTAGCAGTCATTTTGTTGATTCTCAGACTGTCATATTTTAATGGCTGAGCTCTCATGATTCTTCATGTACTGTTTGTGGACACCTGCTAATGTAGAATTTCTTCTGAAAGAATAAATAGGAAGCCCACTGTAATGGCAGTGCTTTTCTACAGAGATTACTTAAGCTATGCATTATGTGTTTAGCATTGAACACCTGTTTTGGCAATGGATTGTGTGTATTTGTTTGTTTGTTTAACTAACATTGATCATGATCTCATGCAACTGGTAACTGAGATTTAGTAAGTTGCTGATGGTATATCTGTTTCTTACATATATGCTCCTTGCAGATGAAGAGGAGGAGACCTCAGACTCTGGTTCAGATGTGGATGTGAAGAAAGGCGGACGGAGGCACAATTTGCTTCGCAAGAAGCTGTCACTCAGTGAGGGCGAGTCTGATGATGAGAAACCAGCCAAGAGTAAGAAAGAAGTGAAAAGGAAAGGAAAACGGAAAGGTTAGTATTAACCCAGCCAAAAGCCCAAAGGCAATCCACCGTGGTCTGCACATGCATTAATGTTTGTATAAAAAAACCCCCAAAAAACGGCAAAACATTCATGTTTCATGTGAAGATAATTGATTTGTAGTTGAATCAGAATTCCCCTGGGTGCCAGTTTACACTTTGTCTGTTCGTGGACAGCATTCCAATGGATTCTAGGTCGAAACGCTACAAAACAAAAAACATTCATGCTGTATTGTGTTGTCTAGGCTGTATTTCAACTTGCATGCTGCAGCAGCTCTAGGAGGCTCATGTGATGGTGTCTCAGCAAGTTTCTGAGGAAAAAAACAGATGCGAATTGATGTGCTCTCTGCTCTGTCTAGCAGTAAATTAACATAATGTATAAATAAAGAGGTAGCTGTTTGTTGCACCACAACATAAAACACAAAGAATTCAGAAATAAGTGGAAAAGCTTTCTACCTTTCTACCTGACAATCTGTCCACTGATCTATGTGACATGCCAGTTAAAATGTGTGGTACTGTTGTTACAGTAGACTGAGGCTGCTCTGTATAATTTATATTGGTCACTCTCTACTTTTGCTTTTTGCAGTGGGCAGTGACGACTCTGATGACTCGGACTTCAAACAGTCAGGCTCAGGTTCTGATAGCGAGTCGGCGGTGAGTGCCGCAGTGAGTGATGACGAAGATGAAGACAAAAACAAGCGCAGAACGCGGTGAGGGTGGCTTTTGAACTGCAGTGCTAGAAGTTCCACATAGGGCTGTGAAGATTTTTCTTACCGCGGGTGGGGGGAAAAAAAAAAACAAGCTATTCCTGAGATTTATTTGCCGTAGTTTGAGTTGTTGGTTCTGGCTTAATTCCCACAGTCAGATGGTTTTATTTGTTTATTTATTAGTTTGATATTACGAAAGAATGATGAAGAAATTTTGGCCCTTTTTGTAGGTCTTCCAAAAAAGCAGAGAAGGAGAGAAGTTACCAGAAGGAAAAGAAGAAAAAGCGACGACGCATTAAGGTTCAAGACTCCTCATCTAGTGACAAGGTACTGTGGATGTGACTGCCAGCATCAGGGCTGTATAATTGGTGCATGGTGCAGTTTGTCTAGTGTTGTGCCCCAGGATGTCTAATGTTGTGCTCTTTTCTCTTTAGAGCGGGGCCGAAGAGGAGGAAGAAGATGGTGAGGGAGACGATAAGGGCACTCCCAAGGGGCGCAAGAAGATACGCAAGATCCTCAAGGACGACAAGCTGCGCTCAGAGACCCAGAATGCCTTAAAAGAAGAAGAGGAGAGGAGGAAGCGCATTGCTGAGAGGGAGGCGCTGAGAGAAAAACTGCGAGAGGTGCGTAGGCTTAACGCAAGCTGTGGAGTTTGGTTTGTTTGTATTATGTTGTAGGCAGTGTTTCAGGCTGCCGCACTCTGATGGGTTCTTACTGCTTTAGACAATCGTGGTGGAGGAGTCGTCACAGGTCACCTGTCCCATTACTACTAAGCTGGTCCTTGATGAGGATGAAGAAACCAAGGAGCCACTTGTCCAGGTCCACAGGAACCTGGTAACTAAGCTAAAGCCTCACCAAGTGGATGGTGAGTCAAGATGCAGTGTAGTCCATTCTGTCCTTTTGGCTGTATACATTTTGCTAGCTTTTGAGCTACTAGTTGCACTGCTGTCAAGCTTGGTTAGGCAGCTAAGTGTTTGGCTTCAGGCTTGTGTGCCGCTCTGTAACTGAGGAGAACGTTGCCAGTTTTCTGTTCCAGTTGTGATAGAAATAAATGTGCTCTGTTGAAGGGCAGCATACAGGATAACCTCCACTGTCTGGAATTCAGTTTATCAGTCTCTTCTCTTAACTGTTAAGCGTGGGCTTTCTGTTTGCAACTTCATTGGTTCTCTTAAGGAGGTATGTGCAGAGCATAGCGTGTGCTATCATTTTTGCATGTTGGCCAGTCACTTAAGCCATACATTTCAACAGGACTTTTTCTGTTGTGATGTGGAAGAACCTTTGTGTATGCCCTTCGTCTTCATCTAACAGGCCTTTTTTAGGTGTGATCACAGAATGTGGGGTTTTTGAGAGGCTGTGTCGCTGACGCCATCAACAATTTAGATTTATCACTAACTGCTAATTAAGGCTTCTGTAACTGACTTAGTGGCTGTCTTTTAAGCGATGATAAAACTTAATCGAAATATACAATCGAAATCATGTAAATGTCCTTATTGCATAAATGTTTATTTAGAGCATGCAATGTTAGATGAAGGGAAACTAAATACTGAAATGTGCAGAATATCAGAACTGTTACCAACTAATCGCAGCTAAGCTTACTTTTATTTTTGTTTTGTTCTACAGGTGTACAGTTCATGTGGGATTGCTGCTGTGAATCTGTGAAAAAGGTTAACAAGTCTTCTGGCTCTGGCTGTATTCTTGCCCACTGCATGGGTCTGGGCAAAACTCTTCAGGTAATGCTGCGTGGTCTACTGTTGTACAAGATATTAACCACAGTCCGGAGTGATGGTTCTAACCACTGCTTTCTCTCCAATGACACTGTGCCTAATAAAGTGGTGTATACATACGGTGCAACTGTGATTCACTCTTTCTTCATAACCAGTGTGCTTTCTGACTAATTTTGATATTATAATAGCCATAAGGAGTAATTAACGATTGGTAACGTGGGGAAAGGAGAAACAAAAATACAGCCTTACTAGTAGCAAGGATTTTATTTTAGCATATTGACTCGTTGTATAAGCAGGAACATATGCAAACACAGATGCGCCTGCATATGTATATATTTATCAGTATGTAATTGAATCCTTTGCAACAAGTTTGCAACAGAAATACAGGCATTATAGTTTTTAGAATGTTCAGTGGCATTATTATATATATTTGTGAAGAGATGTTATTATATTTTGAGATTTTTTTGAGTTTTGTTTTAATGTTGATCAGTGTGGCTCATAAAATTCAGAAACCCATTATCACAAACTATTGGAATATTTCATAAGATCAAACAGAAAAGGATGTACAATACAGAAATTTCGAACTTCTGACAAGCATGTTCATTTATGCACTCAGTACTTGGTTGGGGCTCCTTTACCACAAATTAGCTTGTGGCACTGCTGAGATGTTATTGCATCCCAGGTTGCTTTGACGGTGGCCTTCAGCTTGTGTGTACTGCTGGTTCGTGTGTTTCTCATCTTCCCCTTGATGATACCCCATAGGTTCTTTATGGGGTTTAGGTTCAGAGAGTTGGCTGGCCAGTCAAGCACAGTAATGTAGCGGTCAGCAAACCATTTGGTAGTGGTTTTGGCACTATGGGCAGGTGCCAAGTCCTGCGGGAAGAGGAAATCTGTATCTTTGTAAAAGTTCTCAGCTGATGAAAGGACGAAGTGCTTCGAAATCTCTTGCTAGACAACCGTGTTGATGCTGTGATGTGTTTAAACTTGATAAAATGCAGTGGGCCAACACCAGATAATGATCAGGCACCCCAAATCATTGCATACTACGGAAACTTCACACTGGACCGCGCAGTAGTAGCCCGTTTTTTTAGAGACGTCTGTGCATGGTGCACTTGGTCCGCTCCTTGTGAAGCTGTCGCAAGTTATTGATTTGACTTTTCTTGACAGTCCTTCTAAGGAGCCCGTCATCCCTGTCGTTCATGCATCTTTTCCTACCACATTTTCCCTTCCAGTCAACCTTTTTGACATTAACCTCCTGTGGCTTACCCTTCTTGTGTTAGGAAATAGTATTAACTCGAAATGAAGTATTCATAATTCGACATACTGGGTTTCTGACTTTTATGAACTGTATGCTATTCTGATCAACATTAAAACAAAAAAGGCTTGTGTAAAGTCTGATACTTTGTGCATCGATGTAGAATCTTTGAAGAGGAATTATTTTTCCCCCCGTCTTTTAGGTTTTAGCTAATGCCATTTAATTTAGATACCCTAGCAATAGCTGAATTCAACCATGCTAATCAGCTCAATAAGCAGTGGTGCAGATTGGGTGTTTTGCTGAACACCGGTGGGTCACCCCTTTTGACCACCTTGCTGCTGTTCCCTTTATGTCCTGCAGGTGGTGACGTTCCTCCACACCTTGCTCCTGTGTGAGAAGCTGAACTTCGCCACAGCTCTGGTGGTGTGCCCCCTCAACACTGTCCTCAACTGGCTCAACGAGTTTGAGAAGTGGCAGGAGGGATTGAAGGATGAAGAGAGTTTAGAGGTAGAGATTTGGTATTGTATCATGTATAGACCTTCCCATTGTTCCTAATTCCATGCACAGTGGGGTCCCTCTGAATCTTAAGATGAAGTTATACTCTTGCTGAGCCTAATATGGGACCCCAACTAACCCCTCTTTTTCTTGAATAAATGGGATTTGGTAAAGAAACACAACCATGGCATTCCTTCATTATGCTAGTAAACTCCAGGCGTGGGAGCTGATACTGTGTGCTCACGGTACACTTTTGCATGTCAGGTCACTGAATTGGCCACTGTGAAGAGGCCTCAGGAGCGAGCCTATGCACTTCAGCGATGGCAGGAGGACGGTGGCGTCATGATCATCGGCTACGAAATGTACCGTAATCTGACACAGGGTCGCAACATCAAGAGCAAAAAGCTGAAAGAAGCGTTCCAGAAAACACTTGTTGACCCAGGTGAAGTATGATCACTGAGGAAAAGTACTAAAGCCATGCTTTTCCTGGCATTGACAGTCCAAGCTGTCCTTTTTTTTTTTTTGGTAGCTAATTCTGTGCAGGAACGTCTCTGCAAAGACCATGTTGATATTCCAAAACGTGTTTCGAGGGTGGGGGGGGGGGTCGATTGTAACATGATCCAGACTTTGTCCCTGAAGTCCCCCCCTTTTGCAACATGTCATTGCAGGTCCAGACATTGTTATTTGTGATGAGGGTCATGTGTTGAAGAACGAAACCTCGGCTGTGTCTAAAGCTATGAACTCCATTAAGACTCGACGAAGAGTGGTGCTGACAGGAACACCGCTTCAGAACAACCTGACTGAGTGTGAGTGAAGAACTTTAACAACACATGTGTTTTGTTCTAAATGTTTGTAAGTGGTTGAAATGAACCTAAACAACTGATAGAATAATTTAGATTTATGGCCTTGGTGAGTCTGTGAGGTCCTGATAATAGTTTGTTTATGTGTTTCAATTTTATCATGATTTGATATAAAAAAACACAACAAACACATTGAATACACAAAGGTAAGTAGAACGCAGTCGATGAATACAAACAAATGAAATACAGACTGCATTTTTTGTTAACCAAAGTGAATATATTAAAAAAGAATTGTATATATTATTATGAAAAATTTCCCCCAGTTTCATAACTGATGAAGTAGTATCTAATGATTATTGTGTAAGTATTACAGATGGTACACTGGGCTGGAGTTTAACCAGTGTTGCTTAAATGTCTTTGGACTTTGTTTACTTCTTAGACCACTGCATGGTAAACTTTATCAAGGAGAACTTGCTGGGCTCGTTGAAGGAGTTCCGGAATCGATTTATCAACCCCATCCAGAACGGCCAGTGCGCAGACTCCACACTGGTTGACGTGCGCATCATGAAAAAACGTGCACACATCCTTTATGAGATGTTAGCTGGATGCGTCCAAGTAAGTCTGTGTTTCTCGGTGTGATAATCTCCCAGCTATTTTAAGGGTTTATGGAGGAGTTGTGTGTTGGTTTTTAACAGACTTAAACCATGTGTAGTCTTTTTAAAAGAATAAAATCTAAATTTCATTTAAAAAAAAAAAAGTTGCCCTAAAGAAGACTTAACTCGGGTGTTTATTAACGGCTGCATCTGTTAGTCTCCATTTCTCAGAGTAAGTAGATACAAGTAGGAGAACTTAAATCAGCAACTAATCACTCCTGTTTATTGAAGGTTAGTGTTAGCAATGTCTGTTCATGTAGTTGTTTTGAAACAGTTAATGATGACAAACTTAATGGCGGGTTGTTTGTGCCTCTTATTTGTTGACCTTATTAGACGTGGCATTTGGATTTTTTTTCCCCTGTTGCTTGTTCCCAGTAATAGCCAAATTCCACATTTGCTTCAGATTGGCTTAAATACTTGAGCTCCGTTCTGCAGTGAAGCCCTTATTTTTTATTTATTTAATTTTAGATGTGTACTCATTTTTGTATTTTCTTACAGAGGAGAGACTACACCGCCTTGACAAAATTCCTGCCCCCTAAACACGAGTATGTGTTATCAGTTCGGATGACTCCTGTTCAGTGCAAACTGTACAGATACTATCTGGAGCACTTTACAGGTGAAGGTCTTTCTTTCAAACTGGATTACAGTGAGAGATTTTTCTGTTGTCATTCCCAAAATATTACCTCACATTTTGCATTGTTGAGCAAACCTGGGCAGCTTATGTGGTTGTATAGCAGTTTTGCCCAAGGGCTTTTCAAGAGACACTGATACTTGGAGCTTAAAGCCCAATTTAGGATTTTGTAGATGACAGGCTAAAGTTGTCAGCCACTAAAGAGAACTAGCTTCCCCTCAACACCTTCCTCATTTATTTCTATGTCCCTGGCATACTGTTGAATTAAGTGGTTTAGTCATGTTATGGCTTAGACGGCGCTTGTTCTAAAGCGGATCTGCAGCTGGGAGATTGAGTGGCAGCTGGCGTAGAGCCGCAGGCCTATCTGAACAAATTCCCACGTCCTTTTTTTTTTCCCCTCTCTAATGAAGGGCTTTGGGAGAATTTTCCAGCCGAAGGCTCATTAGGCCAGCTTTCCACTGAGCCTGCTATGCTAGTGCTCTGCCACTGTGTCACAAGTCGCTGTCCGAGCTCTGAAGACCACTGGTCTGACTCTAGGTCACCACCCCGCAACCCCTTGTATACTTTGCTCCTTACCCTCAGTTCTTAGAGGACCCACAGAACGTTTGACCTGAAGTTTTCTGAAAAAGTTAGTTTTGACTAGATTTCCATGCTTTCACTAGATTTCCTTTTTCAGTAGAGGGAAAAACTTGAAATATCTTCATGTCAGTATGGATTAGGCATGTGTCGTTTTGAATCTTTTATGGTGCTGTGGCGTTGGCCAAGACTATCTCTCTTCAGGGTATTATCTTGGTATTTGTTTAAATATTCTAAAAATGTTCAGTTTGAGGGAGGTAGATGCTTGTACACAAACAAATTATTACTTGCTGAGTTCAGGATAGGTATGCAAGGCAGGCATGCAGCCCGTGGGGGAGGATTTGTGTGCATGCGTGCATGGTGGAATAGACCTTGCTCAAAAGATAAGTAACTTTTTTTTTTTTTTTTTTTTTTTAAATGATGAGGTGAGGGCCAAGACCACAAAAAAAATCCACATTTCCATAAAAGCCTCGACTCTTAACCTGACCTTTGTACTCATACGAGTCATAAAGCATTCCTGAGGTGAACCTGCCATGCATAAGGGCTGTTATTTAACGGAAGTGGTTTACCATGTATGAAAGATGGCCTGGAAATGTTAGCTTTGTGGTGACGTAAAATTCTTGCATCCAGACCTAATTAGCCGTTGTTTAGAAAGCTATTTATTAGCTGACAAGAATGAGCTTTTGTTCTAATGTAGTGTTGTAGTATACAATACAGTAAATGCATCAAATATCAATTTGAAATATTGGGTAAATGGTATTTTCCTGGGTGATCAAGTGAAATGTTAATTGGATAAAAGGCTTGTTTTTGGAAGGAGAAAGAAACCATAGAGGATTTGCTGTGTAATTGTCTGTATAGTAATTAAAACCCAGGTTCTAGTAAAATGTGTATGACGGGCATCTGCGGGGTCTCTACTGTACATAAGTATACTGAGACTTATGAATGGATGTCCATCCCTATTGTGGCAGGACAGTCTCTCAGCTCGTGATCATTTGGTCATCTTTTGAGGTCGACCTCACGTTTGATTGAAATTGCTCCATTTGCGGTCAAGTTCCTCTCAGGGCTCTTGTTAGTTTGTTCAGGCCCGTAGTGTGCTGTCATAGCTGTGGCATGGTGTGGGAGAGGCATTGCAGGCACTAAACTGGTTCTTTCCGAGCAGGTGTCGGTTCTGCCTTGGAGGGAAGGAGCCGTGCGGGGACGAAACTCTTCCAGGATTTCCAGATGCTCAGCAGAATCTGGACCCATCCTTGGTGTCTCCAGCTGGACTATATCAGTAAGGAAAACAAGGTAAAGGCATAAAGACGTGCAACTGGTGAGCTGCAGGCCTCTTTCCGTTCAACCACACTTAAAACAAACCCTAGGGAACGCTGGAGTTTCCCCCGCAGTCATCACTTTATGTGCATTCAGACTGCGCACACAGACTGGTACCCGGAAAGTATAGCCTAATGTAACTATAACGCAGGCTTGATTTTGAGCTCCCTTACATATTTGCTTCTCTGTCAGGCACTGCTGCATGATATTGATGACTCACAAATATTAAATTAATGAATTTGCTAATGTTCATCCAGTTCAGAAACACCATACTTTTGGTGCAGTAACAAATTCAACCTTGTGTTATCCTTTTATCTAATCAGTGCAGCATTTTCAGGGATGTCCAATCTTAACTGAAAAGCCCAGTTCCAACAAAATAGGACACATGATTGTTTAAAAACTGGGAGAAAGTGGTTAAACGCCAGCTCTTTTTGGATAATATTAGACCCTCTTGGTGTGGTGGGTAACTAGAGCTCTGCTGAATCAGCATGTTTTAGGGCCCAAAATATCCAGAGTTGACTTGAATCTATTAACTCGGAATAAACAAATTATGTTCATCCTGAAAATGTGCATTGTTACTTTCCAGCTTTAATCAGAAGTAGTCCTTAGTCAGATTTGAAAGTTTCTTTAGAAGTTTGTGTGTGTGTGTGTGTGTGTGTGTGTGTGTGTGT
>CM067485.1:25393985-25411287 GCA_034552555.1 Semaprochilodus insignis
CCATCCCATCTTAAACCCTCCCCATGCCCCCTCACCCCCCAAAAAAACCTTATTTTCTTTCTTTCTTTCAAGTTTTTGCCCAGGCTTCGTCCCCCACTTTTGGGAGTGAAATGATTGCATTTCTCTTGAGCTATCCCCTTGTATAATGATGGCTTAAGGTACTAGCAGCATGACAATACAGACGTTCTTGTTACGATCATTAGTGGCTCTGCCTGAGGTGCACATGTTGGGCAGGTTGCGAAGACGGACTGGACCACCCGGGGAGCTCCAACCTAGAGATTAATCAGGAATCCCAGCATTCTTTGCTCCCCCGGACAGCACTGCTGTCATTCGACCACCCCCTGGCTCCGTGACCCATTTACCGGCTCAGCATTGCATTGGACAGTGTTCAGTTAAGCTTGCGTCCAGGGTTTCTGCTCTGCCTGGGATAGAAATTATAGCAGGCAGTGTTTGAAATGTGTTCAGGGGAGATGTAAGCAACAGGTTAATCATCAAATTGCCTTTGCTCCCCCCCCCTTTTACTTTTCAAAGAGGAAATCTTCCTTTTTTTGTGAAGACTGAATAATGTAAACACACCTCTGGGTTTTGAGTCTCTGTTTCTTTAGGACATCTGAGCAGTATCCCTTCTAGCCTTGGTAGAGCAACAAGGATGAGGCTGCCTCAGATGGCAGTATTGGGCCATGTTTTAATTAGTAACTTGGGCTCGACTGGATGTGCAGCCATGATTTTTGGCCGTGGAGGGGATGGGCCGGGCCTGCCGTGATTGTACTTGCTTTTGCCACATGTTTTTATTTTCCAGCTATCAAGGCCACTTAGCCAAATTTCTTGATGTAGAGGGATCTGTAGCCCTGCAGTCCATTACTTTCCTGTGTCGTAATGCAGAAAGCATGGCAGTGTTATTCTTACCTGTCTGAACAACGTTATCTTTGTTTTATATTTCTATAAATAGACTTGGATCTGGTTTATTCTCGATTCCCTTTTCGGACCAGGATCTAGTTTCGCTTGGTCGGTCCCTAGTTGATTTTCTGTTTATTTGAGCCTTTTCCATACAAATCTTGCAATCAACCTGTAATTTTCAAACGTTGTTTTCTTTTCTAACTTTGATGACATGCGTGATTAATTTTGTTTGTAGCAGTAATCATTGTCACTCCTCAATCAGAGGCTGATTGATCAGACATTTGCTGTACCGTCAGCTTGACCATAGAGTAAGACAGTGCAGCGGTGTTGTTTCCAGATCGCGAGGGTCCATTTAATGCAAAGCAAAGGCAAGACAAAGAAAAGCAAACATTTGCGGCAGAGAGTAATTTAAACCATGTTTGTGTGAAAGGGCTGGCTGAGAATTCACTTTTACTCAGGTATTGTTTTCAATAACAGTGTTGTCTTGGAAACCAGAGTTGCGTGAAAGGCTCAGAATTCATTTTAAACATGTTCACTTCTGAGCGTTTGTCTGTCGGCTGTGTAGTGTTCAAGCTCTATGCCGTAAACCAGCTGCTAAATTGTTATTTGTCATTCCTCATCGGATTATGGTTTTGGTTCCTTTTTATTCGTTTAAATAAACCAGCATGGGTTTAGAATTTCTTACTCAATGCTGAAAGCCGTTTGCTAGTCCTCAAGAGTTTACCGCTGACGAACTTGCTTAACCTAATCTAACCAAGGCTAGCAGTGATGGGAGGAGTGATGGAGGGAGGAAGCTATTTTTGTTTGAAGAACAGGTTAGATTGCCTAGATGTGACTGTGTGCGTGCATGTGCGTGTTGGAGTGACCTTTTGATTTTATGTGCTGACCTGTCTGACCCCCCCCCTCCCCCCCTCCTCCTTCTTCTACTTCTTCTTCTTCCTCTGCTTCAACAGGACCCATTTCTGGCTGAGTTGCTTCACAGCCTGAAAGACCAGATTGTGTGTTACCACGAGCATGATTCCCTGCTGGACCACAAAGAGGAGGAGGCTCTAAGCGAGGAGGAACGAAAGGCTGCTTGGGCCGAGTATGAAGCAGAGAAAAAGGTATTTCTTTATTACTTTCCCTTTATCTAACTTGCCCATGACCCAGTACAGTTAAACAGTGCTGTGCAAAATCCCAAAATGATTTAAATGTAAGATTGACACGAACATCTCTGAATCATTTTGGCGCTACAGTACAACTGCGTTTTCCTTTATTTTTAAAATGGTACATCTTTGAAGCAATCTATTCCTCTTTTTTCGGTAGAATTTTATTTAACACTGTATGGAGTGGCCCTTTTAAACTCCCAATAAACTCTTTACAGGTTATCATTAACACATCAAACACGACATGCCTTACCATAGAAACCTAACCCTAACGGTCACCCTGGCCCTAATCTGAACCCAAAAGCTAATCCTAGACCTCACCCTGGCCTTAGTGCTAACCTTAACCTTAGCTAGAACCTATTCCAGTTAAACCCCAGTTGCAGAATAGTGTCAGCAGCATGTCCATAACTGCTTGCTGAGGTGGTCTTTTTATGTTACGTGTTCAGTGACTTGTTAGGTCAACATCCACTTGTATGAGGAAAACAATTAATTTCAGCAGATTAGAAACAAATTTTATTTTATGCAGCTTCTTGGACAAGTCTTGATGATATACAGAATGTATTCAGATGCTGTACTGCTTCTACATCATTGATATGTTACCGTAAGTTTTTTTGTTGTTTTGAAAAGGCACTGAACTTAAAGTATTTGTAATTAATTTATTAAGCACGTAAAAAAAGTAGTTCTAGGAGCAGCTCATTAGTCATGTGTGTTTTGCTGGTGGTGCTGGTGCTAAACGTACATGAAAATGGCTAACTAAAGGCAATTATTTTGGAGAGGAATTACTGGTTGCAGCATTGGACCTCAGCTTTGCAGTGCTATTGTACTCCAGAAGCCTGTTTGCTGTAGTCGTCCATGTTAATGACTGTTTCCCCATTGGCTCTGCCCCTGCCCTTTCTTGATCTTGTGTGCTCATGTCCCTCTCGTCCTGTAGTTACAGCCGTGTCATCTTGGTGGGTGTAATAAGCCGTTTAATATCAGCAGGCCCATGCACGCGCCACTATTTATAGATCTATCATTATACGTCTGGGTAATCTTTAGGTGTTTCACTCCCCTCAGGAAACTTTCACTGCTTTGTCTGCAAAATGCAGTTTGACAGTCTACACTACAATTCGCTTTACCAAATGGGGACTGAACTAGACCAAGTAGGACTAGGATCCTTTCTGTCCTGTCACACACATCACACCACACAAACATTCATTTTTGTTAGTGTTTGTTTAGAAGTGTGCTTTTTTTCACAGCCCCTGTGGGTGGATCTGGAGAATTAGTCAGACTGGGTGCTCTTTTTAATGCTGTCAGCTGCTTGTTCAGGATTAGTGTTTAGAAGGGCCAGGACACCTTTTACTTTTGATTGAGCTTCAGGCCCTGTGTGTGGTTTAGTTCAATTAACAACGATATTCTCAAGTAACGAGTGATGCCATATTTTGACATTACTATCGGGAGAAAAATGGAAGAGGGAAAAGCTGTCCGTGCTCTGTATATATATTGCAGGGTAAACTGAAAGAGGCGGTTTAGATTGTCCCACAGCTTGTTCTGAGGGCCAGCTGTGTTCCGCACTGACCTCTCCAGCACCGTTGCTGCTGCAGCACACCTGCTCTGACCAGGTCTGCTACACCGGACACTCAGCCGAGGAGTGTGTTTACGAGAGGCACACACCAAAGGGCCGATTACAGGGCAGCAGCAGCTCGCATCTGCTACAGGAGCTCATTTACGCACAAACACAGCCGTCCCCCTGACCTTTTGGCGAGCGAGAGCGCTGTTTAGAGTGATCACGCAAACACAGCTTGAGCAGGAGCTGGGCAGGTGAGGGGTTCACACGCCTGCGTTTTCCACTGCAATCACAGGCTCAGAATGTGCCGTCTGCTGGCTACAGCGGAAGACATGAACGCTATTGTTAGCCACAGCTTCACAGTCCGGGGCAGATACATCAGGCGAGTGGAACATGAAGTCAGAGCTAGGGGCACTTTGAGGGTTGAGCACAAGTTAAATTTCAATCACGAGCATGACCCACTTTCAATTAAATGCCTTTTTGACTTAATTTACTCAAAGTCAAAGTGGGGTTTGTTTCTTAAATCCAGTCTTTAGGTTGAGCATGCACATTGTGTTACCACATGACCATATCACGTTTGTATGGTAGGGTTGTAGTCACATGTGCTCATGTATCCACTTTGGTGGTCTTGGTAATGATGCAAGCGTGTGTCAAGGGCTGGCAACAGCTCGGTTATATACACTCATCATCATGGGGGAGGGGGGAAAATTTTAATTGCACCCAGAAGGAAGTGTCTGATTGCAATTCTATTGGGAAGGAAGATAAAGGTTACCAGGAACAATAAATGATAATAAATATTGCCCATGTCAGTCTAAATTTATCGAGTTACACATACAGAAGTAGTGTTTGCTCAGTATAGCTAACGCAACATGCCAGACGACTCGGTATGGAGTTGTAGAGGTTCCTAATGGTGTCCTGCGATAATCCGTTCCATGCAGCTTGAATATTCTCACACAGTTCCTGCAGATTTTACAGTAGGGGTGAAGTGTCGCTGGCGGATCCAATAGTGTCCCACATATTTTCGTCATTGAAGATGACCTGAGTCACTGACAGTTGGGCCACCGTGACACCACTGCATTTTTTTTTTTTTTTTTTTTTTTTGGTGCTGTTGACATCAGAGTGCATCGCTGCTCGCTGAACGTCCGCAGTTGTGGCTGTTGGGTCTACCATGCATGTCGGGCAATTTGTCAGTTCTCTCTTTTCGTGGTTAACATGGGTCTCCCAGATCCTTCATGTCATGGGAGCATGTCTTCTATCCACTGCTGCCAACAGCGTGCAATGATGGTATCCGCAGAACCAGCATGGCCATCCCCAGAGGCATACGGTGCGACCCCACTAGAACTCTTCCAACTGCTCAAATTGGTTTTGCACTCTTCTCCGAGGCATACTTTGCTTGGATGCTACGACGCAAGGTATCTGAATGGAAAGCACACGCAACAGGACGACCTTATATAGTCAATAAGGCCCGTCCTTGCTTACGTCACATGCACGGCCGAGCATGAAGCTTGAATAATTCACGTCTCATGATGTCAAACCTACCCACCAGATTTCATTCCCACTGGTTGATTCCTTCTGGGTGCAATGTT
Organism: Semaprochilodus insignis; assembly: GCA_034552555.1. Taxonomy (NCBI): domain Eukaryota; kingdom Metazoa; phylum Chordata; class Actinopteri; order Characiformes; family Prochilodontidae; genus Semaprochilodus; species Semaprochilodus insignis. Next base: position 25,399,160 of record CM067485.1, read on the forward strand.
TGTCTGCGTGTATTGTATTGTATTCCATTGGAAAATTGCTGTTCAGACTGAAAGTGTTTACGCATTTAAAAACAAATACTTGAGCACCCCCCCCCCCCCCACCACTATTTCCCTTGTACTTATTGTATGGTGATTGTGTGTATTACAGGGTCTCTCCATGCGCTTCAACCAACCGTCATACTCGCATATGGGCATAGGAGCAGCACAGAATGCCTACTTCCCCTTTAACGTGGCTGCCTTGGCCTCCATGAGCAACCAACAGCTGGAGGTTTGTAACAAGCACCACATGAACTTTTCGCATTCCACAATTCCACAGCTAATTGTGACACGTGTACTCAAGAATCTGACAGTTGGCACAGCTATATGCCAACTGCTGTTGACGTATGCCGGCCTTTGCTGTTATCTTCTAGAAAACACGGTTCGTGCAGACGTTTAATGGAACATGTGCGTAGAAAAATTACCCGAGACATGTTTGGATTTTTTTGTATGGTTTAAGTCTCTTATTCCTGCTCGACTACATTTGGTCTAAGGGAAAAACTGAAAATGTGCGTTTTTCTATTTCTTTAATTGGAGGAACATGTCGCCTGGTCTGAGCGTGTATGTGTGTAATTAGGAATAAGTCACTGGCTACATTTTCTGATTTCTTCTCACATTTTCTTTCTTCCCCTTTTTCATGGTGAAGGACCTGATTAACCAGGGACGGCAGAAAGTGGTGGAGGCCACCAATGCTCTGAAGACTTTCCCCAGAGAGTCCCTGGAGGACATCATCGGGCAAGTGGTGAGTGAGGGGAGAGAAGTGGTGGGGGGGGCAGGCACACTGCATCCTTGCAGGGAGCAAGTTAGCCAGAATAGAAGAACCTTGTAATAGTGGCCAATGACAATTACTGCTACAGTGTTTCCGCGGAGTAAGTGGCAGGGAAATGCAACATCAGCAATAATAAGGGGTATGGTTGTTTTAAAAGAAACAAATTATTATCAAAGATCAACTGCTCTTGCTTTACAACCAGTTTATGGTATGCTCCATCATCTGTTCTTAGAATGTTTTGGATCAGGCAAAAGAAGTGGAAAATGGTGGGTTGTTTCCATCTGTGTGGCTGTGTGGGGTTTTTTTTATGCTGAGTCTAGTAAAGGGAATGTGGCAGCTGTATTGTACATATGGTTTATATGTTTAGATATGCCAGAAGCAGAGTGTGCAATGACTAGTGTAGTTGTGCATGCTGCAGGTGTGCCCAGAGTAACAGGTGCATTTCTGTTTGGCAGTGGAAGGAGAACCCCGACCTGACGGAGGCCCAGGTTCAGGGCATGGCTCTGGGCAGACAGGCCAGCTTCGAGATGGAGCTCAAACACAGAGAGAATGTGTACAGAGATGTTCTCCACAAGCAGCAAACGGTACAGACCTGTTAACAGTTTTCACTCATGCTTTTTGGGGTGTGTGTATGTGAGAGAGGGGAATTTTTTAAGATAAAAAGGCCTTTTTATGGACCATGTAGCCAGCTAAGAATTAGGTCAGAAACGCATTCACCGCAAGTAAGCAAACACAAATGCTAACACATTGCAAATGCACACATTGTACAGACTTACCATGCATTCTTACGTTACTGTGGAGGTTAAAATAGTCAGAACTCAAAGGAACAGTGGAGGACAAATCAACAAAATCCACTTTTATTCCGTCAGCCTCAACAGCTAAGCCTGTACACTAGAGAGTAGTGATGAAACGGTTGCCTGTTTCATGGTGAAGTTCTGGATGGTTAGTATTACCATTTAAAAATTTATTAGCATTATAGTTGTGGTGGAATACTGCAATTTGAAAACCTCTCATTAAATACTTCTCTACATAAAACGTACATAGGCTGTTTCAGTAGTTTACCATAGTATCAGCATTTTGCTTTGGCAGTTGAAAAAGCATGTTGGCAGTACAAGACAGTTTTGGGCAGGTTTGGCTTTCATTGTAATGGTCCTTGCTATAATGCTTAGAATGCTGCTTGTGTTGTGACACATTTTTGATTGCAACAAAGCACAAAACTGTGTCTGCGTATCTCAAGTCATCTGCGTTTGCATCCCTACATGAAATATATTTTGAGCCTTAGGGTTAAAGTCCAGTTCAGAGTATTTAAAGTAATGGTTGGTCATGATTTATTTAAATGCTGCCTGAAGATTAGTTGAGCATTACCCGTAATTATGTAATGGAGTTGTCTATGAAGCAGGAGGTAATTGGATGGTTAAACTCCTTACTTTGCAAGAATTGATTTTAATTGATTTTGCACATTGAGCTTAAGGCACCTGAAATTAAATGTTTGTGATTGAGTGATTGAGACCCATTAAATCTAGCGTTAAATTCCTGTCTGCTCATTCAAGTCGGCACAATCTTTTCCTGCAGTTAAAATGCTATTATCCCTCCCAGCGGTGGTGGTGACCCTGGCCATGTGCTTTCTGAGGGGTTAAGGTAATGAAGAAAATAATTTTGCACCTTTCTTTGGTCTCGTCCACAGCTGATGATGTATGTGCAGAAGGTGCTTGCCAACCGCAAGGTCCAGGAGCAGCAGCTGGCCATGGCCAGACAGGGTCTGCTGATGAACCAGCTGGCCTTGCAGAACGGCATCGCCGGGGGCATGAGTCAGATGGAGCTGTTGGGGTTGTACCAGCAGCTGGGCGCCATCCAGGGCCTGCCAACCTCCCAGCTGGGCAAGAACCCAGGGCCCTCAAAGGGTCTGTAGACAACCAGCCCAGCGTCGCCTTTTTTTTTTGTTTTGTTTTTTTTCCCTCTTCTCTTTTCCATCCAGTGCGGGATGGGCTGACATCACAAGAACCTGCTTGGACCCTCTCCTGTCCCTCCTCCAGTACTAATGTACAAGTCTGGAATAAAGATCTGGAGGACTTCACAAAGGGTTTTGGCAGTTTAGTTTGTAATTGTGTATATATAGCCTTAATGTTATTCAAGTTTTCTTTTTTCCCCCACATATTTAAGATATTCTTCCCCAAATGCTTTTAAGCATTGCATTGTTCTTTTCCCCTTAAATAAGGGCTGTGCATTATTTGATTTTATTGTTTTGTTTGTTTTTTGTTTTTTTTTTTCTTCCTTTTCTTTTATACAGGACAAGAAAAATGAACTGAACCTCTGTGGGACCATAGTGTTGCTCATTACAGATTTGTATGTTATAAAAGATCTAGAAGATTCTATCTTAATAGATACAACGTTAATATCTCTCTACTAGTGGATGATCAGTGGTGCTCAGAATCCCAGTGCTCCAGAGGCACTGTTAACACCTTAAAGGAAAAAAAAAAAAAAGAAAAGATGCAGTGATTGCCTTACATCTAAATTTGTTTTCAGACACACTGAGCAGGCCCCCCTCCCCCTCTTTTCTATTATGCTTTAGGCTTTTACACTTGTTGTTGCTTATCATATAATGGAATGCCTGTGTTGTTAAAACTGCTTGCCGGATTCCCATGGACTTTTGTAACCTCCGATTTCTTGTCGTAAAGTGTTGCGCCTAGCATAGTGTTGTAAGTACTGTTCATCTGTTTCGTTCCACACGTTTTAGCCTGGGCTCTTGCCTTACTGAGATTGGTCATGTGTTTCTGTAATTTAAAGACAATTGCAAATGGTTAGGCTGCAGGTATCTGATAATGCTAACTAACCACGTTAGGCCGGCCCTCAGGCTACATGTACTCAACTTTGGCACATTTCTGCTTCGGATGCTAAAACGGTATAGATGTTTTTAATTGGAGACTAAGCTCCCTCGTTTGCACAGGGTGTATTTCGGAAATGTAGAGGAACTTTTCTCCCTCCCAAGAATGTTCTCATGTGAGCTAATACACCAACTTGTTTTGCCATTAATCTGATCTGCTATTTACTAGAATAAGTATTTAATATTACATTTAAATAAAGTGACCAAAAGGGTGATTTGCATTTAGTAGCATTATTGTGTTAGTTGTCTCATTTATTTTTCTTCCTTTTAACATGTTTTCAGGGAATTGACTCCCTTGTGTGCCAGATGTGCAATGATGAGTCTTGTGGCCACACCTAATGCTCCAGTCCAGATGATGGTCAGTTGAGGTCACGAGAAGTTAGCCAGATTAGTCAAATGGCCCCCTCTGGTGACCAGATTAACCCTCAGATTATTGCATTAATAGTTAAATTCAAGTGGAGCCAGTTGTTCTGTACGCCACAGTGTGTCATGTCTCATAAAGATGGATTAATGTCCTGATGCACTCTATGGACATCAGACAACTGCGCAGATGCACCTTCCATCCTCATTTGAGAGGTTTTTTTAATAATTTTTTTTTTTGTGTACCTTAATTTAATCTCCTTGCCAGGATTTCCCTCACCCCAGTAGCCTCTCTTTCTCACTCACGAAAAAAAAAACTTGAAGTGGAACACCACAACAACGTTGCACTTGCTAAAATGTTGCTTCCATCTTTCTAGATTGTTACTAGTCTACATTTGCTGTACATCTTTTCTTCCCATCAGGCAGCTGTTCTTTGCATCTGTTTTCCCCTCCTTCAACTCTAGCACTGTTCACAAGCCTCATGAATATGCATTAGCACTGAAACTATCCAAGCCTTTTGGCAACAATGAGAACAACCAATCATCTGTCTGCAGCCAAGCCCAATATGTTGTCAAGTATTGGCTTAGTGTATGGCTGTGAATATGTTAATAAATCTGGATTGTGCTGTGAATCCAGATTGTCCATGGCTGCTGATGTAAGTGGACTGAAACCTTATGTTTAGTACCACGTCAGACTAGCCCCAGACTAGTCGCTAGGGGAGTCTTGTATTGTGCAGACAAATAATGCGCTGATTCCATTTGGGGGTCTTTTCCCCCTCTGTGTGTAAACGTCTTGGGGGTCTACTTTTGACAACTTTGTCCCCCAACAACCCACCTAGTCCCTTTCTATTGTTTTACTTGCTGCAGAGGTTTGATTTATGTCTCTGTAGACTGTTTGGGGAGAGCTTTCTCCTAGGTTCCCCAAGCCAAGAGCAGTCTCTTTACATCATCAGCTATCGGCCACATCTCCAGAGAGACGGATTGCTCAGTGTTGTAGTTTGCGCTGGAATTTGCGTTCCCTTGCAGTGGCAGGCATTTGTCAGATTAACTTTCATCCCTGGTATGAAGCTGCAACCTTATGTTAAGGTATTTTCTGAAGTGGCGCAGCTCAGGCCTGCTTTGTTTTAGGTTCATGGTCAGTGGTTTCTCGCAAGCGTTTCAGTCTTAAGCTCTTTGTGTTCTGAGCCGTGGTAAGCTAAATTAATGCTGAGTGTTTTGAAGCAAGCCTGACCACAAATTCTGGCAGCGCTGGAACTTTTCAAGGAAGCTTGCAGTGCAGTCAAAGAATCAACTCCAGTGTTTCTCCATACACGATTTTAATTATTACAGAGAATCCTTTGTCCCCACCTCCCTCCCCCAGGAAAAATGGTCACTCACAATGAACGCTAAATAGCAGGACAATTTTATTGCCATTCGTTCAGGTCGAATTATTAGCCCTTTTGTATACTTTCAGTAGAATTTACAGTTCTTATAATTTCAAGTTCATTACAAAATAAAGACTTTGCAATAAATAAATATATTTATATAGAGATTTAGAATTATACTTTATATGTAGAAAATAAATATATTGTACATTTTATAAATAGGTTCATCCATATTTACACCTGTCACTTGCATTTTAATAATGTTCCTGACAGCCTGAACATTACAAGTCACTCCTTTGTCAATCACCCAACACTCTGATTCAGCCCTTCTGCGTATGCCATAGCTTTTCCCTGGTTTTAATAGATGCATCACCGTTTTTTGCAGAGAGTGCTTTTTGTTTTTTTTTGTTGTTTTTTTTTGTCCTTTTAACGGGCAGACTTCTCCAGAACCTTCAAAAGAAACGGAGTGGATTCACAGAGTGGTGCTAAGTGCTCATTTATCTCCCAGTGTTTCACACTGAAGATGGTCTCTTCCACTCTGCCCTCTCATGCGTGTTCATCTTAGGTGGTCTTTTAGGCCTTACCCCTAAAACCCTGCAGTCCTCTATGGTCTTTCTTTTTCATCAGTGATTGTTATTGTTTCAGTATAAGCTGGCCAGTTTTATTACTTAGCAGTACCTCTAACCCCTCAAGTGTCCTTACATGTACATTTGTCTGAAAAACTCCTGGTTCTACAGTTCTCTTTTTGAGATGCTACGGTATGTTCTTAGGAAGAACTCTTCCTTGTCCACCATGTCTCCAAGCTCTCTAGGTAAGTACTGTACTCCCATAATCATTTCTCCATAAGTTCGGCACTCTGGTCCCTTTGCAGTCCTGGCTGTGCGTGCCTATTTAGAAGGTGAGCGTAAGCTTTAGACACTTCTTCGGAAGTTGCCTCCTACGCTTGATTGTCGATTCAAATTGACAGAAACAGACAGCGTCGGTGTCCAAGTTTCAGCCTCGCCTGTGGATGCGAGCAGATTCCTTTCACCTTCTTTTTGTTTAAGACATTTAAGTGCTACTGAAATCGCTAAGACAAAAACTGAAGCCAGAGGTGCAAGTGCATGCCCCAGAAGTGGTTCGCGTTCCATCACAAGGTGTTCCTTGAGAAGTTTAGCAGATGTACTATGTGCATGCTCACAACTGTCTTAGGATGAAGCGGTTGCGTGACACCAAGGCAGTCATGGGGCCCTGAAGTCAACACCTCTCCCTCGGACACCTCTTGGCACCGGCGGCGGGAGGAATGTCCTCTCTGCTCTGTGGTTTAAAACCCATTAAGGAGAGGAAACGGAGCCATCCAGGAACACACACGTACTGTTTATCTCAGTCACTGCTGGAGCGGGACTCCTCGCTTTGGACCAGAAGGCAAATCTAAACAGTTGCGAGGGGAAGGGAGGGAGGGTCTCCATAAGCCCTCCCGGTGTCCGTCCGTCCCTTCCATTCAATCCCCACTTCCTTCCCCCTAGTAGACGCTCCTCCAGCAGCACTGGCTGGAGCTCTGGTCACCTGTGCTGGAACAAGTCCCTGTAAGCCTGGGGGATCTTCTCGATCTCCACAGGCCTGGGTAGGAAGTGAGTCAACTTCTGATGCTTTTTAGTCCTCCCGCCTTCTCGAGGCGACCCGTCCTTGTTCAGGGCCACGTAGTAGTACCTCCCAGTGTCCGCGTGCTTATAGAGTGTCGAGGCGTAAGTGTTGTACCAGTTCTCCTCAAACTGCTCGCGGAACACACACTCAGCTGTTAGCTTCTTCTGCAAGAAAGCCAGAAAGGAGTAGAGAGAGAGAATGATTTAAGTCATTTCTGTGTTGGGATAAGTAGCATACTCTGAATTCTTGCTGTCTTCTCAAACTTGCAAATAGTAATGACATTCGGAATAACAGGTGCACCTGTCTTTGGCCGATAAATGAACTCTTTGCGTAGATAAAAAGCACAAGATGCACATGTCTGGAACAACAGAAATGAGCTATTATCGTCTCTACTCAAAAAGTCAATCTACTTTGCAACACTGATTATTCCTCTTGCCAGTAGAACTCGCTAAAAATGATCCCCCGGTGGCTGTGATGTAGCCCAATACCCTTGCAAGCTCTGATCATTACAGGGAGTAATGAGCAGTTCTTCCTTACATCACTACTGGTTCCCAAACTAATTTGGGTCTTCCTTCCTGAAACTCCATGGGAAAGAAAGAGGCTGTGCAAAAGCTAGCGACAGCGTTTTTTCACGGCACGCAGTTTACCCTTGCATCGCTTCCACGGAGTGGAAACTATTCCAGGCTGGTCGACAGGTGCTTGTTGCGCCAGAGAGAAGGGGAAAGCCATTACAGCAGGCTTTTCAGTTTACACCCAACATCACTCCGCGGACCGGTTAACCTTTCTGTCTGCGTAGAGAAGTCTGTTTCCCCTGTGACGCAGCGAGCTCAGTTTGCGCACACACGGCAGCCAGAGTAAGCGCCTGTGTGGCCTGCTACTAGCACACCACTGACAGGCCTCAATGAGCAATCACTCTGGGTTCAGCAGGTGAGCCTTTGCTGGCTGACTATGCTGTGAAGAACAATAGAGGACATTGGGGCTACATCATATTTCCTGCCAGAGAGCAGTCATGCAATGGCTCTGGCTCAAGTCTTGGTGTCAAAGCAGTTCATTTAGACTGACTAAGATGGCTGAACGTTTTAAGATAAAGCCTGCCTTAAACATCCCTTAAAGAATTGATTGAAATGCTTGGCTGAGTGAGTTAGTCAAAGATAGGCCAGGATAAACACAGCAGAGGTGCAAATAATTAATATATGACTCTTTAATTACATTGTCCAATAACTGAGTGCTCTGTGATCATTTGTTTTCTGACTCTGAGTGGCCCTGTCAAGGAGTAGCCCCCTCCCTCCCACAAATGCATTAAAGCTTGGATTTTATTTTAGTAACACTTCTGTCAATTAACTAGCGGGGATCCGAGCTCCTGCTGTGCAGCTCAGGACAATTGTGTAGTAAAATTCAACTCTGTGCACATGACTTGGCATAGGGGATGCTAATTCCGACTGCTGGAGAAGGCTGCTGATGAATTCCTTGAAGGTTGGACGCCAAAACTGCTACCATTGTGAAGAACAGATGAAAGCTGGACCAATTAACTGGCCCAACGTCATTTTTCTCTGTTAAGATCTGACTGGGTTTTATTCATTGGTAGCTTGGTTAATGTCTCTGGTTGTGTTCTTTTGGAGGTTGCTGGAAGTTTGCCTTGCACTGGCCCCTGGGGTCGATGAATGCAGATGTCAATCTCCAGACACCTCCAGCCTGCATGTCAGCTGATTTCGCAGGGTGATTGCACGCTGACCTGTGGCTGCAGTGTTCAGTGATTTTTAATAGGATGTTATCACGTTACATGTGAAGTCATTTTTCCCCTCCCTGCCTGTAATAAGCTTACTCTGACTCTTAAGTTCTGCAGACACTTGGCGAGGGCCCGGGCTTATTGTCCGTCGAAACCTGAGACCATGTGTCTCCCGCAGTCATGGCTGAATTTAGGGGGTTGTGGGGGTGGTGCTGAGGATGCTTCCTATAAATGGTGCTCCGGGCACATGCTAGCACACAAAAAGTAAGTCAATTCCTAGCACATCCTGGTCTGTGTTACTGTTTGAGCACTCAAGCAAAGTAAAGCATCTCTCCCCGTGTGACTGCGCAGGAGTATACAAGAAACCAAGAGCACTCACAAGCCATATATCCCCAATATGTGTGTGTACTCTACATGCTTCATGTGTATCTCCGAAATATGTAAATATTTTGGTGACTATGGAGCAAAATGAAGAGGCAGTCCTTCTAATTTCGGATTTAGGCTTCTTTCTCAGAGGTTTTTCTCATGTCTTCCTCAAGCTCCCAGGACAAAAACAAGGTAACCTAGACAGCTCACAGGCCGCCCCCCCCCCTTTGTTGGTCTCTTTCTGTGCTTCCTGTGCACCCCCAATTAAGGGCTGGGGCATGGATTGCTGTCTTTTTGATACTGTGGTTACATAGTTGGCTGCTGTACAGGTGTTAATAGGTGCAGGTATATGTGTATACAGACTTCTTTTTGAACGCAAGTAGTAGTTCTGGGGCAACATGAGTTGGACTTACCGACCCGTAGAGCTCTCCTTTTTCGTTCATTCCCAGATAAAGGCCAGCATCCACGCCTCTTATGCTGACCAGTCCCACGGCCAGACTGATAAACTCCAGGATACCTGTCATAGAAAAACCGATGAGACAATTACCAGACACCTTCGTAACAGAAGGCTTACGAGGCATTACTGCTGAAGATTTATTGATCTTGGCCACATGTGGACAGAGTGTGAAGTGGATGTACGTTTTTCCCAGTATCAAGCAAAATCCTGCAGATATGAATGAAACAGTGATCACGTCTTGTTTTCTCTGGTGAACATCTGTGTTGGGTGGTACGTTGTACACTGGAAGCCTCTGGGCCAGGCTCCTTCCCTGAACTTAGATAGCTGAAATAAAGGTTTATGTAAAAGAGTGCTGCATTCAGGTATCGTCTTGCACAGGTAACCTTGTCATGCACTTCTGTGCAAATACTAAACTTCAGTGATGAAGCTTTGTAGGTGCACTTGGATCAGGTGTCAAGGCACCAACATATGAAGACAGCACCGCAGCACGAACTGTGCTTCATGTTTTTAATGAAAGCCATCAGACCAGTGTCTGCCTTGAATTTGTGCATGTGTTTGAGGAGGGGGGGGGCAGATGCCAGAATCATGCTCGGACCACCCAATCCAGTAAAACCACTTGTTTTTGGCTGAAAAAACGAGCATTAAACTTCTTTGGATTCCACAGTGGTCATGCTTTAATTTAGAGTTATTCCAGCCTTCCCCAAGCAGGACTGCACCTGCAGGATGACTATGGATAACAGAAACGCTCAGCCTCGCATGGCTGCGCCCTGACCTCATGTGTTTACTGCTCCTAATGCTAACCACCCTATGAATGATTTATATTAATGGTATAATTAGTATAACATGTGTGCGTTCGGCTGCTTTGAAGACGTTTGAACAGAAGAAACAGTCTGACGTTGCTTTCCTTCGTTTTAGATAGAGACACCTGCCTCTCCTCACTGCTCCATTCCTGGCTTACAGTGGTGTAGGGCTCAGGCGGGTGATGCAAAGTCAACTTTTATAACCTCTTTTATACAAGTGGTGTATCATAAGTGAGTATAACAAGCCTCATCTGGAAACCTGGTCCTGATTGTCAAGTCTATTAAATAAGCCTGAACGTACTGAGCAAACTGATATCTTAATCTGTTCTGAACAACGAACTAAACAAACTTAATATTCAAACGTTATCAACTTCAAGAGTTGGTTTTCCAGACTGGATTGCTCCCAGCCCTGGACTCCACTTCCCTTCAATTGAAGAGTCTATTCTCAGAATGCTGGGAAGTCTCAAGTGTAGGTTTAAGCCCTGGTCGGGAAACTGACCCCAAGATTCTCATCTATCTATCTGATCAATGTGATGTCCAGACCCAACAAGCTTGATCAAGAAACCTGCAGATATGTTTGAGGATCTTCATTAACTACGGACGATATACACATGAATGTTCTGGTGCACCTGATAAATAAATCTGGTCTAGATGTGAGCCAGCAGATCCTAATATACGGGTGTGAACCTAATGATCCTGATCTATGAACTTGTCTATGCGTAAGTACCAACACTTGATCTATTCTCATCTACCAACCAGATAACTCAGAAGATCCTGATATAGAGGATATAGATCTGATATAGATCTGACATGAACCCGTTGATCCTGGTCTATTAACTGGATTCTGATCAACCATCCTGAGGAGTGTAGTCTGATACTGAAAACGGATCTAGAAACTTGACGATCCCGATCCACCAGCCTGCTTTGAAGGTTCTAATCCATACAACTCAATAAAAGATCTTTTGACAGACACGCCGCGCAGTGCACGAGCCGCGTGCACGCGCTTTAAGAAAAGTCATGTTAATATAAGACAGCCTCACCGAAGCGGCTGTGGTCCTGCCTCGTCCCGTGCACCGTGCCGTTGGGGAAGATCTCCAGCTGAAAGCCCGTGCGGCAGTAGAGCTGCCTGCGGCGCAGGATGCCCTTCAGGTGGTCGAAGTCGGGCAGGGAGCCGCGCTGCAAGCGCCCCTCGATCAGCCCCAGGCGCTCGTTCAGACCGGCCGGAGAGTCCGACAGGGGGATATTCCCGAAGGCGGGGAAGCTCTGTAAATCCAGATCAATGGAGCCCAGGAAGCCGCCGACCTCTGCCATGGCCGCGGAGTGAGTTGCTCACTCACAGAACTGAGAAAAGTGCAGACTCTCTGGAACGGACTCGGGACTCTTCAGACCCATGCAGGATATCCACGCTCGGACACGCGCTCGCTTCGGGCCCCCCCCGGCGCCTCAGGAAACTCAGGTCACCCCAGCCGTCCCGCGCTATTCATCACTCGCTAATGTGGCTTTTAGGAGGCTGAATGGGCCGTTTATATAGCCGCCGGTCGAGCATTATCTAATGGGAGAGTGAAAGGCAGGCCCCGCCTGGCTGGCATCCCCCTCAGCTGCACGCATCAGTCTGCACTGACTGGAGGTGAAGTTGCTGCTGCTGCTGCTGCTGGAGGCGTTTAGCTGCAGCTCTGCTGCGCCCCCCTCTCTCTCTTTCTCTCTCTCTCTCTCTCTCTCTCTCTCTCTCTCTCTCTCTCCTACACAC
>CM067485.1:25411670-25571399 GCA_034552555.1 Semaprochilodus insignis
TTATTATTATTATACTGTCATAATTATAATAAATATAATAAAGATACTATAATAAGACTAATAAAAATCTAACAATTAAATAATAATGATAAATTAGTGTTGAAATTACTTGCACCCCCTCCAACCCCCCACTCCACGTCCGTACTGGAACGCTGCTACAGGGCTGCACTGTTACTGATGCTCGACCCGGGTTTTCTGGATTCGACTCAGACTCACGACTCCTGCCGCTGAAATCGACTCCGTTTGATTTTAACCCAAACAGCAGCCACTCAGTCGACGGTAACGGGACACAGTAGTTTACCCAGCTAGATTAAATTCCATCTTAATCTAAAATATCTATAGAGCATCTTTCATACCGCTAGCAACACTGAGTGCTTTACAGACTGTGGACATCAGAAACACTGGATCCAGAGGCTGGAGTTGGTTTGTATTTGCCAACTTCTTGTTCGACATTTCCAGTCCACCTTAAAAGAGCAGCAGTTACCTTAATGGTGCGTGGTCGCCAGAATAGAACTGCAGCACTATTTAAGGTGAAACTGAAATCTGTACAAGAAACATTCATTGTCATTTGGTTTTGTATCGTCGCTAATACTCGTTTATTTCGTCCTCAGTCAGGGAGGTAATGAGCTGCTGTTCAGGACGTGTAGTGAGCAGAGTTAGTGCAGGTGAGCAGTGCTGGTGATGTTTAACACTGGTGATTAAACTCTCACTACTGAAACTCAGACTCTGTCCTGCTCTACACTCTCCTCCGTCAGAATGTCCCTCCAGCCGATGACGGTGAATACAACACGAACGGTCGCACTTCAGTTCTTAGGGTCATTTGACAAGAGTCGACCACAACTCCCAAACCGGCTCTATTCTTTTTGAGTCGACTCCTCATCACTACTGCACTGTTCCTCCTGCAGATCAGATCTTTTGCAGAAGCCCAGGACAGGTGAGCAGCGTCCTTAGCTAAAGACTTTATTCTGACTCTGTTTGCTCAGTTTGACCTTTTCCTGAGATATCCACCTCCCGACTGAGCAGTGAAGCAGGTGTCTGCAGTGGAGCTTCAGAGCAGCTGCTGGAGAGAGACTGCAGGCTCAGAAGAAAGTAGGCAAAGATAATAATGCTGATGGTGTATTTGATTAAAGTTGACCGGTATAGGGAATGTCTGGAGGAGGGGAGCAGACGGAATTTCATAAAATGTAGGGGGGAAAAAAGCTCACCTGAAATAAGAGAGACTGCATCACCACGAACACACACGTCAGAGCATCTGTAGGGCAGACATACAGTACTGAATTTAAGGAGCAATAGACTGTAAAGCTGCACTTATATTATGATAGTTGAATAAGGAGAGTTCAGTGCATAGAAATGACATACTGTGACCCTCAAGCACTGTGGGTCCTCCTTCGAATACAAACCCTGCATTCAGAAAAGAGGACGGTAAAATGAGCAGATGCCAAAGTTCTACACTGTTATGTAACAGCCTCATTAATATACTCATAGTCCAAAAAATACTTGCACCCAGAAGAAACCGACAGTAATGAAACTTGGTGGGTAGGCCTGACATTGTGAGATGATGGAATGATTCACAATAGTCATCCTGTTAGTGGCAGCACCACTGGGAGACGGCTGCACGATTACATGCACACACACGTTACGATGACTGCCCTTAAGACCCAGTGTCACTCAGAATGACAGCAGGTACCTCCACAGATGGATTTGTTGGTTGTCTCCATCAAGACAAAAGCAGGACTCGTCACTGAAGATGACCTGCTGCCATTCTGAGTCACTCCATGACAGTCTGTCATTACACCATTGCAGTCTTTGGCGACGTTAACGTGGTGTTAAGGGCAGTCATTGTAACGGTCTGCGTGCATGTAGCCCTGTGTTGCATACCCGTCTGCCAATCGTGCTGGTCCTAACCTGCTATGCCTGCTTGAGCTTGAAACTTTTGCCTGTCTCATGATGTCAAACCTACCCACCAAGTTTCAGTCCTGTTGGCTGATTCCTTCTGGGTGCAGCTATTTGTGTTGCTATTCTTTTGATAATGAGAGTGTCTGTGCTGGTTCTGCTGGTGATTGACAGTCTATGCTGGTCTAGATTTTTCTAGCAGAGACTGCCCGATGGAAAAACGACAGACTACAGTCTGTCTATTGATACACATTTGTGGCCACCATCCTCTAGCCCTTCCTCAGACATCAAGAACCGCTCTGGATATTTGTGGAGGATGGACCGCGCTCAACCCAGCAGTGACACTAACTGGAGTGAAAACAATGCAATGTGTTCACTGTGCTGAGAATGTCTCACCACACAGCAATGAATATGGGTAAAGGGTGGCTGACACATCGCACATGACAACTGGGCAGCGATCTGTAATTGTACACCTACATAGTAGACCTGTAAGGTAGCTGGACATCAGAGTGGCCAGTGAGTGGATGTACAAGGTAGGTGTTTTTAGCAAAGCAGACAGTGTAAATTCAGCTTTGATATGTACCGGAGAACACACTGTTTGTCCTCTCTACCATGAACAGAACACATGAAAGAGGAAATAATAACAGCATCTGGAACGATGGCTGTGATTTATGATATGATTTGATTTGGAGCTTTTAATTTGATACGCAGCATGTTCAACAGGCGCCGACTTGTACATGAAGCGAGTGTGCTGTTGAAGGCCATGAGTTCCTACATGTCTTTCTGTGGATGCAATATAAACAAAGGCAAAGGCAGATTTAATTAGCCATCAGCTACGGAAACATATCAGTGTCAGATTGGGGAGTCTAAAATAAAGGGCTTTAATCAGCAACACATTTTGAAAGTTACAGGTGTTTATCATTTCAGGAAATCCCCAGCCTCTAGGTACGTTTGCTAAAAAAGAACGTCCCATAGAGTGGAATAAATGTGTCTTATTATTCACCCAACGATGCCTGGGTGAGTAAGGACAACACGTGTTGTTCGTGCACTCTGTTATGGTTTTAAGTTGCACACCTGGTTTGGTCTGAGTGCCATTTGGTTGTGGTAAAGAATTTTATAGAGCACAACGAGATGAAACAGCACTGTTTACCCATGCGTGATCAAATTGTATCTCAAATATATTGTGCTATATGTTCACACCATTTGATGCAGCAATATGTAAATACTGCTTTCGCTGTGTATGTTGCCAGTTTATACATGTTAAGCTATTGCTTTCATGTAGCAAGGCTTTTAGTTCAGACCATAAATGTCAAATAAAATAAAAAACTCACTGCTGGGATATTACCCGTTTCTACTAGGGCCCCTATGGAATTTCTATGGTATGTTAATGGTATGTTAACGCTAACACTGGTGCATGTGAACATACACTCATCATCAAAATAGTTGCACCCAGAAGGAACCAACCGACAGGAATGAAACTTGGTGGGTTGGTTTGACATTGTGAGACATGTGAACGATTCAAGTTTCATGCTCGGCCGTGCATGTGATGTAAGCAAGGATGGGCCTGACTGACCCAACAGCCACTATTGTGGACATTAAGCGAGCAGTGATGCCCTCCATGAGTCATCCTGTTAGTGCCAGCACCACTGGCAGATGGCTGCAAAACACAGGACTACATGCACACAAGCCATTATAATGACTGCCTTTAACACCACGTCAGCTTTGTCTAAGACTGCAACATTTAAACATGTACTCTTAGCCCACATTTTATTCCAGGAGGTAGTAACTTCAGGCTCTTGCAGATGGTGTTGCATGAGGATGATGGGGCTGTAAATACCTGCAGGGTGTGTGACGGGATTCATAGACAGAGAAGAGATGGCACAGTGCAGTTAATGCCTCATTCCATTTGTGGAAAATGGTTCCAAAGCATTTGTTAATGATTGGCAAAAAGGAGTGACTGCATTCAGGTGCGCCAAAGGACATAGTGTGAAGGAAGTAGCTGAATTTGCAGGTGTATGGAAGCGTACAGTCATACAGGTCACCTGTTATTCATGCTCATGGAGATATTGCATGCTATTGGGTACGTCTCAGTCACAGGTGACAAATTTATTGTCCAGTGAGCTTATAATAACTATGCAACTATCACAGACAATCTTAATGGCTTAACACAGTGATTCCCAACCCTGGTCAGGGAAAACCCCATGCCCCACATATTTTAGTGTGTTTACTGCTCCCAACTCATTTACATATATTCAGTCATACCAGTGTAGCACCATCCGTTGATACTGAAGTAATGTTACAGCTCTGAGTGCTTTTCTGAATGGGGTACAATACAGAACAGTCAATCAGAGCAGAGCTCATTTATCTTAGATCAGTCTTAAAGGCACAGTAACAAAAACAACCTGTTTGATTCCAGAGAAGGTTGGAAAATGGTCATGTAAAATTAATGTTGACCATGTTTGGCTTATAAAAGCACACAAATATTATACATTGAAAAACATAAAACACAACAGATGTGGAATATGAGCCCTGTAAATAAAATTACGTTACATATGTTTTTTTACATTTCTGAAATCATTAGGCCTCTTAGGGCTTCCCACTGGTAGTATGTAAGGAGTGTGTTTAGACCTTTGGAACTTTATGAAGCAAGTCTGATTTGTGAACAAAGAAGGCAGTGAATCCCACTTTATACGTTTCAGTGATCACTTGATTAGTTAGACCACATAGACCAAAATGACAAGCAGAAACTCAATCCTCATGTCATCAAATAGACAAGCTGATTCCACTTCAGATATTAACTCATGCGTCTTTGATAGACAGGTAGGTGCTTATTACCCAAGAGATTTTTTCCAGTTTTCCACGGCAACTGCCAAGTTCACAAGTTCAGCGTGATCAGGAGGAGCTGCTGTGGCACCTTTGTCTCCCAATCCTTATTTCTTGCCAGGACTGATAAACGGAGGCCGACACACAAAACTGCTTTAATCTTCCAAACATGTCAAGAACCTGTTCCACCAACCTGAACTGCGCTGTGAAGGAGTTAGAGTGGACTGGTGTATATGCTGCGTACTCACACTCTGGAAGGCCGAAGACTAAAAGCATTTTACCGATATTGCGAATAGCATGAAGGCATCCATAGACTGTGCTCTTGGCATCAGCCTTTTCTTTTCTGAAACCTATGTAACTACATCTGTTGCTGGTCAGCTATATTTTATAGTTGACATGTTGGATTTATGAGTGTTGAGCAGAAAAAAGTCAGGAGTAGAAAATGTTCCCATATGCTGAGAGTTTCTAAAGGATAAAGGACAGCGATAATGGCCACAATGCACGCCTGGGGCTTAGACACCTCTTTACTTACAAGACTCAAAGTAGAACATGGCATGTTTGTTAAGGGAAACTGGGGCTAATACCTTACTCACCTATTGGGTTTTCAAGAGTTTCAGGCGGTTACATTGAGGTGCCCAGGGTATCAACCCTTGTCTCTACTTTCCATGTGAAACATATGTCAAGCCTCCTGCAAAACAGCTGTATGTGAGATGGTGATGAGTTGTCTTTGAATTGACACACACTTGGACCACATGCAAAAACTGTAGTGCTTTTATCTCCTGCAGCGTTACAGCCGTTACCAGTTGGCATTACTAGAATAGTTTAGCGGTATTAACTGCAGATGACAGACTTCCAAAATTGGGAATTGTCTTTCAATTAACATATAAGCAAAAATGGCAGTGCATTAATCTCTAGCGGTGTTAAGTCAGTACCAGTTTTCAATCAGTTAGAGAAGCCAGGATTGGCCTTTGCTACTCTATACTCAGTGCTATTACTCAATGCTATTACTTCCCAATAGTCTGCAGCAAAGGTTACCTTGGGAATTGTCTTTCAATTGTCACAGAAGCAAACGATCTGTATCATAAACAAGAATGTCAGTGTATTCCTCTCCTGCAGTCTATTCAATACAAGACTGCAACCAATTCCAGTAAGATCAGTAAGCCAGTCATGATCCTTAGTGTGACCACCCCAGTGCCATTACCCGCCCATAGTCTGCAGTGAGGCTTGTTTTAGGAATTGTCTCTTAATTAACGTATTTCATTCATTTTAAAAAGCCAGGGTTAGTTCTTAGAGTGACTACTGTAAGGACATTACCTGTCGCTAATCTGCAGTGAAGGTTGTCCTCGGAATTGTCTTTCAATACACAACACTATCATAAACAAAATTGGCAGTGTAATCCTTTCCTTAGTGTTGTCATTACCAGTTTGCATCATTTTTAAAAAGCCAGGACTGGTCCTTAGTGTGACCCTGTAGGATTAGTCCTTAGTGTGACTAATCTGCAGTAAAGTCTTCCAATTGCCACATGCTTGTATAACAAGCTAAAATATCAGTGTATTCCTCTCCCGCACTATTGTCATTATCACACTATCCAAAAAGCCAGGAATGGTCCTTAGTGTAACCACCTCAATGTCAGGATTGTGTTGGAAATTGTCTTTCAATTAACAACATTAGATCAAGCGAAATGGCAGTCCTGTCATAACCAGTTTGCATTCATTTCAAAAAGCCAGGAATAGTCATGAGTGTAAACACCTCAATGTCATTACCTGCCACTAATCTATAGTAAGGGTTGCTTTGGGAATTGTCTTCCAGTTGTCACATGTTTGTATCCAAGCGAAAAAATGTCAGTGTATTCCTCTCCTGCAGTCTTGTCATTACCAGAGTGTATCCAATTCAACAAGCCAGGAATGGTCCTTTGGGTGACCATCTCAATGTCATTACATGCCCCTAGTCTGCAGTAAGGATTGTCTTGGGAACTGTCTTTCAATTAACAACATTAACTCAAGAGAAGATGGCAGTCCTGTCATAACCAGTTTGCATCTAATTTAAAAAGCCAGGAATAGTCATTAGTGTAACCACCTCAGTGTCATTACCTGCCACTAATCTGCAGAAAGGGATGTCTGGGGAATTGTTAACAACATTGCGTCACATGCAAAAACAGCAGTGTATTTATCTCTTGCAATGTTCTATCATTACCAGTTTAAAAAGCCAGGATTGTCCTTAGCGTGACCATCTCAGTGCTATTACCCAGCACTAGTCTGCAGCAAGGGTGGCCTTGGTAATGTGGGATGCCACATTGTGGGGGCCCCTCGCATAAAGGATTTAGCACTAACCATGTTGTGTTCTGTGCATTGGAAGCCCCTCCACCCCCGAATCCCAGAGTATGATATCATCTGTTCTTATTTTACCTTTGTATCAGGGCTGTGCCCGGAAAAACGATCCGCCGCACGGAGTTATTTGCAGAGCTGGATTCTGTGTTATTTTATTCTGTTGCAGAGACATAACATGCCGGGTCTCCCCTTTCACGCAGGTGGTCCTCCCGGCCTCAGTCAAGGCCGGGCGGCATGCACACCCAGGGCTGAGTGAAGACACGGACAGATGCATGCGAATTTAGGTAATGGTGTAGCGTTTCAAGGGCCTGCTTGGTTTGGCCATCCCGCATGTAGATAGCGTTAATTAATTTGTTTGCTTTGCCTTAAGCTCTTAATGAATGGAGCGCTCCGGCTCTTGAGGAGCCACCAGTTGGTGAGGAACGCTGTCTAAAACCAACATTTGTTATACAAATTAGTTTCATATGCTGTATGGGTAAGGAGAGAGAGTGGATTGTGTCATGCGACCCCCAAAGTTCCGCCCCAGTAACGCCGCAGCTACTTTACTCCAGCCCACTTGAACGTTTTATGTGTGTTTCACTCTGGGCCGCTTGAGAATTTGGTTTGCAAGTTGATGTTTCTACTCCTAACTTGTGGTTTGCCCCATTTCCTGCTGTGTCTGAAGAAATCTAGGGGAATGTCAAGCTCGGAGTTTAAACCAGACATTAGAACTGTCATTTTTGTGATTTGTAGGATAACGTGCAACCATCCTGCCCCAGGGCCAAAAAACCACAGTAAACAATCGAGGAACCAAGTCCCCCAAATTCTCTGTGATGTTTTTTTAACTGTGATTAAGATCCATTTTTAGAAGCAACTTTTTACATGTCTGCTTACTCACTCGTGTGCAGACTCTTCGTACCGCGGAATGCGCAACATTCATGGAATGACTGGTCGAAGAGGTAAATTCTTGAGGAGTGGAAAACAATCGGTTGGATCTTCTCCAAAGCTTCCCCTCCAGACTGCTGCTTAGAAGTCTTCAACTCCTCTTCAGTAATCATTGGGCCAGGGTGTTGACACATTCAATCATGTCACTTCAAACCTGGACGCTGCCTGTGTAAAGAAGTGTCTTGCGTGATCATGAGAAAACGACTCCATCTGAGGCGAGAGTGTTATTCTTTCTCCAACACAGAGCAGGAATCTAGTCTCAAACAGATGTTAGAAGGCCTTTGTAGAGCCCTTGGCACTGGTCCAGGCCCTACCTATCTTCACAACTATTTACATGGCAATCCAGCTGGTCACCCCCCTCCCACCCTTTTTCTCTCTCTCTCTCCTCTCTCTCTTTCTGTCTGTCTCTTTCTCTCGTTCCTGTTCCCCAAGTCACTCGGTACACTCATTTGCATTGATTGCTGTCCTCCAACTGTCATTTCCACCCTTGAAGGTAAAACTTGATGATGGCCTCTGATCAACTCAATCTACATTGTTTTATCCTCCACAGACATCTGACATAACGACCAGTTACTGTGATCACTTATGGGCTCAAGGTATCGTCAACATTCCTGCCCGTGGCCGTAATTTATGGTGATCTTATGGTACACACATTCCAGACGATACTGCTGCTGGGAATATGATGTTCGGCTGTAGTCAGGATTGGATGTCTACATGTTCGTTCTTTATGATGGCGCCTTTTTTCTGATTTACTTGAACTGTAGTGCCTGAACTTCATTTAACGGTTGTATTAAACGAGGGTTTATAGCTCTTAGAACTACTGGTCAAAAGTTTGGGGACACCTTGCATTATTTTCAGATTTCACTGTTGTCATTGTGCTGGCCAGATAAGGTTAAGCCTAAAGATCGGTTCGACATTTTCCTGTTCCAAGCTGTTGTTACAGCTGTGGCACAAGTGAAACGTGGTACAGAGGGGCTCTGAACGCTGAACCATCAGAGCATTTTGCTCAATGATAACTCAGGTGAAACACAATGGATGTTTTGGAGGTGGCTAATGTTGATGAAATATTATAGGTAGACAAAAAAATGTCTTTTAACTGATATGATAAATTGTGCTTAATATGATCAGAGATGGGCAGCATGGTGGTGCGGTGGGTAGTGCTGTCGCCTCACAGCAAAAAGAGCCTGAGTTTGATTCCTGTCTGGGGCCCCTTCAGTGTGGAGTTTGAATGTTGTCCCCGTGTCTGTGCGGGTTTCCTCCCACAGTCCAAAGACATGCAGTCAGGAGAATTGGAGACCGGCCCCCAGGTGTGAGTGTGTTTGAATGTGTACGTCTGTGTGTTTGCCCTGGTGGCCTGTCCAGGGTGTTTTCTGGCTTCCGCTCATGGAACACCGGGATAGGCTCCAGCACCCCCTCCGTGACCCAGAAGGAAAAAGCGGTTTAGAGGGTGAGTGAGTGAGATGACCAGGAATGTAAACTAATAAGGTGAAAACAGGTGAATTCTGATTTCAGGTGGGTTTTAAAAGCACATAATGAAACTCATGAAACGTGAAATGTGGTTTAAACAGCGGAAACAGTTGAATACTGATGTCACAACAGGGGAATAAAATGCATGGGGTGTGGCGTTATTCCCATGGTGCTACTTTTGTCAGTTGTTTCTTTTGTCAACGTCAAATCGTTCTAGCTTTCTGTTTAATGTTAAGCTGTTGCAAATCTGCAAAGGAAACATGTTATAAGAGTAATTTTTCAGGAGTAGGAAAAAACGTTAACTTCCAATGCAAGTTAATGGAAAAGCATTCCGAGATCATTCTGAAGCATTTCTATTTGTAAATTCATTATGCGGTCTTCACACAATGTAAAAACAACTGGTGCATTCAATTTCTGTGACAAGGTCCCATTGCTGCAAACTGTAATAGAGAACTGAATTCAAATCTATTTGTTTCTTTTAGATCCTGTTTGAAGGATGTTGTACTTGATGTTGAGTACTTCCAGCTCATGTCCAACTTCATGTCAGGTCAAATGTGTCTATAGAACCATCAGGCCTTGACCACTAGAGGGAGCAAACTGGCTCTCCTTTAGAAAAAAAAGAAATCAAAGCTCTCAGGTTGCCCTAAAACCATGAACTGTCAGAATATGATAAATAGAGACACATTAGTTAATTATGGTGGAAAGTTCAGATGAGGGTGATGTAAGTAATCTTTTCACGTCGCCGTTATTTTTAGGCATTCCACAGGACCACAGTGCTGACTCTGAACCGTGGCCAGTTCGCAGCCTCCTGGCCCTGCTCGGATGACTTTTCTCTCAGCATCTTTAATCATCTTTCGCTTCACAGCCTGACTAAGGCTTTTTTCCTCGTCCATTGTTGACACATACAAATGCTTCACCTGAGGGCTGGCTCATTATCTGACGTCAACGCGCCCTACTGATTTATTGGTCTCATCTCTTGCGAGCGCAAAAAAACTAATAATTAGGGTGGAAGTTTATTTAGTAAACATGAAAAATTGGCTGGAATGCTTTTCGGTTTCTGCTTACCTCGAATATGGTGGCGGTGTGCTTGGATATGTTTATTGAACTTGCAGGGTGGTACGTCACGCCTTTTGTTCTACCATAGTGCTTTCGGATTTATTAACATCCAAATTGTATTTGTTGGGTCATGATAGATGGACTATATAGATTCTCAGTCAGAATCTGCTGCAGTGGGTATGCTACATGCTAGTTCAGAGGCAGGAAGGGCACCATTTCAGCAACTGGAGAGCTGCAGTCTGTATGTAACAGTGCACCAAAGTGCAGCAAAGACAACCTTTTCCTTTTTCATTTGCTGTAATGTCACTCATCATTTTGGACTCATCAGTGGTGTTTAAAAGGTCTGTCTGGCTTTAAAACAGAAAAGTCCCCGGTTTTCTTGAGGTTTTCATTGCAATGAAGTTGATAAATCAGCATTCAGGACTAAAACTAGACTTCAGTATGTTATTTGTAGTGAAATACCGTATTTTTATATTGTTTACATGTATTTGTTCTTTAATGTTTTGTCAGTAAAATACCCAGCAGGATTATGCAAATACGTCATGCAACCTTGAGAGTCCTTGAGGTGTCAACCAATCCTGACTATTAGCCACTGACCTAGAAATACAACCTATACATAAAACCAACTTAGCTGGATTAGTGTATCTCTTACTTTACTCTTACTAAGAAGACAGTCATTCAGCACAAAACATGCTAGAGACAAGTTTTATCCTTTCAAACGGAGGTAAGGAATATCATTAGATAGGTACATACCTTTTTTAACTTGTAGTCAGTCCACCTCATCTGTCCAGGCAGCACAGTTTCACGGCTGCTATAAGACATCCAGCTTCCTAGCAGCAACAGCTCTCTGGTTCCTTTTGCATTTACCAGCTAAAGAAATTAATCCACCCCAAAATAGTTGTAATTATCCAAAAGTTCCTCCCACTTTCAAGATGTGTCATCGGGGGGTTTTCAATGGGTAAACTGTTCATTTTGGTCAGACTGACCCCCTGAAGTATAAACACTGTGGTCCAGAGTGGACAGATGGGAACATGCACCATTCAGGAGAAAGTTCATGACTTAGACATTTTCTTAACACTGCTGATAGGAACCAGATATCCATAAGGTCGTAGGTCACTAAAGGCCTCTTCACAGAAAGCTTTTACATTAAATAGTTATCAGTGTGCCACCTGATGCCTGAGATCTTGTTTAGAGAAGGTTTTGTTTTCAAAGATATTCTTTACATTTATATTTTGTATATTCTGTGGATTCATACATTCATCATGGTGGCAGGGTGGTTAGGCTGTTAGATACACTACTTCTGTATGTGTAACTTAATAAATATTACCCATATCTATCTAGATTTATCATCATTTCTAGTTCCTGGTAACCTTCATCTTCCTTCCCAATTGCAGTCCGACACTACCTGTCTAATGTTCCTGGTAACCAGGACCACCACAGAGAAGATATTATGTGGGCGGTGGATCATTCTCAGCACTGCAGTGACACTGACGTGGTGGTGGTGTGTTAGTGTGAGTTGCGCTGGTATGTGTGGATCAGACAGAGCAGTGTTGCTGGAGTTTATGCACACTTTGTCCACTCACTGTCCACTCTATTAGGCACTCCAACCTTGTTGTCCTACCTTGTAGATGTAAAGTCAGAGACTATAGCTCCTCTGCTGCTGAACAGATTGTTTTAGTCACTCTCTAGTCCTTCATCAGTGGTCACAAGAGGCTCCTTACAGGATGCTGTTGGCTGCATAGTTTTGGTTAGTGGACTGTTCACAGTCCAGCAGTGACACTGAGGTGTTTAGACAATCCAGCAGCACTGCTGTGTCTGATCCACTCACACCAGCACAACACACACTAACACACCGCCACCACGCCAGTGTCACTGCAGTGCTGAAAAAATGATCCACCACCCACATAATACCTGCTCTGTGGTGGTCCTGTGGGGGGTCCTGACCAATGAGGAACAGGGTGAAAGGGGTCTAACAGATGAACTACAGTTTGTAATTGTAGAATTACAAAGTGCACCAATATGGCAATTGGAGGTGATATAAAGTACCGGTTTTTCTCAAAAACGTTTTTGTTCCCCTTTACATTGACTATGAATTTTCTGATGGCTGAGCCAAAACACATGTCCCAAAGTGATGTGGGGATAAAGGTCTGGTTAAATTGACTTACATTAAAATGAAAGTATGTTTTTCCCTGCTCCTGTAAAGTTAGCATTTTAGAGATTGGAGGTTTTGTTCCAACAGCAGTGATATACAGGTTAAACTGTTTCTGAAATCCCCTTTTAAATGGTGATGATCTTACACTTCCAGCAATCAGAGATACTATCAGGCTGTGCAAAATGGACTCCGACTGTGCAGCCTCACGGAGTCTGCCATAAAAGTATATGTACTGCGAAGTATTATGTAAGGCATCAGGTGTTAAAGGTGTTTAAATCAGCCGAGAGGTCTTGGCTTCAAGGCTTTCCACATTTGGTGCCACATTTCTGCAAACCGAGGGCCATTGTGGAGAAGCGCTGAAATATTGCATGTGCTTTTTACGATTACCCTTAACAACCTGTCAAGTCAGGGAACCTTGGGCGGAGGGAGTACAGCTCCTTGTACCAGAGACACAAACACTTGTGGCAGGTGTCCTGTTGCATGTTGGCCAACGAGTGGAGGGGAAAAAAAAGGCAGTGACGAGAACATGTTGTTCTGCACATCACAAACACTCGACTAAACAGATGTAGGAAGGTTCTACTGAAGAGCTGTTTCACTCTGAGCTCAAAGTGACATCGCAATAATGGAGCTTTTGACATATGACAAATCTTTAGCATGGTGGAACAGCCATACTCCTGCACCTCACTGGTGGGAACTGCTGGATGGAATTAAGCATGAGCCCAGGCTCCACAGAGAATACTGGGATTTCTCGAGATATAAGAACTTACACCAAGTGCCCTTTAGCAAGCGGTGTAAAACAACAGATGTACAGATGTCTGTGTTAGCAGCTTTACAGTGACGTGTGCTGGAATACTAATCCATTTCAGTGCTCTAAAAGAGACCCACACAGACCACAAATTAAAGTGTTGTGGCAGCATTTGTGGTTAGGATTGGGATCATGAATTGGGACAATTGGGATTATTTTATGTTGTCTAGGTGATGCACATGATATTATGCTGTAATGTCTCTTGTAAGGTTGTACAGCCCTGGTTGTTATCAGTGTGGGAAGTTAGCATATGAATGTTTGTACTGGAATTTCACAAATCTACTACAGTGGTTCCTAGAGCTCCACCTAGCACAGAGCTGCAATGGAATCTAAATGAGTCAAAGGGCCTGGATACAGTGTCTGATTAACTTGTTTACTTTTTAGTCTTTGGCTCAAAGGGGACTTTTATTTGGTAATTTTTGCATTTTTTCATGACACATTTATGCTCTGTTTATCACAATTTGATATTGTGTGGCTTGTGTGTGTGTGTGTCTGTCTGTCTGTCTGTGTGTGGTCATTCAGACAGCTTGTGTGTGTGTGTAGTATATAAGTGTGTGTGTGTGTGTGTGTGTGTTCGAAGGAAAGTGTGTATGAAAGACAGATTTTGGGTATGTAACATATTTCTTTTGTACTGTAGCAACCCGACACTGGCTGCTGTCAGAAGCTCATGAGCTCCCATGAGGAGGAACATAGTAGGCGCCCAACGTCTGAAAAAAGTTATTAATATTGTTGTGTTGTAAATGGTTAGTTTAAGTCATGTCTGTACGTCTGTGTGTTACTGGTGTTAGTTTGTGTCGTGCAGTGGGTCTAGTCGTGCACATTTTGTGTGTGAAGCGGGGTCATGGCAGCGTGAAGCCTGTAGTTAGTGTTGACCTCCCCTTGAGTTCATGCTTGTATGTGCCTTTCTGCTGGTGTGTTTTAATAAAGAGCACTTCTTGCAGCAGGATCATTGCCTTCTCTGTGGTTTACCTGTGCTCACACTACAGTATGTTTTTATGTGTGTGTGTGTGTGTTTGTGTGTGTGTGTGCGTGTGTGAGTGTGAGAGGTGGTAATGAAAATACTGATGATGAAGACGAGACATTGGCCTATTTTATCACCTTACGAGAAATTATCAAATTATGAGAAACAGGGCATAAATTCTTCTTAAAAATATGCCAGGCTTACAAAAAAGGATACCATACTGAACCAAATGTCTGGACCAAAAACAATGTAATAAGTTGTCACAGTAATTATGAGGAGCTAGAATAGACATATATGATATTTGTGAAAATATTGTTCAATATTGTATTATTTTTTAAAATCTTGGTTAGATAGGCAGTGCCACAAAGTGACCTGACACACAACTAAGCTGTTTGTATCAGACATAAAATAATCTTCAGCCAAATTCTTTATTGTACTTTTGACGCATTTAGCCGTAAATGGGTTGAATATTTATAAAGGTATAAAAGGTAATCCGGGGCAAAACAGGGGTTGATTTCAGAAAATTATCCCTTTGGAAATGTTGTAATCAGAGTTTTGAAAAATCACTAACAACCAGGGCTGGGCTGCTGCATTTCTTTGTTTTCTGACCCTTTTTCTAACTAACTAGGGCTTAAAATCATGATGTAATTGTAGATCGCAGCCTGTTCTGGCAAATCCCGTACCTTCCTCTCACTGTTTAGGGGAATGAATCTACTCCACATGTTTTTTTTTTCTTTTAAAAGACAGAAAAACCTGTCCGCCAGATGTTTTCGCTGTAATGAACAAAGTGTAGGGTGAAGTAAGCGTTTTGACGAAGAAATTCTCAGAGAGAAATTAATCGTGGACATGACTTTCCATGACCAAAGCCATTGTTTTATATGCCAAATGATTTATGTCTCAGTTGATGTACGCACAGTCTATTCTGTACAGCTGGGATGGTACTCTATTAATGAAATTCCTTAATGTCTACTAATTTGTGGTTTGAATTAAGCAGCTCATATTTATTCAGCGTCATGTCACGTCTCGTTTTCATGACATACATAAAGGACGTATGTTCAGCAGTTCTTAGGAAAACATTGGAGGAATCTGCTTCTTAAACACAGCCTTAACATTAATGTACATTAAAGTATGCTGCTGGCACAATAAACACCTTTCTGATAATCAGTTGGTAGAGCAGCCACAAATTGTACTCAAGAGCAAGCACTGTTACTATAAAACAACAATTAGTCAAGTAGAAGTGACAATAGTCAACTGAGTCATAATTACTAGAGTAAGAGAACAAACGTATCCAGGGAAAAAAAACACAAGTAGCAAGTTCATTCCCAGGACAAACATGTACAAACCCCAGCACATGTGCAATATTCCGAAATGAATTTAAAAGGCAACATACAAGTCTTAGCAAGATGACCAGCCACAGAGTAATACCAAACAATATAATGTACCAATGTACTAACACACCCAGACAAACACCAGTGTAAGATGAGTCAATTTATTTCCTCTTTGACACAGATAAAATATAAGCAAGTTACTATCTTATATACAACATTACACACCACCAGCCACTTCATTAAATTCTATGATTACAGACTGTAGTCCATCCGTTTCTCTGGATACTTTGTTTGGCCACTGTCTTCTTTCACCCTGTTCTTCAATGGTCAGGACCCCCACAGGAGCACCACAGAGCAGATATTATGTGGGCGGTGGGCCATTCTTAGCAGTGCACTGAGGACACTGACGTGGTGGTGGTGTGTTAGTGTGTGTTGTGCTGGTGTGAGTGGATCAGACACAGCAGTGCTGCTGGAGTTTTTAAACAAATGGATGTGTGCACTCACTGTCCACTCTTTTAAATGCTCCTATCTTGGTGGTCGACCTTAGATAAATGTGAAGTCAGCGGTGATGGCTCATCTGTTGCTGCACACATTATGTTAATCATCTTCTAGTCCTTCAATAGTGACCACTGAGAAACAAGGTAAAAGGTGGCTAACAAAGTGTGCAGTTTTCAAGGGAGCTCAGGTCTCTGTAATTCAAACGCTGGTGTTACTGATAGTTTGGGCAGCTTGTGAGTGAAACACGTCTTCATTATGAGGCCAAATGTGATCTCCCTCTGCGGAATCACCTGTCATTTCATTTATTGTGGTGGACCTGTTCAGGGGTGGCTCTAGCCTCGTGGGAGCCCTTAGAAGATTTTTAGGGGTCTTCATCTTGCAGATTGATGTACTAACTTATAACAAAGCTTCGGCAAGGCATCTAGATTACAAATACAGATAACAGTATTCTTTGGTCACACTGTTTACTTTAAGCTTACATCAGTCTCGTCCTGGTGGCATTGGTGACAGTGTAGATTTTTACTGTTAATTTACTTTCAACATATTTAGGTTGTATGATGTCTTTTTCCTTATTTGGTGACTCCCCCTCATGTTTCATCTGATTGGCTGTTTATCATAAACATCATGTTTTCATTTGCACACGCACAAAGATTAATCACAGCCTGAGTATCTAAAGTGAATTAACAGCGAAAAGCTGTTAACCAATGCTGTAAAACAAGCCAACCACGTCTGTGTTTTGTTTTATGTTTTATTAAGTTGAGTCTGCTTTGATCCAGTACTTCTTGTTGTCCAACTACAAGCCAAAACAAAAGCCAGAAAATAGCAATGACTCTAGAAAAAAACGAATGTAACTTTGAAAGAAACATATTTTTAAAGCCCCTGTTTACTATTTTTCATGAATTTCTTATCTATAATAGTTGTGATGGTTTGTTTTTGTGATGGCTTGGCACTGGCAAAGGAATGTTATTGGTTGATTTTTAAATGACTTTTCTGTCATTTTCTTCTGTTGGATTTCAGTTGGGCCAGACTAAATTGGTGTGACGTGTGATCTGCCAACGTACCAGTCAGTGTTAGCAATATGGATATATCTACTCACATTATTTTCCCCCAACCAGAACTCAGAGCAAGCAGGCTACTAACAGTTTTCTAAATTTGTTAATGGCGCATGTGATGAAGATTTATTACAGTTGTTTGTAGCACAGTCGATGCTATTTCCTACCTACTATTTCCTAGCATAGTATACATTACCTACCCTCCCTCAACATCATGACTCACACTGTTTCTCTGTTAAATTCTCAATAGGCTCCACAAATATCACTGTGTTGGTGTAATGGAAGCTTGTGTTACCTTAGTTTTAGAAGTGCGGCCCACCACACTAGCTAGCTGTCTATACTTTGTGGATATAACAACAGTGCTGAGCATTCAAATGTCAGACATGATACGATACATCTGTGATGTGCTCATCATAAGATGAAAGCATGAGTTCTTCATCATTAGCTGCAAAACGTAATAACACTCATTATCTAAATAATAATTGCACAAATAGTTTCACCCAGAAGGAATCAACCAACTGGAATGAAACTTGGTGGATAAGTTTGACATTGTGAGACATGCAAATGATTCAAGTTTCAGTGACGAGTCCCGCTTTTGTCTTTGTGGAGACGACCAACAAATCAGTGTGTGGAGGCACTGTGGTCAGTGCTAAGATGAACAGTCCAGAAGGCCTGGTGTCACTCCACCTCCATCCCTACCGCAAAATCTGCAAGAACTGTGTGAGAATGTTCAAGTTGCATGGGATGGATTAACACAGTCTGCGTTAGCAAACATGGCGGCCTGAAGCCATACTGAGAGTCACTACTTCGGTGTGTGTAGCTCAATAAACATTGTCCATATCACTATAAGTTTATCATCATTTATTGTTCCTGGTAACTTTTATCTTCATCCAAAGTAGCATCGCAATCTGACACTTCCTTCTGGGTGCATTCTTTTGATGATGAGTGTAGATCTCTAAAATGACCATTAGATCGCTCTGCTCGTTCTCCATTTTTCAATTTACATTCACTGTTCAGAGACCGGCATAGAGAAAACCGAAGTAGTGTACATTTCTGCACAGGTTTCTGTTCAAACTTGTACGGCTGAACCGCACCTACTGCCAACTTTGCAATCTGACACGCCCATACAGTTCTGCATAGGCAGAAAATTGGAACTTTTGGACTATTTATCTGTTCTTATATTGTATTCTCAAGACGAATTTATGCTTCTGAGTCGAATCAATGATGTAAGCACGCGTAAACACTCACAATGGCGTAGGCCACTTGCTCAGGCATCGATTCGATGCAGAAGAATAATCAGCCTTTAGACTGGTAAACGCTTATACTGCAGCCAGTAAAACCACACTTTGAAAGATTTGGAATCATGTTAACAGAGACATGATTAAGCAGTTCCTTTGTCCCCCTCACTCAAGCCTCTTAGACAACATAAAGGAACAGTAATGATAAGTTGATAAGGGGCCCAAAGGGGGTCGGGGGCCCAAAGCCGCCTATGTCACCTATTAGGTAGAGCCAGCAGTGGTGCTGTTATGCATCAATGGTTCACTCTCACAATGCAAGTTCAATGTATGTATGTGAATGGCTGCATTTGATTAATGAAACTGAGTCATGCAAAAATGACCTCATTATGATTTGACAGAGTTGTGGGTGTGATAATAGGTTTAAACATGTAATGGGAAGAATGTAGATGAACATTTTCCTGTCTTATATAAGTAGCAGCATATGATGAGTAACAGTACAGAGTATCCTACATTAAAACAACTTACAGTTGTTACAACTGAGTTAAGTACAGTTTGAGTTAAGTACAGTTAACTAAAAAATGCTTAAGATGATATATTTTTATTTCTGAATAAATGAATCATTAGGATGATGAAATCATTAGTCATTAAGTCATTCAGAGTGTTTTGACAAGAAATGCTGCTGTCTAGAGAAATCCTACAGATTCTAGAGTGTAAGAATTGTTCTCACTGTGGTCATGGTAGCCAAATTTCTGCAACCTTAACAGCAGCATTATGCAAGAATTTGTATATTATGCTTTTGGGGTCCTCCTACTGTCCCCCCAGTTCACTTTCACAGTTGATGTTTTCCCTGCCTGCCATCCATTTATCTCTTTTAGCTGTCATCAATAAGTAAAGCCAGTCTGAGATTTACTCTGGCCTCTTTTTCGGTCTCTCTCTCTTTTCCGCTTCCTTGCTTCCTCCGATCTCTTCTGCACATGATGGGAATGCTGAGCTAGCTTCTTCTTATAGCTAGCTGAAGATCCATTGCTGTTGATGTGGGACATGGTGCTGCAAAGTGTAACACAATTGTTGCAACAGGTCTTGTGCCTGCTCCTTCAAAGTTACATAGTGCTGTTGTTTATCAACATTACATACAACCATCAGAGTGTAAAGTTCACTTATTATTTTGGATAATAAATACAGTGGCTATGTTTATGTTTTATACATTGTGACTCTGGGTTCCTTTCACCACCACTGTTAAGAAGCACTTAAGTGAGCACTAATCTAAGTAGATATTGAAATGTATTGTTTTGCACTTATGCTGAGCTTTACGTAACTTACCTTCTCTCTAGGTATGAGCACTGGCTTGACATTGCTAGGTAGAGCACTTACGCTTTATATATAAGTCTGTATTCCTTTTTTTAGGTATCAGCACTGGCCTTTGTTCGGGCAGTGTCAAGGGGAGTTTAGACTCTAACATATTTGTACTAGCTAGGATACATACTCTGACCGAACACCAAGCACCTTTGTAGGTCACTCTGGATAAGAGTGTCTGCTAAATGCCATAAATGTAAATGTAACTGTAACTGTTAAGAAAAACAAGTCAGTACCTTCTCAGTACCAATAGTACCAATCCCCCAGCATTTCACACCAAACCACGCTCAGTGACTTTGTTTACATCTTCACCATTTTATTATGTAGAGTTACTACCCACCACTGACTGACCTTACGGGTTTAAATGACTTTGGAAAGTGTTTATCGGTATTCCTGATCTGACTGAGCATTGAACATATGTTTAGCATTTTGGTACTGCCCTACTCTCACCAGGCAAACTAGACTCTTCTGACTACACCGCGTTACGACAGGTTCTCCAGAGGGATGAGATTTTTATGCCTGATAAACGAACGGCTCTCTGTCCAAATCTAAAAAAGCCAGTAGTGTATCTCCTGCAAAGCCATGCCAACATATGCTGTAAGCAGGCCTTTCTGGCAAAGCTGGGATCTCCTTATTGGCATCAACTTTCACGTCCAGGCGCTTTTGCTTTTTGAGGTGTCGGATGAGAACTTTCCCATATTTTCCCTCCAAATAAATGTGCTTGATCACAGCATGCAACTACACACTGTATGCCTTGCTTGCAGTGCTCAGTGAAGAAATCATCCATCATGAGTTGTCATAGAACACGGCTAGACAGGGAAAGTAATGTATAAGTAATAGAGCACACTTAGATCATCTGTGAACGTTGGCTGATGCATAGAAAAAGCTCACTCAAACCTACACGCACTGCAAAGCTGATCAGTTTTTGAACCACCATGTAGAACATTTGGGTACAAAAGCACCAGGCCTCAGCTAGCATGGCTTAGCATGTCTATAGGGAGGAAGACGGATTACATTACTTAAACAAAACGAACGGTTCTTTGAATGATCTTACTGACCGTTCCTAATTCTCCAGTCCCGGCTTAGGAGGAAGATGAACGTGCGGCTGCCCTGTGATTTGATGTGGAAAAAGTGGGACATAAATGGAAGCTTTTTGCCTTCAAGTGCATTTGGTGGGGTTTTATAATGAGTTTCTGCCCTATGCGTGGTTCACTGTTCGTACCGTAAAAGGTTCCCTTAGGAGCCTCTTGTGCCAGAGTTGAAAATGCCATAGCCATTTGTCACAGACGAAGGTTCGCTTTACAGGCCGGTCGGCTGAGAGCATCTTGGCCGGCTGTGGCCCCAGGCTGAGACAATAGACTCAACGCCCTTTAGCTCGGTCCAAGCCCTTCCTGCTCAAGCTAGATCCTCTCTCCTGTGAGTTAAATCCATCCTGGGCTTCACATTCATCAGTGTCAGTGGGTAGCATGCTTTAACTATTGCCTATGTACGCTACTGTACATGTAAGCAACAGCCTTTTTTGTCTAAGAAACAGGCATTAAAAAAAACAGGACCTCACAATGTTCCCCTATGGCACAAGTCTTTTTTTCTTCAAGAGGGAAGCATGCACCACTTAAATGAATGACTTCCTCAGAGTAGAGTGATGGAGGCAGTGGGGAAGAGCTTTCCCTCAAAGTGCTGAGAGTTGGGTGGTCTATCCTTCAGCACCACATTTGGAGGGGGGGAGGCCTGAGAAACGCAGTCCACCCCATATCACTTTCAAAGAGTGAAATATAACCACCCCCCCAACACCCCCTCCAGAGCCCCTTTCTCGTCCCTCGAGTTTGACAAAGACACCTGTTGTTTGATTTTGAAGGAGCACTGAATTGAGTGGCCTGTTCTGAAGAAAAAAAAGTTATATTCTTTAAAATTCTGCTTTAATAACTGAAAC
Organism: Semaprochilodus insignis; assembly: GCA_034552555.1. Taxonomy (NCBI): domain Eukaryota; kingdom Metazoa; phylum Chordata; class Actinopteri; order Characiformes; family Prochilodontidae; genus Semaprochilodus; species Semaprochilodus insignis. The sequence goes on from CM067485.1 coordinate 25,433,478, forward strand.
AAATCTTGATAATTCTGAGACTCTGGATAAATGACCAGAGTGCTAGACTTCTAGAAACGCAGTTTTGGAGATGGTTTTGAAATAAGGCAGATTTGCTTTTGATAGCAATTGTAATGGAAAAAGTATAATTTGTGCATACGTTTGTCTGGTTGTGTTTAGTGTTATTAGCATTATTAGCATTTATGTAACTACTTTGTAATATACAGGAAGTAAATATACGAAAATAGGTTTTCTTAAGCATCTATCCAACTAGCAGAAAATGTTCCCAGAACTTTGGCTAACATTACCTACAAGTTCTAATAAAGTGTTAAAGAAACAAAATGTTTTAGTTTAATGTTCAAAGAACATTTTAAAGATGTTTATAATTTCAGATAATGTTCCCATAAGGTTAAATATTAACCTTTAACCACAATGTCCAGAGGATGTTTTGAGGATGTTGTTGGGCCCCAGACTATGTTACATAATAACCAAAGAATTCATTCTGTAAAACATTCATATCAGATTTGTCCAAAGTAACACAGATTTTATGCATATTAGGACTATGTAATTTATAGGTTAGTTAGGTTAGGTGGACTTAGTGTCGGTACTTGGTATCTGCCTATACGTATGGATCAGGAATCTGTATCGAAAGAGGGAAAAGTGGTATCAGTGCATCCCTAGGCCAGTCAAAGTGAGCCTCTGCTGTACACAAACCATATTTAAATGTTAAGTGCTCAACTAAATAACCATATGACATCAGTCATGTGGACGAAGTGCTTCTGGTTGCACATGCCAGCTATACCACCAAATTAAACTCCAGGATGAAATAGTAATAGTAGCAAGCCTCGTCTCAGTGTGCCATGCTTTTCTAAGCAGACATCTTGTGGTGGTCTTATGTAGACTGATGTCTGGAAAAAGCATAGCACTGACACCCCTGTGCATTATTCTGCTTTCCTTGAGGTGAGATAGTCCTCTTATGTACCATTTTTAAGCCTATAAATAAAAGTGCAGTAGTGTTTACAGCATATGTGCTTTAACTCATGTGAAACGCCCAGTCCAAGCACACATATTTCCTTTCCTTAACAGAATACTTCACCAGAAGAAAAACAAATGATGCTCATAATAAATAGAAGTTAGTAGGAGTGCATGAGATCATGATAAGTGTTGCTCATGTTGCCCCTTTGTCCTTTGTTAACCGTAGTAGTGCTGTGGTGAAATATCCCTCGAGCAGACCCCAAGTGTTTTTCAGTAGAGATGCTACCCTGGTGTCATGCAGTGCGTCTAGTTTATAAAAGGTCCATGGAGACATCTGATGCTCTGTGTCCACAGCCGAGGAATACTTTTGTTTGTGTTTCCAGGATAGCACTGTCAAGAAGCTTCAGTGGGATGATGCCAATGCCCATGGATTCCTGCATGCAAAGTAAGTGAGACAGACAGCATCCTGAAGAGGAGAGCCATTTACCGCCCATAGAGAAGCCATAAATCTGAACCCGGAGGAAGAGACTTCTGACTAAAAGCTACACAGAATACATCTCAACACTTTTGGAGCGGTCCGATCAGGGTGCACGCAGACTTTGCCAGGCTGCTAAATGTAGGGACCATATTTAGACTGAATCAAAGACCTTTGAATTATGACGTTCTCAATGTGGCATTACTGTTATTGTTGTGACATCGAGTTGGCTGACTTGCATAATCCTGGCAATGCCCCTGATGAGTACAAGGAATGGATGTGGGAAAAAGCACCTGGAACATATTCTTGTAAGGACGATCTAACAGTCCTGTCAAAGTGAAACTCCAACTTCAGTATCCCACATATATGTAGGCGTTAGATTTGGGAACCAACTGCTAATTCCCAGCAGCCCTGATGTATTTTCCACTCTTTATGGAAGCAGACTTCAAACAGCATGACCCAATGGAAAGGGGGATCAGTGTCCATAGATATGAGGGGAACATCTATTGTAATGGAAAAGAAGCAGGTACACTGTAGGCCACCTTAGGGAAGAGGTGGTTAAAATGACCTGCAGTTTTAAAAAGATGTAAGAAACGAAAAACAAAAGTTGCAGGCTCACTTCAAAAAGCCTTTGGAGATTATGTTCAGAATCAGATCAGAATGTGGAACATAACATGTAGTCCCGTTGTGTTTCGGGGAATGCTGTTGCCTGTTGTCTCTTGAGAAATTAGAAGCAGATTCAGCCGGGTAACAGAGTCCTTAGCAATCCTCTGGCTGAAGAGTTTGGAAATATTTTCACATCCATGGACATTTCCTTCAAATTCAGCCTAAATGCCAGAATTGTATTTTTCCAACCTGACGTGTGATCGATACCTCGTTACCCAAAGCCTGCAATCATGCATTCTCAAACTTGTTGATAACACAAAGATGGTGGTGTCATTTTCAAATACTCTGGGCAGCAGTCCTGTCCTTCTGAAAGCAATTTAACTCTGGTCACTTGAAGTCCATCCTACTATTAGGGTGCTGGCTGGGGTTATGTAATACCCAATTAAGAGTGACTAAAGCCAGTCGAGGACAGAAGGGATTGACTTGTGGCTAAGCCTTTCCAGTAGGATAGAGATAGATATGAAGAGCTATGGTAATTCGATAAGCAGTTGCCTCCCCTCATCATGGGCGGTTTGGAAAACAACAGACAACAGGCTTTGTTAAACTGCCAAATGGATTTATAGAAACCAAGAGACGTTTTCATTCCCTGGTCTGATGCGTGGAAGATTTAGATAAAAATGTGGGCGAAGATAAGAGTGGCTCCCCGATTTTGAACTCATAAACAAAAGGTGCACCATGGGACTGTGTGGAATGTTGGTTCAGTGTTTTTGGGTGGACAGGTCTGATACCGTTTCTCTCAAAGTTTGAAAAATGAGATGTTTACCTCATTTTTGCAGATGTCCCACTACAGAAATGAGTCTTTTTCATCTAACTACCTCGAATTTGTTTCACGCTCCAATCCAAGTTTTGTCAGGCAAGCCTTTTTTTTTATTCACCATTTCCATGTATTTTAATGCCTTGTTCTAGCACTGAGCAGCTCAATGTGAGGTGTCCTCAGACCTCCCGTGCAATAACCTGCCCTCTTTTGAGGCCCTCGGCCTTCTTTTGTCTGGTACCATAAAGGTAACCATGGTGTCAAACTTATTTTTTTTCGCCTGTCGTCAGATTAAAGCCGCTGCACACCTTGTGGTAGTGAGTCAACCGGTGAGCAGAAGCCAGTTCTTTTTCCAGGCTTGGGATAACTAATTGGCCATGCACGATAATGAGCAAACCCTACAATAACACAATTAATGCTCCGTGTGGCCTCGGCTGGTTAGTACACGAAGGCAGGATATTCCAGTCTGCTGTCTGTTAATGTTATTTGCCATGTGTGAGAGGAGGAGCACGCATCAGTTTTTGTGTACCGTAGTCTGCCGGCAGTAGCCTTTCATGTGGCCCGGCCTGCCATCTTCAGATGGTGTGGGTTGTTTAAATGAGTCACGGTTTTGTTGATTTTTTTATCCCCCTTTTCAGGCTTTTCATCATTTTCCACCTGTTACCAGCAATGTGGCAAACGTCTGGTGCGCTGAAGTGTTTGGAAATTCCGTAGTGTTGGGCAGTCAGGATACTGTTCTGTATTGACTTTGCATATGCTGTACCTAGAAACGGCTGCCATTCTAGAGAACTACTCAAGCTACTCAGAGAAAGTGGTGGATTAGCCAAGCACAGACAGTACTCTCGGCAGGCCACCGGCTCAAGTAGGGGGTTAATGAGCTTTTGCTTCGTCTGCGTATTCCATTTCCATTCGTTTTACGAAAAGACAGACATGTTCTTGAAAGCTGTGTATACAGAGACTCGTTCTTCACATTAAGTGAACTTCTGCTCACCTATTTAATCCTCTCTAGGGGAGAGAAAAATCCCTGATTCTTGCGGCCTTCGTGTCATCCGAAGGGCAGCCGTTCAAGGTTTGTCAGCAAAGATGAACGGCCGCACTTGCACCTCCTCGAAAGACTTCCAGTCGGCTCAGCCCACGATGCCATGGCAAGCAGCGTCCCAAACGAGCAAACGCATCGCTAATGGGATACTCCAAGTCCTCTCCACCCTTCTCGAGTTCTCCAGTTCTGTCAGCATCCTGTTAAATCATTCGCTCATAGCTGCGGCTTCACAGCTGTTTCAGAAAGGCGCAGTAAATTCGTCGGCCTGCGTAGCGAAGCACGCAGTAGATGCTGCCAACCGCACGTTGAGGGCTGCTGACCTGATGGATGAAAAAGAGGAATGTTTACAGTGGCTCCGGAGCTGTTTTGACAAGGAGCATGCTCTCGTCAGCTTGCGTGTTTTGTGCAAAAAGTAAAAGGTTATAAATGATGCCCTCGTCTTCCATTGAAAGCTCTCTGGATTTAGTGCCCACGATCCGCAGACAGCGCTGGCCAAGGGTGGCAGTGGGAACGGTTGCAATGTTACCCAGCCCTTTTCTTCATCACAGTTCCCAGAGTTGCTTGCTCTGAGAGCAAGCATGGCACCATAGGCCACTTTATCAGTGACAGCAGAGGCACTTCAAGTTACATTGCTCCTAAATCTCTTAACCTGTTCAGTGAACAAATGAGGCAGTAAGGTTGCAAATGTTGCATTTGTTCTCCTGTGACTTTAAAGTAGCTTTGCATTGCTGGCTTTAGAGAGATGCAACTGTCAGAGCATTGGCACCATCATCAGGAGATTGCAAGTTTGATCCCCAGTGATGCCACAGCCATTTGTGGTCTAGGAGTCCAAGCGAGTATAAATGGCCATCACTCCATCAATTCTAGCCAATGTGGGTGTCTGTTATCTTTGGAATTGACAGTTAGCTTTCTCATCCAAGCGTGTAAAGCTGTTAAATCATGTTGCACTGGTTGCAGTTTAAACAGATGTGGTGACTACTGACATACCTTGGAGGATGCTCGTGCTAGCGGTCATCCTCCCAGCGTGGTTGCATGGTGTGATTAGGAGAGACCCGACAAGCGAAAAGGAACAATAAAAAACCCTTAGACCAGCATAAATGCCTAGATTCCAGGGTGGTTTGTGCTGCTCTAGTGCTGGTTTATCTACCACACAGCATGGTCATGCAAGTTAAACACCATACCATACCGACATCCAAGATGGTTTTTGCTTGTGAACCATCTACGCTGGTCTTTCTTCACATGTCCTGTACTCAGCATATGCAATGTTATCACCCAATCTGTAGTTCTGTTAAGTTTAATCATGATCAGCTATCATCTGCTAGCTAGGCCTCCATCCACTACCATATGATCCTACCAAGCTGGGAAGGTGAAGGCCAGTTCAGATCTTTTAAAGGTCACAGTCCAAGGTTTGTATCTGAGCACACTACACAGACTAACACAATTAATGCCATCAGCAAAGCCTGGAAAGAACCAGAGGTTCCAGGTCATCAATTCACTTGAAGCTTCCTGTTACATGAAACATGCAAACACCATAAAAGAAGAATGCCATTAGGCTTGCTTTGTTCTCAAGAAGAATGTTTGCACTCATTATCATTCCATTGTCTTCCTGCTCACTGCAGTGGGAGAGAGCCAGCGGACTCCATCAGGTATGTACGTCCAGGCCACGGAACCAGCATCTGCATAGGTGAGGTTATCCTGAGGTCAGTGGTTACTTTGAAGTGCTCACTTAAAAGAACCTGGAGTACTGCAGCAGCATGATGTCACTTCCATTAAAATAGAATGGATAAAAACAACAGTGTGAGGTTAATGGCTATCATTAGTTACCTTTCCGTGCCTTAAGCTCATTTCTTGATTCTCTGCACTGATTTTTGGATTTGACTTCTTCCTCTTTGCTCCAGGCTTTCTCTGTGTTTTAGAAATCGGACTGGATTGTGACGAGGCCTGTCCGTTCTTCCAGTCTCTGAAAATGAATCAGGCTCTTCTTACTTCTGATTTTTACTTAATGAATTTATCCTCTGCATGAGTGAATTAACCCCAGTAGCTCAACCGCGGCCACTCTGTCTGAGAAAACCATACGCTAGAAAAACAAACAAAACAAGACAACCTTGCTGACCCTTTTCTGAATTATTCATATCTGTTGTCAGAATGTTGAATGAATGCTAAAACAAATGTTGTGTTGAGTATGTGTAACCAGCTTCCAGCATGACTGGCTAGTTGTCTTGCTCATTCCAAAAGCACAAACGTGAAACATTTCTACAGTCCTTACAGAAGATGTGTGGTCACCAGGCATATCATATTTCCAGCAGCATGCAGTCTCGTTGGAGCTTTTCAAATAAAAGAGCCAAATAAAAAAACATGTAGGCATTTCCTACTGACATGAGGTCAAACATATAAAGTTTCACAATCTGGTGATTCCTCTTGAAGACCCAGACAAGCATGTGCTTTGAACATGACCTCCTTTCCCCTTGTGGAAAATGACGGTTCAGACCCAAAGGAATGTGTTTATAAAGAACTGTCAATCGGAGAGGCTCGGATACGGAGCACTGTCTCTCACCACCTCGAAGGTTATGGTAATATCTACTGTGAAATGCTCTTTCAATGTCATGTAGTCTTATAAACCGCACAGGCCAAGAAAACAAATGAATTTGCCGATTAAACAGCTCTGTCTCTCGACATCTGCCCTAGATGTTGTAGCCTCATGTCGCATATTCTGGCATTTCTTCAAACAGGTTGCTGTGTGGGTTTAGAAGAGAGTTCTAAATGTTCTAAGTGAATGAGCACTTTATCTTAAAGTGAACGTTGGACCAAACAGTTTTCAAGTTCAAGTTCAAGTTCATTTGTCATTTGCACAACATGTCAGGACCTTCATGCACTGAAATACTTACAGATAATCACTCTACAGCAGGGCAGCTTTAATATACATAGTACATAAAAAGACTGAATAAACAGAAATATATTAAATATGTACAAAATGCACAAAATATACAGAGACAGGAGGGTCCTATGTAGAAACATGTAAAAATGTGTACATGGGTAATCTGAAAGACAGATATATATAGGTATTTATGTCCATCCTTCCACTGTGAGAAAATAACACAACCCTATGGCTGTTTCTGAGAAAAAGAATAGGAGTGTCTGCAAATCAAACAAAGAAGCTGTTGCTGTTCTCAGATCTGGCCACCGCAGAGTCCAGACCTTATCATCACTGAATGTATTTGTGCATCTAACAATGAAGTGCTGATCACAGCAGCTATAAAATGATAGCTTTCTATGATAACAATTTAATCCGCTTCTGTGAGCATGACACTGTTCTTGACGTGTTCACAAATGTTAACTCAAGTTCTTTTTGAAGCACAGACACACCGCAATGTCCTCTTTGCGACACCCCTGGAATGGATCTATAAACGTTTTTTCTTTCTATTCTTTTCTTTTCTTTTCCAAACACAAAACTGCCAATATCACTTATAATGTTTCTGTAGCCATGACATGCGGTCGCCAGTCACAATCATTATGTACCTGTGGGTGGCCCCTGTATTGTCCACTGTGGATGGTAAAGCTTTCTGTAATGTATTCATGGTACCCATGCGACACTGTGAATTAAGGAATGTTAGATGCCTGCACGATTACGGAAAAAATGTCCCATCTGTTTAGTACCCACTATCATGCCATGTTCAAACTCCGATAATTCATGTAGCCTTACAATGAGCATGTACTTGTAGAAGTGTGGGTGTTCCTAAGCAGTCCCCTGAGGTAATGCCACTTCGTAATCAGTTGACACACTGCTACCTCATGACTTCCGCTATGTCATTGCATGTTTTCTGTTTTTTTTCATGGAGCTGAAAATTTTTTAACTTTTACGTAATGGCCTTTTTGACTGAGGATATATAAACGGTAGCCTTTTGCACAGCTAGCAAGTAGCTAAGAAGTAACCAAAGCTTACTGCCACCAGTAGTGCAGTACAGTAAAACTACATCCATAGCTAAAAACAGGAGCAGCAGCCATCTTGAGGCTTGAAATTCTTCTGTATCTGCTCATTTTTATAGATATACAGTTCTGGCATGAACCACATAATCAAGTCATGATGTAATAATGTAAGATTACATGATTACATGATACACGTAATCATGTAAGATTACTCAATTTGTTTTGAAGGAAGTGTTTGATGACTTAGGCATGTAGGTTGTACGATGCCAAACTGGAAACTACCTTCTATTACATGTTCGCTACATTAGCCTCGTAACTCCACTGCAAAAGTACAGCAGCAACCGTCCGATGTCAAAATCGTCTGGTCTAGGCTACATGCATATGAGATAATGGGAATATTGTGTAAGATTTTTGGACAGTCTTTGGCATTAATGTCAAAATGAACAATTTGAATTCTTTTGAATGTAAAGCCACAAACAATCACTCTGTTCGTGAGGGGGAGAGAGCCAGGAGGTGCGCTGCTTGCCTGTTTTATGTAGTTGAAGAGATGTCTGGGGAGGTCGAGCAGATGTTGTGAGCTGTTCTCTGCGAGCGCTGAACGGTTCTCATGGCAGCCCATCAGTTCATGGCGTTGAAGGTTCATGCCTTGCGTGAGTTCTCCCTTCATGTTTCCCCCACTGTTTGTGGTTACCAGTGTCGAAATGTGCAGATAGGCTAAAAGCGGCCCATAACTGATGATGTCCAGGACTGATAGGAGTATCCTCTTTCATTAAAACAGCTCTATTAGCCAAGGGTGCGAATTTAATGTTTGTCTTTGAGGCTGAGTCTGAATCAAAGGTTATCTATAGCTCACTAATTAGAACCAGCAGACCGCGGGCCTTTTCTTTCTGGTGATTTCATGACTTTTGTCTGCCCTAGTCACTGGAAACAGATGTCCGAGAGATTCTTTTAGCATTTCTGGTTTAAATCGGCCTTCAGTAGACGGTAGGGTTGACGACATTTCGTTTGCCTGTGAACATATCCTTTATTGGATTTATGGAGAGTCTCTCTTTTTCCAAAACACCTGCCGTACTGGAGCGGGTGCCAGATCACGGGAAGAGCTCAGCGCTTTAAACACTTTTAATCTTGCCAACACCGAGATATATTAAAGAGCTTGAACAAAGCTGGTGACCACATCATTCAGGAGGCAAATACTCTTAAACGTAATTAAGTTAACTTTGAGTGTGTTCATTTGTTTAAACATGTAAATTATTTCAAGCACATGCATTTGCCAACCAAGTGTGCACATGTTGAGCATAAAACGGTGATGTAAAGAGGAATCATCCAGCAATGCTCCATAAAAATTCGTAGGGTGACATTATATTACTCCGAGCGCATTATAAATACTGAGGCGTGTCACGCTCCTCATTTGTTTTGCAGCCGTTGTATTTTCTTTGGACAATCCGCTCCCTTGTATAGTCTTCCCGAGACAAAGCGATCATTTTAACTGACCGAAAGACTAAAAAAACTCTTTTTCAATTGATTTCACCCAGACAGTTTTCTAATGTTGCAACAGTCTCTCTTAACAGTTCACCTTTAACACAATATGTCCCACCAGATTACACTAATATGGGTGGTGTAAGTAACGTAAGTACCTCACACTACCTCTTAATGATACATTAGATACGTAGTAAGTGGGGTATTTTCTCAAAACATCAAATATTTAAAGGTAGTTCAAGTCCGAGCATAATAGAAACAACAATAATATGTTGGAATAATGACCATTCCAAAATCACCCCTGGTCAAATGACATGTTTTTTTTGTTGTTGTTGATTTTTGGAAGTGAATATAAACTCATCTCTCATTTTTGTCTGTGCTATAATGTGGGTCCTTATGGTAAAACATGCTTTTGTTATTTAACTATGAATGTGCTTTGTGTTCAAATTGGCCAGTTCAGTCTGTATTGCTGTAATACAGTTAAAAGGAAACTCCACTGATTTTACAAACATTCTATAGAATTTCATTGGTGAAACAGATACACAAATTCAGAGTGGTCTGGTGTGAAATGATTCACTGCAGAGAAACTTAATGACTTGGATTTCTTTACAGTGGTGGTGATAGGAGGCAGAGGTTGCAATATTTACAGCACTAGTATAGCCATTTTATTTACTGTCCAAAACTGCCAGTGAACCTACACATCTTCGTGTCTTCTGAGTTTTTATATGCAATGTTGATGTAATCCCACAACATAAGAATTACCCTTATTTTTGCAGATAGCAATCAAACCTTCTATATCATCTGAAATCATTGTTCAACAGATACCTACTGCTCTCTAGTACAGGTCTAAGAAGCCAGTGATGTGACTAATTGCAAAGCACTACAGATTCTGCTGCTAATCTAATGAAATAAAACACAATACATGTATTAGTACCCCAGTTTTAATGATCTAAATGTAGCTCATTAAAAATAAATTACTTTCCTTGAAAATAGAATTAAGGTAGGTCCAAATCCACAAATAAAATCTCATGCCTCTGATGGTACCTATTCCTTTACAATTACCAGGGATCACATTCTTATCCCTTCACAATTGCAAGCGTTAAACTCTTTCTAAATGGAATCCAGCGGAAGAGTCGCTTCACAAATGTAGTCGCTTAAATATCAGTTTCCAGGTGACACGTTATACCACTGAAGTGGAATCAGCCCTTCTATTTTGGTGAATGGGGAGTTTGTTTGAAATGCAAGTCAGTCATCAAACAGATTGTCCAGAAGAGACGTGATGAGGCAGGATTTCCTGCTGTTAGTCAGGCCTTCTTTCATTGTACATGCAGTATGCAAGCAGTCCGCCTGAGTCCCGTAATGAAACCTCCAGATCCAGACATCACTGCGGAGCTCATTGGTGATTGAAGCATTCTGTCGGCATCTAGCACTTACGATGAGTCAGTTGTTTGTGGTTGAGAAGTGCACTTTACTAAAAATGTAAAACGAGCTCCAGAGGAACTGTTACCGTTCCAGGTTTAAATACTGAGATCACAACATTGCGAAACGCTCGTTATGGGTCAGACACGGCCACCCGCAAAAACTGTTACGATTCACAGTGTGCAGGCTGTGAGTGACACTTCACACTGATATCTAGGTAATGATCTAGTAGGATAATATCATATTACACAGTTAACTCTGCATATTTTGGCCTTAATCCACAACCAATTCAGCCAACGTACAATACAGGAACTCATCAAATATATACAACATTGTTGGATTTTGAATTCAAAATGTCTCCATAATTCAACTGCTGAGATGTAAATAAAGTTGTTCAGAGTATTTGGAGGTCAAAAGCACCATGCTAGAGAAATGTAATGACTCTGATTTCTTTACCATGGTGGTTGTGATGTCTACAACGCAAATCAAGCCATTCTTTTATATTGAAATTGGACAGTCAACCCACATGCATCCTTTGAGTTTTACATATAATGTTGACAAGGGTAAAATATAATAAAATAGTGGTAAATAACAAAAAGAGTTTTCTTTGATTATTATTTTGCCTCATGACCCCCATTTTTCTAAATACATAAACAACAAAGACCTCATAAAAGTTCTCTAAAACAAATCTTACAGGCATTAGGCAACGTATTTGTTACCATTCAATGTAACAGCCTCATGTAGCTTTCAGATGCAGTAAATGCTTTGGACGTCTGGTTCCCATCACCAACGGTTTTGATTCTGTTTCTCTAGAATGGAGCATTTCACATCAAACCACTCAATGATTTTGCTCATATCATAGAACAATTTTAATTATGCAGTGAAATCAGTGAAATTTCCCAGTAAAGTTCTCACCCCTTTGTTGCATAGGGAGGTTGCGCATACACCAGCTGTGTCATGATGCAAGAAAGATGCAACGTTCATTGCAGGTGATAAATTGTAAGTATAAAAGTCACCGTGTGCCATGACCCTTAAAAATAAACAAATGTTAGGACCAAAAAAAATAAATAAATTAACATTTCATCATCGGGATTTCCCCTCTCTTCACACCAGACGATGATATGGCCTTTTCTCTTCCCTTATCACACTTTATGCAAACCAGCTGGTGGAATAAGCGCACGATCAGAGCGGAGTTTCCTAAAGTGTCCTGGTGAGGCCTCTTCTATGCCTTCCATGTAACATTACGCTACATATGTCACTGGTTTAACAACGCTGTCAGATCACATCATGAACAATAATCATCAGGGGCTACTTGGCAATGCGTTAACGTGTCAGAAGCACCCATTAATAATGGTAGCTTTCCAAGGTATAATCCCCTAATTCCATCAGGAATTCATTTTAATGGCTTTTGATGGCAAGTGGCATGAATATCAGCCCTGAACATACAGTAGACTTGACTTGAAAAGAATGCTGGTGTTTGTTTTCGTAAGCTCAGGCAAAGCTCATGTCTTTAATTCGGCAATATCAAAGAGGTCAGAGTCGCTCAGAAGTCTACTACTCTTTTGTCCCTAGCGTAGCAGAATACACAGGCTGTTTATTGGGAGAAATATGGAGTGTTCTTGTTTGGTTGCTATGGGAATTTGCTGTTATTTATATGAATTGTATCTAACTTGAAAGTCGGCTTTTTGCTTGTCAAATAAAAAAAGTATGCTTGGTGTTTGTATTTCACCCCATATCCAAAAACCCTAAATCAGTCGGAGAGTGCTGCACTAGCCAAACAAATTAAACGTGGATTTTCTGCGCTATTCACGTTAAGTGTTTGTAGTATTTCCATGAGAAGGCCATGCTTTCCTCCCATCTGATGTTCACATGTGTGTTTGTTTTCACCTGTAAAGTAGTTTGATCACACAGAATCAGGGCTAAAAGATTTTAAATGGGAATTTCTTCAATATTTTTCAACATTCCAGCATAATTCTTCAGTGAGATATAAACATGTAAACAAGTCATTCAGAGTGGTTCCATGTAAATTGGTTCATTCTAGACAAATGGAAATCTGATGGAGACCCCATGGTCCTCATCAGACAGAGAACCACCATTAACCAGAACAAATCGTTATTCAGAACAAGTCGTATGAGCTCAGTAGCTGCCTTTACATTGTGTGAAAATGTTGCAATGCATGGATCTACAGAAATGCTCTGAAATTGCTGGAAATGGAATCTCTGTACATTAACTTACACTGAAAGATTTTTTTGCTCTCTCTTGTAAATTCGTTATTTGGAGATACTTATTTTGGTTCTACAATCTCCTACGTCTACCATTCCTCTATGGATGGGTTGAGAGGGAACCTATTACGATCATTTTCAATGTACAAAATTGTATTTTTGGGGTTCTACTAGAAATGTAGAATTTTTTAAAACACAGTATTTTTCTCACACTGTACATCTGTATTCACTCTCTGTCTGAAACACTCCGCTAGAACTCCTGTGTCTTTAAGCCCCGCCTCCCGATGAGCCCACTCTGTACCGATTGGTCAACCACCAGAGTGACATTCCGCTACAAGTTCCGCCCCTCACCACTGTGGCTATTCTTACAATGGCATCGGTTCTGCTGGATCAGAATTTGATCTTGAAAGTCAGGTAGAGAAAGCTGGTAGATCCACCTTTGTGAGTTTTTACTGTTTTAGCTCTCTGTGTGTTGTATGAGGGCATGCCAAGCTAACTGGTAGGCGGGCAGTAAAGATTGTGTTATTTGGTGATGTCACCTTGTAACAGAGAAAAGGACTGCTGTTGTTTACATCTTCAGAAAGGAATTAAGCAGAAATTCTGAAATCCCCTGCTTTTTTGTGGATTGGAGACCAATTAGGAATTGCCATACATATTAAATTAGGCACCTCAACAAATCATTGTCCTTTTCCCTGATCCCAAACCAGCGATCACGCTCTCGCTCTGATTTACCGTATCAAGTCAGGACGTGCCTACTGCTGCTGGGCAGATCTGCCAGATGTCCAGGGCTTGCCCTTCCACTTCTGTTTTCAGTGGAAGCTCCAAAAGGTCCAGGCCTCATTTCCTTCTGGGTGAGTTCTTGAAGAATTCCCACACATTTCAGAAGGGAGGAAGGGTGGCGGAGCTCTAGCTAAGGTCACGCTAGGAGCTATATGACTTCTACTCACTGAAAGCAGACATGACACATGGTGGCTAAAGCAGGAAGACGATGCACTGGATCTGACTCAGACATGTGAGAACAATCTCTCCATCAGCCCTCATCCCACAATCGCTGTTCCTTCTGTAGTCTCTGAGATAAGACTGCTGCTATTTGGCCAAGCAAACAATACAGTTGGGAGGAGGAGGTCAGACAGAAAGATCAAGGTTGGACAGTAGCTGCTTACATGGGTAAAAACAATATTAATGTCAGTATCATATTGAGGATAAACCATTTTGGTGAATTACTTCAAAGTGTAGTCCCACAGAAAAATAAATAAATAAATAAATAAATAAATAAATACTAAAATCAGTTATGTATACAGACCTTAGACATTTTCAAGGACTATGTCAAGATCTTTTTCATCCCAAAACATCCTTTGACATAGTAATAGGTTAAATATATACAAAATAATAATTTATATTAAGACTTTGGAGGTATGATACAGGTATCACTAAGCCCTAATTTTTTTAATGTTGTTTTTTTTAAAGATCTTTTTTGGTTGATTTTTAATTTATTTTAAAATAACTTCATTCATAAACATGCTTTGCCATGTCACTAGCAAAATCACAAATTTTAGTCTATAAAATTGATTTTATTTGATCTAGTTCAGTCCCTCCCCTGCATTTTAGAACGGGAAGTGAGATTGCAACCCTGTCCCTCATGGCCACATGAGCAGTTAGATCTCATTGTTTTGAAGTGAATGTGTGCCAGGGTCTGAAATTAGTGTGTAACATTAATAACTGTTATTACTGAAACACATATATTCTGCAGCTAAGTAACATAAGTTTTTTATGTTTGAACAAGCATATGATGATTGTATGTGTACAGCTGTTCAAAGCTGTGTTTACTAGTCATGTACTAGCTAGTCCTGCGAAGGTTAGCCAAAATAATCACTACTGAAATATTTAGGAAAGTTTTGGTAGTGTTATTACTGCACTGGTACTGACAAAACGTTTAATTATGGATTTTAATGAAATAAACATAATTAAGGTACAAGGTCACTCAAAGCAAAATCATTTTAGACCAGAATGTGAGAAAAGTTTAAAACATGTTTTTAACTCTGAACCAGTTCAGTAAAATGATCCATATACATTGTGAGTTACATTGATCACAATGCTAATGACTGAACTTCTCCTTTCAGCTTATTCAGTGACTACTGGGCAATTGCCTCAGCAGTTAATGATAATAACACTGCAATATTTAGAAGTTCACTACCACTATCAAATAGAATAATCCTAACACAATTACATATTAGAAAGCTTCACGTATTTCAACTCAGTACAGCAAATTTGGACTTAAAAACCTTTTTTTAAGCCTTTAACCTTTCTAGCCTTTGAGAAGACAAATGAAATGTACTTTCAAACTTTCAAACAACAGCAATATTTTGTTTGTGTCTAGAAGGAAATTCTATCTATCTTTAGGATGTTCATATGAGACACTTGATGAAACTGATGAAAGACTCCTTTAAACTGTCCATGTACACCATGCATGAACGAGTTCAGAACAAATCTGCTGGTACAACTGCTGCTTTAATAAGGCCCATGGTGTCCCAGGGTGGGCAGAGGAACTTTGTCATTTGGGACCTACTACCTACCTCTAGTGGCCATTTGGGGATATCTTTGTCACCACTTACACTAAACAAGTGCACAGCATCTTTGCTACTACAAGTGACTTAGCCTGGCATGGCAGATCATTTGGCACAGTTGAAGGCCTGAGGACTTCTTTCCTACTGCCACTGTACATGTTTACTGTGTTATGGAAATACAGTATATGCTCACGGTTAACCCATTGTACCCACTCATGATCCTATTGGAATGGATAGAGCATAAACAGACTTTGATCTAGTGTAAGTTAAAACGAAATGCCCCCCTCACAATTTGCAACAGGTGTGGTGGTTGAAGTGTGCACACCGAGGTTTACAGCTTCCTCTAGGATACAGTTTGTTATGCTCTATCTCCTTTGCTTACTCATTGTTTACTCTGTCTCCTTTGCTTTTAAAAGACAGATAAAAGACAGACATCTAATGTCTGTTGCCCGTGCCGAAGGTTCTCTTAGGCCTTTCTCTCCCTTTGTTTCCGCTGACAGTTGACGCATGTGAGGGCGGCAAAATATTTCTCTCAGTTACCATGAGACGCTTGTGTTGTCAGTACCTTGCGCAAAGCATGAAGATGCGCTTCAAGACTGACAAGGCTCTAAACTTAAGTACCAATAATCCCTATACAGTGAGAGAGTGCCAAACATCACGTGGGTGTTGATATCCTGCCTCACTGACAGCGCCAAAGAATGGAAGACAAGTAACTCAACTCTTTGGTATGGAAATGCTTCAGCACAAGACCAGGCTCCATGCAAAGGACTTCCTAAGTGCTTAGATGTCCTGCAGTAAATTAGAAATAGCTTCAGCTGAGGATTCTCAAGGAACTTTCTCTAATCTTAAGCCCATACACATTGGCCGTGCTCTCACAGGGCTGTGTAATAGCATAAGAGCTTAGCTTTTTTTTCATTTCCTGGATCTTTGCCTTTGTCTCATCTCACACACCTGCAGTATGCGTTACCGTGTGCACGCCCTGGGACCGGCGCACTGTGTGAAAGTGGCTGGCTTTTCCAGGCCGAGTGAGAGAGTGCATGTGAGCATGCTTGTGAGCGCACTGCGCTAACCGTGCTAAGCCTCATGGGCCGCACCGGCGCGGGGCTGCTGGGGACCGCCTGTGTGTGTTCAGCTGGCTGCGCAGGATGTTTTTGCAGTGGGAAGCACTCTCTCCTCCCGCTCCCCTGGCGGCCCGCTCTGACGAAGGACCTCGTGGCTTCACCACGTTTTCAGCTAATGCTGACGCTAACCCACCCTACCAGTTCTTGCACTATGACGTCAAAGGCACCTTTAATAGGCTTCGACAGCCCACTGATACTGGGCGCTGTGGACCCTCAGGTTTATTAATGAGCAGTCAGACTGGAGGTTCATGTGAAGGCATTCCGAAGATAATTGGCTCTTGCTGCTGCCTCGACTGTGGTAAATCAATTAGGGAAGCCTGAGATTCGCTTCTCTGGGTTATCCAGATTAGAATGAATTCTCGGGAGCGGGTTTGGGAAAGGAGAGATGTTCGAAAATGATTTGATTGTATTCAGTTTTATTGGTTATTCTTGGACCACAGGACCATGCAAACAGCATCGACAGAGGGACAGAACAAACCGGTGCCACAGGAGATGATCTCATGGCACGTCCGGATGAGACAAGATGGTCTTGTCATTCCGTTCTTCCATCCTAATGTCTTTTTCTCTCTCCCTCCATCTCCAAATGATCGAAATTCTCCCCCTCACGTCACATCTGCTGATCCCATCCAACGCTCGCCCCTGGTTTATTCCAGGAGTCTCCTACCTATTTATGAAAAAGCCATCACTGTTCACGCTTCTTAATCCCCAGGCTTTCATCGGTCCTGGGAAGCGCGCTGTCACCATAGAAATCGCAGACGAGAAACAGCAAAACAAAACAAGGAAGGCAGAATAATAATGGAGGAGGGGAGGGCAGGAAAAAAAACTCCCCTCAAAAAAGAAGAAGAAGATGGTGATGATGATGATGAGCTGAGGGGAAAGGAACAATTGTGAAAGTTCTCCAAAGGTCAAAGCACTGGTAAAGCAACAAGAAAAAAAACCAAAGGAAAGAAAAGAAAGAGAATCGAGAAAAAAAAAAGGCAGCCATGAAAGCATCGCCACGGAGCATGTGACGCACTGGCAAAGTGAGGCCCTTGCCTGCTAAGGCGGAATGGGTCTCGCGGGCTCTTTATATCTGACGCTCGACTGCAATTTGGAGCGCGAATACAGCGGCCCCGCGCAGCAGACCCTGTGCCAGGACTGACAGGCTGGTTGAGGAACGGCGCAGGACTGAACCAGAGGAACCCCTGTCCTCCCACAGCCCGGGGCTCTGGAGGTGCGTGGCCAACCCCTTTTGCTGCTTGATGTCACCGCTGTCCTGTGCTGGGGGCCCTACAGAGCTGCTGCGTTTAATTGCGGCAACGACGCTCTCTTTCCACCCGCTCCGCTTCTTGACAGCTGATTCACTCTTTGGGCCCGGCCCCCATTGATAGACTAGTAAACGCTTTGACAAGAAAAGTATTCCTAATGAATTGTGGCCATAGAAACCAGCAAATCAAAGCAAGGGCTGTGAACAAAATTTAAGCTGGGGGAACAACGAAAGGGGCTGCCAAGGACTAGGACAGTCTCAGTCAGTTTGCTCAGCGATAAGTCATTACATAGGTTTGCTAATATGGACTCTAACCCGTTTGGAATGGAGTTAGCTTATGTTAGCTAACTTAACTTTGACTTATATGTTGCAGTTAATTGCTGTGCAACACATTAAGTTGATTGATATATTGATATTACTGAGGCAAATTGGTAATAGGGGGCACAGTGAAAAAGTAGAAAAGGGAAAAAGAGAGCAAGCGATCAAGCGAGTTGTAAATCTCCAAAGGCCGAAGGGGAGAATTAGAGAATCCAGTTATTCACTCCCATATGTCATTTCATGAGATGCCAAGCCCTTCTCTAATGAGACTTGTATGTCTTTTCCATAGATTCATGCTTCCCTCGTGACAGGCATGAGTTTTTGGCCCCGCGTTCGTATCTCTCCCATCTCCACTGTCTTTCGTTTGATTCGACAGCAAACAACCTTGAGTTTCCACTGCACTGTGCTTTTAATGGTCAGCACGGATGCGTATCGGTCTGGGCCAGGCGTCATAAAACAAATACGAGCGTGTTGCACTGAGGTAAGAGCCCGACAAGTCAGCATGGACGGCAACAGGCTCTGGATTCATTGTCCTTGAGTGGTGACAGTATCTTGTCCCGGGTTGCTGTTAGAGATTGTACGAGCATCCCCAGGAGCAAGTTTGTGTTTTGTTCTATGGAACCAAGGATTTGCGCCAAGGATCAAGAAGTCATTCGCTTAGCCGTGCGTCAATCTGAGAAATCCTTGGTGGAAATGTTTTGTTAAGGTCATTTTGAAAAGTGAAAAAGTTAAAAATGAATCTTTTGGTAAATCGACTGAAATGAAATGACCTATCCATTGATTTTTGGCAGCAAGTCTTCTTTCCAACTAAATTATTCCTCAAAATACACAGTTTAACCCCGTCAACAGCTTTATTCCACACCTCCCTTGTGTTTGAGTGTTTTGCCAGCACACCATGAAACAGAGGAATAGAACATATAAGTCGCAAGCCTGGTGTTTGTTATTAATAGTCAGGTCAACGGCTCCCTTTGGTCACTTTTGAGCTATAAAACAGAGATGGTGTCGTGTATTTGGTTTATCACAACATGTGTTCTATGTGCATAAGATAGTACTGCCAGAGGAACCCTCAAGGGAGCAGACCTGTAACGAAGACCGCGGCAGTAACTCTTCAAATGGAAAAGCACGGGTTGGTTAGTGAGCCAGCACGGTGTTGAAAGCATGGCTGCCCTTTATTGTAAATGGGCTTTCAAAAGGCATTAGCTGGTGGCTGAACTTGTGGCGAATCCCCAACCACCACTATAAAAATCTGAAAAAAATGGGGGGAAAAGAGGAGAAATTGGTGGAAATAATGCAGTTTAATATCTTAAACAGTTCTCAGAGTAAAAAATATCTTCATAATATGTCTGGCGAGCATGGGAAACAGGTGGGTTAGCAGCTCGGATTCATTGTTAGCCGAGGTCTTAACCGTTTGATTCGGCGGCGTCCAGTATTTTCCATGCTCAGAAGCCTCTATGGGAGACATAAAGTTACAGGCAGCGGAGCTAAGAATGGATTCCTTTGCTCTCCCCCTTTTGCCCCCCTCCCCCTTTTTTTCAAAATATGAATTTATAGGAAACCTTGTTATAATGGAGCAGTTGGGGGTTTGCTGTGAAATTTAAGCTAGAGCCCTGCCTTCAATTTGCCTTAAATTCAACTACCACGAGACCACAGGGGACATATGCAGGGCACGGGAATAACAGGGTGAGAAAGAGAGAGAGAGAGAGAGAGAGAGAGAGAGAGCATAGTTAAGGATTTGCAAAGATAGGGAGTGGAGGTCTACCACAAGAAGCTTCTCAAAGTGCTCTGCTGCTCTGGCCCAACACTTTGTTTGTTGTGGTGTCGAAGCAATCACTGCCACATGGTTACTGAGAGGAAGGGGCAGGTGCTGTTCCTCTAGAGCTTTACGAAGCTAGCTTGTCAAAGTTTTCCAGTCAATGGTTTTCTCCTTCCCCTCTTCTTTAGCCTGCCATAAAGCATTAATCTGTAAAGGCATGATTACCACAGACAAGGAGCATTGCAAACATAATAATCCTCAAGCATGTGTAAAGGTAACACCACACGTTGTAAGTGCACAGTGGCCCTTCAAAAGCAGCTGGCCACTGGACTAAAGGCTTGGCGCCCCTCGAAGGAAATATTAAGCCTTAGCGCTGAACAGCAAACACCAAAGAAATGTATTAAACGTTACGGCAGCATTTTAATTTTACAGCCTGTTTTAGTATTGCACATGACTCTAATGCACCAATGAGGCAATCTGAGCAATTCTGAGTGCAGGAATCCAAATTAACTTTGAAGTGTACACAAATGCACTGAATTCTCCTGCCCGCCAAGCTGTTAAAATGTGAGAATTGGGGACAGACTAAGTCCATAAAGCAAATCAAGCCATCAAGAGGTGTGCAAAAGCTCTTTTGACTCATGGGT
Source organism: Semaprochilodus insignis (assembly GCA_034552555.1). Lineage (NCBI taxonomy): Eukaryota > Metazoa > Chordata > Actinopteri > Characiformes > Prochilodontidae > Semaprochilodus > Semaprochilodus insignis. Next base: position 25,454,053 of record CM067485.1, read on the forward strand.
TCCCTTCAGCGCAACACGTTAAAACACTATACCCATTGCTTAGTCAGAGCTAAATTGTTGCACTTGACAGATCAAACATTTCTGATATCTCTTCTACAGTCTATACATGTTCTAGGGTTGAAATCTGGTGGACTGTACATGCCACTGAGGCCAATCAAGCCATCAACTTCTTTTGACTCATTGGTTCCCCTCAGCACCACATCATACAATACTATACCCATTGCTTAGTCTCAGCTAAATTGTGGCACTTGACAGATCAAACATTTCTGATATCTTCTACAGTCTTCGAGGGTTCTAGAGTTGAGGTCTGGTGGACTGTTCATGCCACTGAGGCCAAACGAGCCATCAAGTTCTTTTGACTCATGGGTTCCCCTCGGCATCATGTGCTACAGCAGTACACCCATTGCTTAGTCAGAGCTAAATTGTGGCACATTACTTTATCATTCTGGATGTATCAATATGACTGACTAGCCACAGTCAGCAATCATGTCAGATATGTTCTTCAGTGGGTATTGAAGGCTCTAATATGTGCCAGAAAAAAGGCTAGTACCACCGTGATCAGGATACTACGTCATCTTATATTGCTGATCCTTTTTTCTGCAAATTCCATCAGAATTATGGAAGAGTAATCTGGATTCTACCTGGAATAAACCTTTTTTCATGTCTCATTGTCCCAGTTTTGATGCTTCTAAGTCCTTCGGGAATCTTGTTTGCTGACATCAGCCCCCGATATGATCTTTGGCTCATTTGAGACAAAGTGCTGAGTTCCTCCACCATATCTTTGTGTTTTGTCTGGTTGTAGCCAGTCTGTTTACTTGCAGAATTCTCACCATCCTCACTGGACTCCAATGATCCACAATGTTAAGTTTAGGGTAAAGCCATGAATGAAAAGACCAGGTCCAAAGCAATTTGGGAAATACTGGAACTGCCTAGCTCAGGGGTTCACAACTGTGGTCCTTGAAGGCTCTTTCCAGCAAATTTTGGTAATTCCCCAACTCAAATCTACCCACTGAACCTGACAATTAACAGATGAGTTGCATCAGGTGTAATTGCGTAGAGGGATCACCAAACTGTGCTGGACAGCAGCCCTCCAGGACTGGGGTTGTGCACTCCTGGCCTACACCAAAAATGTGGACTGTCAGGAGGCCCTGAGAACTACCCTGAGAACCACCACTTCAAACCGCAGAGTTCTGTTACACTCCATGCCATGTCTGTTCAATTCTTTTTGTTCTCTGCGATAAAAACGAGAGCTTTCATTGCGATAAAAATAGGCTCTCTGGTGCCGTCTATACTTCTAGATCCCTCCGTACGTTCACGGGTGTGTGTGGGTGTGTGTGCGGTCCTCCTCCCATACTTCATGAGCACCCCCAAAAGCATAAAATGGGTCTCACAGGAGTCGGGCCTTCACACTGCCTATCACTCCATTACCAGCAGAGTGCTTTTTCGATCTGAAAAACAGCTGCGCTGCAGGCCTCCTGCTTTTTTTTTAAGCCAAAAAAAAATTGAATGTCCCTTTAGAAATGTTTTCTTGCTTTTCACTCTCCTTTTTATCAGAAGTATAGAAATACCCACCCAGTTCTGTCATGTGTGATTGGTTCTCCTCCAAGTATGACATGCTCCACCTCATCTGGTTCTAGTTAGGGTGGGGCACCCTGCGGAGATGAAATGAACACGAATGTCATTACAAAATCGATAAAGCCATGTTAGCCAGTTTGGATCTACATGCCGAACGAAAAGATGGCACTTCCGCCGGCACGAAAGAGCATGCATGTTTGAAACGCATTACTGGAAATTGCCATGTAGCAAGTGTAATTTGGTACAAACCCCAGCACAACAAACCCCGCCGGAACCTTTTCGCCACTCGCTTCTGTTGCTGCTTGACAAATTTCGCCGCCAGCGCTCTGTGTAGCCTTGTGATCACCAAAGCACAGATCAGTTTGGTGGAAAGGTTGTCATATCTTTTCTATTGGGAGTTAAAGGAATAGTTTGGCAATAAACACAAATTTACACTATTTTCCACTTGCTCCAGATGTAGTCACTCAGCTAAGACATGGAGAATTTTTTCTTGTTTGCTTTCCAAGAAGTTTCTTTAGTTCAGAACTGGAGATCCGAGGCTTATGTAGACTCACAAACACTGCAGCTCAACAGTCACACACAAACAGCCCATAAAAACACATACCCAAAACGTCTCTCGACCTGCTCAAACGGCTTAACCTAATTAAGGTTGTGCAGACTTGTTGATATGGTTTAGGACACAGTGAACTATGAATAATTATGGTTGCTTTGCAATGCACAATATATTGTTATCTGATGGTATATTCTTCTTCTTTTTCCTCTTCTACTTTTTCCTTTTCTTCTCCTATTTCTTCTTCTTCTTCTTCTTCTTCTTCTTCTTCTTCTTCTGCTTCTTTTTGGTACACATTTTTTGTCCGCTAACTAGTCCAGCACTTTTCAAGATATAAACATAATTCCAACTCCAGAATGTTTGGTTTGATCAGGAATGGTGTGCTTATACACAACGTATTATACAATCCCTTTTTCCCATTAAGAATAAATAGGATGGAAAAGTGCATGCCCATCTACTGTGCTTCTGCTCGACTGAGAGACACAGTTTCTGATCTCATGGCAGACCCCTGAGTAGGAATTCAATGCTGGTTTGACCAACAGTCGTCTCGCACCTCTTTTTCCCCCCATAAAGTCCCATTCATCTTCACCTTCATTCAAACTCTAATGTTTCATTAACCTACAGCCACCAAATTGCATGTACTCACTCAGGTCAGATTCCCAAACTCTAATCCATAGACCCATGACCCGCACTCCTCTATGTGTCATTTATTCGTCCCTCGTTCCTTCCATAGTAACCACACCCTAGCAACAGCCTAGCGGGAAGTGGGAACTTACTTTCTAAGCTAACAAACGTTCTTGCTGAACGCTGCCAGTAGCCCTCCCTGCTGAAAAAGTGAGTTTAGACCAGCATGGACTTCATGCTGGTCCATGCTGGTTTGTGCGGCTTAGTGCTGGCTGACCAGCAGAATCTTGTTCAAAACACAACAAAAGTCCAACATCATGCTGTTCGTTTTTCAGCAGCACTTTTAGACAACAGACCTCTGGTGCGGTGAAGTTCATTTTAATAGTCCACTGTAAGTCATACTATGTCCTAAAATGCTTGGGCAATGCCATCTTTATTTAGATCTGGAAGCAGTTTGAGGGGCTTTGAGAGAAGTTTTGGTGTTGTATTTTTGTGGAAATGATTTGGGCTGTCTGGGTGACTGCTGGGTTCTACTGTTTGTTTGCAACAAAGCCTTGCAGCCTTGCAGCTCCAGTTCTAAACAAAAGAAGCAAAATTTGGATTCAAAACATGTCCTGGCTGTTTGACTACATCAAAGGGAAGTGGGAAATTGTTTAAACATGACTTTTTCTGAACTATTCCTTTAAGTTGGCTATTGCCACTTTCACGCACGAAGGCGCAAATGACGTGCATTCGCTGTTGTGCACTCGGCTCCATAGCGTGCATCTTCGAGAATTAGGCCAAGGTCATACTCTGCAGCTAGCTGGTTGCCAAAGAAAATGGATTTCAAATGGCTGCACAATAGCTACGTGTGATGACGGTCAGACAAACCATGTGAAGGAAGAACGCAAGAGCCAGAGAGTCGAAAAAACAAAACAAAACGGCAACAGATATAAGGCTAATTTGTCATGACTGTCCACTTTCCTCTTCCAAATCAGCTTAGTGACAAAAGAATTGGATATTAGTCTTAAGCTCCAGCAACAGTGAGGTTGATGAAATCACAGTAAGTGTACTTTTGGGGTGTTGTGGACGCAGACCAAGAAGAATTTGAAACAGCACATCCTCATTGACCGTTGTGCAAGACTAATCATTCTCACACCATGCAACAGCAGTTATCCAACGGTCCGTGAGAACTCACGGTGAGATATCAAAACCAATATCAGTTTAATAGCAGACACCAGGGTAGTGCTATAGAGCATACATCCATCTTTGTGGAGACTGGTTTCCTGTATTCCCATTACACATGAGGACAGGATACAGTCATATGCAAAGGTTTGGGTGCCCTTAATCATGTTAGGTTTTATTCTAAAAGGTAAGGCATGTTTCATATTTTCATATTTTTAGCAAATAAACGGGAATTATGCACTTAATTATGCAATTCCCATAAGTTTCCTTACCAAACAAATATGTCAGTTGACTGGGGATGCTCAAACTTTTGCATATGGCTGTACATTTGTGTGTGTGAGCTTCTGTTTGATTCTGACCATGACCATGACTGCAGGCTCATCCAGTCATGAGGTGAATAACCAGCATGATGTGGAAAACTAGATATTATGATGCTAGTTAGTTAATATTGCAGTAGTGTATGAATGAAGCAAGCAGATCTGATTTTGAAGTGACTATACAGTACAAGCATGATTAGAACCAACTGCTACAAATTACTTGTAAGATCCGTGATGTGATTCCGTCCTCTCATCCCTAATTTCTCCTGCTGAATATCAAAAATTTGAATCGGATACATAAATAAACATACAAACATTTTAGATCAGCTTTAGACTTTCATTATAGCCTATTAGGTGTGGAAACTCTTGCAACAGTATCTATCCCCACACCACTGCACCACTGAGTATTGCTATCAAATGGAAACTAGCCACGTTTCCATCGACTTTGTTTGCAAGCAATACAATGAAAAAGTGTAAAATGAAATCAGTGCAATTTTTGCCGACCTGCAACTTGTTTTCCCTAAACTGCCTTTTAGCAAGAAACAGGTATTATTTAATGTCATTTCAGCAAAAACCTGTGGTCACAGTTTAGGTATATTATTAAAAAAGGTTGTGTTTAACATATTTATATATGTAATTTCATCATCAACCTACCTGTGACTCTCCTGACATCCCATAACTTACTGATAGGGGCATTTGGTTTATTTACATTATTTTTATTATTATTATTATTATTATTATTATTATTATTATGTTGGAATAATTACATAACAGTTAAGCAAACAATATCCAAATCTACATGTCCAAATAATAGAACCTTTAATGGCAGGTATGAAACACATGCAGGAGTATATTACAACATCAATGCAACTTATCACCTGTGAACAGACTCATGCCATTGATTTGTCAGTCTACTCGGGCTTTAGCAGGAACTTTTGTACAGTGTTTGTACAGAAGCCGTTTATTGGGTCTTTCTTTATAGTGTGTCTTTACATGCTGTGTGATTCTACTGGTGGTATCTCTGTTAAAGTATTCTCCTAAAATGTAAAACTTGGACAGAATACAGATACGCAATTTCTGTATGCTGACTATATATTACGAATACCTGTATTCCATTACACCCCAGCTCTACTAAAATAATCCATTTCATTTCTGCAAGGGTTGCAAGATTAAAGCCAATTCAATAGAAGTATCATACAACTCAAGTATGTTTACATCTACCAAAATACATACAAGAAACGTCCTACGTTTTAGCTCTTATACCTTCTGTAGTTCTGTAGCGTGAGCTACGCTTTTGCAGAACCAAAATTTCATGGCCACAGGTCTGACCCGTTGTTCACCTCTACTACGCATTTGCATATCTGAGATTTTCTGAAGGATGCAGATTTGATTTAACACGTTGTATGTTGTAATGTTTTGTCAGCCCAGTCTTCCATTTCCATCTGGGTTTATCAGTTTCACACCTTGGTGCTCTAACCTTTCTCACTACCTTGTATCTATGCATGGTTTTTACATACTGAGGTCCTGATGCACTGGAACATCTGAAGATGTACTTCCTGGCTGTGGTTGTTAGCACCAAGTTTTTATCCATGTACTCATTTATACAAGCAGACGTTAAGGCATTATTTGAATAGCTGACATTTTCCTTGCGTCCCCTCTGATTACGTGCAAGAGGAGCTAATGAGAGACATCAGCCTTGTTTTTCGGCCTTTCCAAGTATGCAAGTTCTAATGCGAGATTCATTCCCATTCTTCCAGCTGGCCTTTGATGCCAGCAGTGAGCAATCATTCTAATTGGCCATGGCAATACTGATGAAACATTTCAGAGCAGGCGGAAAAACATGGGATTGGAAAATTGAATCAATATCATTAATCACTCGCAGGAATCTTGTATTAATTGGGCCTGCTTTCGATTAGGAGCCAAAGAGACAAGTGCACGGTGAGGCTATTATCAGGCCAGCCACATGCTGACCTGATCTGTCCTCGGCTTTGCCAAGTTCTGAGTTCAGCAGGAGATCACTCCTTCAGTGCTTCTTGCCGCGGAAAGCGAGCTGTCAATGTTTTAACACAGTCACCCCACGGAGACTAATCAGCTCAGTGGAAAGCTGGCATAAGATAACTTGTGTATACCAAAACAGCTTAGGTCATCCTTGTTGGGAAGGATGAAAGTGAGGCTTCAGGTGATGAGAGTTGAGCAGTGTAGAGTGTACGCATGGGCATGCATCATGAATGACTGTCTTTCCTGCTCAACTTTGTTGTAGACATGACAAAACATTGACTTTGGACAGCGGGTGATACGGCGGTTTATCAGATCCAAACGGGCGGAGTCATCCTTCCTTTCGGTATTCTTTGAGTAACGTTAGCAGGCTCGGACATTTGGGCTGTCTTGGGTTGGGCCGTCTTTCAATTGTTATTCCAGGGCTTTGGGTGAATTATGACACCCTTGAATTTTATCGCGGTTGTGTCGATTGGTAACCCTGACATTCTTAATTATATTGCATCACTGCAGGTCCTCTTGCGAAAACAAGACTATCCCTTTCCGACAGAAGCATTCGAACTGGGTTCTCTCAGGAAGCCAACAGTTACTCTTTCCTATTGCAGCGAGGAGTGAAAACACAAAGCCATAACAATAGCGGGGGAGTGAGAGAAAAATCGAGCATGACAGATTCCGAGCGAGGCGGTCAGAACCGAAACATAAAAGCCCCTTTAACGAGCGGCATGAGCTTTACAAGAGTGTGTCGGCTTTGCCGAGCGAGCCTTGCCCAGAGTGACATGGCAAGCCTAGTAAACCGGTGTCCATCTGAATTCATCTCCAAATGCCATGCCAGGCGAGGAGGTGACGGGAGAGTCATCCAGCGAGACAATAGTGAGAAAGCCACAAGCTCTGATGATCGCTGGGCAAGCTACCTCGCCTTTTTTAGCTCTTTTTCCCCCCTCCTTAATAATTCTGTCTGGAAACTTTAAAGGATCCTGTAAAACAGGAGAGACTGAAGAAACTACCTCAAGTGGAAAGTTCTTATGCAAATGCAGGCACGAGCGGCAGGGGAGACAAGGGTACAGCTGCTGGACCCCGGGGACCGTGCTGTGTGCTTTGGCTGAAGGCGGGGACACGGGAGCAGGCCGAGCAGGGCCTAGCCCATCTTTTGAAGTGGTGCTGCTTGTGCGCTATTTTTCTTGGCTATCGCGTCTGCGTGGAAAATGCAGTGTAACAAAGTTCTCGTCCCTGCCCGGGCTCATATTTTTTCCCTTTTATTTGTCTTTAAAGGACGGAGGAGCTATTTGAACATGACACTGCCACTCTAATTCCCCTCTAATCCCTTAACTCAACACAATACTTAAGTTTTAGGCTAACCTCTTAAACCCAGAAGGCCCATTTGTGGGCCCACACTTCAGTTCCTTGCTATGCCAACTTACATAGAAGGTCTAAAGTAGTTACCAAGTAATTTGTATTTGTTAGTGAAAAATATGTTTTCAAACTTCCAGAGAGAAATACAAGCTTGCCAGGATCATGACAATAGCATTCAAACTTATAGGTAGGCAGCAGTAGCAGCTGGATGAGTTGTATAGCACAGCATAGAAAGGCTGCCTATGTGCATGACCCAACCCATCCTTTTCACAATGAGCTTGAGCTGTTACCTTCAGTCATGTTTGCAGACCTTCTTCCTTCTGCTCAGTCAAGAAATTGTCTAAGGGATTCAGGTTAGGACTTTGTGGTGGCCAGTACCTCCACATTGTTGTCTTGAAGCTACTTTGTGACAAATTTGGAGGGCCACTTAGGGTCATTGTCCTGTTGGAAGACCCAACTGTGACCAAGTGTTATTGTCCTGGCTTGTCTAGTCTTCCTTCCTTACAACCCTGTCCATTTTCTGAAGTGCAACAGCCCCTATTCCAGTAAAACCCAGGATGCTGCCCCAAAGCGTTACAGTTGGGATGGTATTCTTTGGATTAAAAGTCTCACCCTTTTTCTTCCATATATAGTGATGATCATTATGGCCAAAATGTTTCATCTGACCAATAAAGGATAGGTCTTTGTCCTGGTGATGACCCGCAAACTTCACTCTGGCTTTTTAGGTCGGTCTTGGCATGGTTCTTCCTTGTGCGAAAGCCTTTCAGGCCATGTCAATGTAGGACTCACTTCAGCTGCTTTTACAGTGGCTCCTGGTACTTGCGCAACTCGACTCTACACACCGTTTTTGGTGTTCCATGAGGTAGACCTGGTACTTGGTGCATGGTCCTATCATTGGCATCACCTCCATCAAGATTCCGAGCAAGGATGACATTAGATGATACCAACAGATGACATTAAAGGTAAAAATGTGGCAGACTACTGATTGGTTGGAGAGAATTGCTAACACTCTCTATCAGGTGAGCTAGTGCTCTAAGGTAAAACCAGAGACAAGCAGAATTGTCTCATTGTCTGATCTCTGATGTAGTATTTATCTCTCCTGTTTCTTCCAGCAATCTTTAGTCTTGCTCCCATCAGCCTTTTCTGAACAAAATTAGTCTCTTTCACATCATGGCAGTTTCATACAGTGGCACAATGGCAACCAGGCACACTGAGTGGTACTATATCTGCAGTGCAAAACAAAGCAGCTGGTTGAGTCAAATGTTGGATGTGGATACCATGTTGCCTTATGCCTTCAATTCCTTCACCAATCTCTTTGTTGATGTGGCACCAATGTTCATTCAGCCCTGGGGACTAATTATTGTGCTTTGCTTTCTGAATGCTGCAGTGTCTGTATAGTTCCACATTTTTTTTACATACAACTGTATAAATGTTTGTGGTACCTTCAGTTGTTTGGAAATTATTCCTAAGGAGGAACCAGACTTATGGAAGTCCACAATTTTTGTCAAGTTGCTTTGGAATAGACACCGCACTCCTCTTTAACTCCCAATTATGAGAGTTATAATGATTGATCGTTTTAAGTAGTTCTAACTGATATGTCCAGAAGACTATATGGTGGAGGTATATGTCTGCATGTCAGAGGAGTTGAGTTGGAATGTCTTTAGCCTTGGTGAAGCTAAACTTTTGTTTTACTATGACAAAGGAAGAACAAATACAATTTCCAAACATTGTTAGTCAATAATGTTCTATTCTATTCAATTCTATTCAATTCTATTCAATAAGAATAAGTGAACAATAAGCCTGGAGTTCAAGGGGTCAAAAGAATTCTTCCCTATACTCAGGAGCAGATATAGTCACTGAGTGGATCTAGTCTTCACCTTTCTGCCTGCCCTTTATCTGCACTCTGTGACATCATTTGAACCTTTTCATGCGTGCCCTTTATCACAGGTCTGATGTCATGTTGTGTCTGAATTACTCCCACTTCTGTTGTCACAGTGAAAAAAACATCACTACATAAATAACCAGTGATATTTTTCTAACATTACTCCAGCATCACCATGACACGTAAGGTGATTTAACTATTTTGTCAAACACGATGTCAGATGTCTGCTTGTTAGAAGGTATAGGAAGGAACAGATTCCTATCTTGTGTTCCAAGTGTACACAGTATTCCACTGTACGACTCTGCAGAAGTGCCAGTTCAAATAGACCAGAATCACTGACCCATATGTGAGAAAACAACATAACACCCACACAACCATGTTGACCATAATCTAATATTCACATTTTGGCCAGCTGCATGGTGTTACTGACATGAATACATAACTGTGTCTTCACCCGTTTCACAAGAACCAGAACTTTTGTGTGATGACTGTTTGTCATCCTGGAGACATCTTATCCTCACACATTATGATCAGTTATTTAATTAAGCACGGGACGATGTCCAGAACCAGCACATTAGTGAACTGTCAAAAACACGACGGACTCCCATCAATGAATCACTCCGGCATTCAGAAGTGTTTGTGTTCATTGTGCTGACACTGACACCAGTTGCTGAGTTAATGTGAGTGGGCTTACAGACAAACACGCTGTGGTTAGGCATGGTGGCAGGGAGAGGGCACTCTATTAGACAAGCCTGAAGCCATATCTCTCGCTCTCTCTCTCTGTCTCCCTTCTTCTCTCTCCAGACAGCTGCAGACCCTGTTGGAAGCAGATTGCAGTGCGATTCTCTGAACGGCCTCAGCTCAGGTTTCAAAAATCAGCTAATGAGAGGTCACCATAGCAACCCACAAAGAATTTGAGAACTGGAGATGTACACATCTACTGCATGGAAGACCGTGGCCAGCAAGACGGTCATATATGTAGGCTAGTGTTAAAAAAGTAGCTACTGTAGCTACTGTACTTAATGTAGCTAACAAGTAAACAAAGTTTATGTTCCACTTATTAGCGCCATGCTAACTGACCTTCTAATCTAGGGCCATGGGCTGGAGGTTAGAGGACCAGCCTTGTGGCCGGAAGGTCTCCGGATCTAACCCCTAAATTGATAGGACATGACTGAAGTTGTTACAGGGTTACCCCTTGCTCTGGGCAAGTGTGCTCATTGCCCCTAGTGTGTGTGTTCACTAATGTGTACGTGGGTGTGCGTGACTGTATGGATGGGTTAAATGTAAAGGTCAAATTCCTGTGTGTGGAAGTACAAACGGTGAATGACACTAATATTTAAACCTGAGAAAGACCCCCCTCCCAACACATACACACACATGTAGGCCTGCCGGAAAAGTGCAAGAAGACCAAGTTAGAGATCATTTGCTTAATATATGCCAGCACATGCATAAAACTAGCTGGCAGGGATGCAGGAAGATGTTTTTTTAAGTTGGAGGTGCTGAACTTAATTGGCACATATGCGACAAACAACATGGCGTCATGCTTGATTTTATGTAGTGTTTGTTTTGTACTGTGGAGATTTGACTAGCTACACATTAGCTCACTGGATAAAAATGAGTCACCTTGTTTGTTTAAGGTGGTAGTAACTTCAGGCTCCTGCAGATGGCGTTTATAAGGATGATCAAGCTATAAATACCTGTGGGGTGCACTGGGATAGATTGAGAAGAGGTAGTACAGTGGAGTGAATGTCTCGATGTGTGAAAAATGGGTCTCAAAGCAGATGTTAATGATTGGCAAACTGGAGTGATTGCCTTTGGGCATGTCAAAGCCATAGTGTGAAGGAAGTAGCCGAATTTTCAGGTGTATGGAAGGGTACGGTCATACGGGTCTACCGTCAGTGGTAATCCCAGTCTACAGGAAACTCTCTTCAGAATTGTGCCAGGGAAGACATCCACCAAATCTGGCCCAACTGCTCAATTCTTTGACGCAAGGGTGTCTGAACATTGATGTGGCCTACATCCTGAAACTTGTCCAGTCCAGGCCAAATGGAATCACAGTTGTTATCCATGCTTGTGGAGGAATTACAAGCTATTAGGTATGTTTCAGTCACAGATGACTCATTTTTTGTGTGGTGAGCGTATAACCACAGTTGATCCTCTGACTCTGCTCTCCCTCTTGCTGAATGAACTTGCTAATGAGCGTGCTGACCAACCAGGCTGTTGATATGAGGCGGGAAAATGCCTGTGTCATTCCCATGGGTGGAGGACCATCATCATGCTGATCGCCAAAAGCCGACTCACTGTTTCCTAAAGGCAAAGTGGGACATACTCACAATGAGAAATGCAAGTGGGGGGTAGTTGTTCTGCTGATAGCAAAACAACTCTTGTCTTGAAGGGGCAAACATCCACCTCACACCAAGGAGAAGTCCAATGATTTGGCAGAATTCTTGGAGTGGGATTTGGGGTGGCCAATCAGATTTCCTTAGGGAAGAGGCCATCCCTTTGAAACCATGAATGCCTCCCCTTTAGAGAGTAACCTCATAGCCTTATTCATATGAGATGGTTTCTTACATTGGCATCTTGCCATCTATACAAATAGACAAAAGTACTTACACGTAGCTTAAATGAACAGTAACTGCCATCTTGGACCCATAACCCTATTAATCAATTTGTCCATATTTATTAAAAGAGGGAGCCTGAACACTGTCTTTGTTGATTGACGGCCTTTGGGGTAAGGTAGAAACTGTGCAAAGACGCCAGGCTTTAGTCATTTAGTAGAAGACAGGGGCAGATTCATTTCCACTATCACACACTAGAGCTCCACTACCCTCCTATGTATGGTGCAGCTCTACACTGAAGCCTATGGTCTAACCCAACGAATGTGTGAAATGTTGGGACCGTTACAGCCTTTCTAAAGGACTGTGTCAAGCAACACATACTTTGACTACCTTCTGCTGCTCTTGTGGCTACTTCTGCATCTGTCAAATTCCACAGAAAGCCAAACACCACGCTGCGACCCATTTATTTTGCTAACCCGCACATGAAAATACATTAAGAGTCTCAGAAAGCACCTTTAATGTCGAGGCCATCGTTTTTTTAGTGCGGTTTACAACTCATCGGCGTGGCCACCTTTGGCTGGCTTTTCCCTCACGGCTTGCTGACTGCTGAGAGCTGGACCGCAAAGAGTTGGACCCCTCACCCGCTCAAGCCACCTGCTGCTCTCTGCCATGCTCTCCTGGCATGGCCAGGAAGCAGTGGCTGCTGTACACCCTCTACTACTGCTAACCGCATTCATATGGCAGTGGGCCTCCCCTCTCCTTGTTGCTTGAGGATAGCTGGACATATTAACTAGACATGTGCATGGATCCTCAGGTGATTTCTAATAACTAAGCAATCACTACTGTTTCAGTCACGTGACTTTATTGCACAGCAACCATCTCCTGCTGCATAAAGTAAATACCACTACTGGTAAATACGGTGGCCGAGAAGTGCAAAACAAATTAACATTTCAGAAAACAAAATTACAAAAATGAAAACAAATTTACAAATGGAAAAAAAATTACATTCAAGAAAACAAAATTACAAAAGCAAAAACAATTTTACAAGGGCAAAAAAATTATTACATTTCTGAAAACAAAATTACAAAAGTAAAAACAAATTTACAATACGTGAAACACTTTTACAAACTGCGAATTTTGAAGGAAAGGGTAGGTCTAACACACAGGAAGTGCTTGTTGCGGACCCTTTTAAGCTAGCTAGCTGGTTATCCACTATAGCTAGCGTTACAGCACACTTACTTTTGTTAACATTTCCAACTCACTCTTTCTTTCGCTCACTCTAACACCGCGAAACAGTTTGATTGACAAGGGTCTGCAACAAGCACTTCCTGTGTGTTAGACCTGCCCTTTCCGTCAGAATTCACAGTTTGTAAAAAATCGTTTCGGTACTGGTAAAAGTGTTTCACGTCTTGTAAGCTTGGTTTTGCTTTTGTAATTTTGTTTTCTTGAATGTATTTTTTTCGTTTGTAAATGAGTTTTTATTTTTGTAGTTTTGTTTTCTGAAATGTTAATTTGTTTTGCACTTCTCGGCCACCATATGCAAAGGAGTGATATGTTCAAGAAACAAAGCTAATTGCTCTTGATACATAAATACAGTAGTTTAGTAGAACCTATACAGGGTTGGCTAATCTTTTGGGGTCTTCAAAAGCAGAGCAGGTTGAGAGAGTTACTTTGTGAGCACTGATGATACCAAGAAGCTGAAACATTTGCTTGGTTTGTGTCTGTCTTTTTGGACTGTATTTAATGGAATAAGCATATAATTTTACTAGACTTTGTCTGACTTTTTAGCAGTGTGCAGGCAATGTTTCTTCCTTTCCTTTCTCATACATAGTTCCCATTAGTTACAAATTGAGTCTTTAACATCTCCCACACTGTTCAACACACAGGGTTTTATTCCCTGTTCAGACACGAACACTGATACAAGTACTCTTGCACGACACCTCACACTAAACTTGCATACCGTTTCGAATCTCTATGGATAAAAGGGTTTGCTAAAAACACAAATGTAATGTTTACAGACTTACACTTGCTGAGCACACCTGAGTACACCCGCTCATTCAGGCGATTATGTAATCTGTAAATTGTGTCACAGGAGTGCTGGGCATTAAGTCATGCAGATATGGGCCGGCAGCTTCAGGTAATGTTCTCATCAGCCATCAGCATGGAGAAAACATTGTGAACATTTTTGAAAGTTTGGCATGATTGTTGGTGCCAGATGGGCTGTTCTGAGTGTTTCTATAACTGCTACAGAACAAAAACATCCACTGAGGGTCAGTTCTATGGATGGAAGTGCCTTGTCGATAATATAGGTCAAGGTAGAATGGCCAGACTGATTTGAGCTGACAGGAAGGCTATGGGAACTTAGATAACCGTTCTGTACAACTGTGGTGAACAGACAACTACCTCAGAATGCACAACATTTAAAACATTGAGATGCAAGCTCCACTAGTCAGGTTCCACTTCAGTCAGACAAGAACAGAAAGCTGAGGCTGCAGTGGGCACAGGCTCACCTAGACTGGACAGGTGAAGACTGGAAAAACATAGCCTGGCCTGATGGATCTTGATTTCTGCTGTGGCACACAGATGGTAGGATCAGAATTTGGCACCAACAGCATGACTTCATGTACCCAACCTACCTTATGTCAACAGTCCAGGCTGGTGCAATGGTGTAAGAACTGTTTTCTTGGAACACTTGGGGACTGTTAATACCAATCAATCATCTCTTCAATGCCACAGCCTATTTGAATACAGCTGCTAAACATGTGCATCTTTTCATGGCCGCATTTTACCATCTTCTATTGGCTACTTCCAGGATGATAATGCACCATGTCAAAAAGCAAAAATGGTCTCAAATGGTCTGGTTTCATGAACATGGCAAAGGGTTCAGTGTTCTTCAGTTCTTTATCTTTCAAACTTGAAACAATGGTATGGTTAACTTGGTTATTTAATGTGAAGCAGATGAGCCAGTGAACTGTGTGAACCTTTATGCAAAGCAATAGTGTTGATCATTTTCATTAGTTTTGAGAGTTTTTATTAGATTATATTAGATTAGATTAGATTCAACTTTACTGTAATCGTGCAGAGTACAGGTACAGAGTGAGTGGAGAGAATACAATGTAGGTTGTATGTACTGTAAGCACATATTCCAAAATGGTACATGACAGTGAGTATATATACAGTATGTACAGTAACTGAGCAGATAAGAACAGTGCAGTAATAGAGTGTGCAATTATGAATAGTGCATGAAGGCATAAAGTACAATTCAGTGCAGTGAGTGCAATGATGCAGTTAAAGTGGCGGTGTAGAGTTCAGCAGGGTCACAGCCTCAGGAAAGAAGCTCCTCCTGAGCCTGCTGGTGCGGGAGCGGAGGCTCCTGTACCGCCTGCCAGATGGGAATTGGATAAAAAGTCTGTGATCAGGAATAGAAACGTCCTTGATGATGTTTCTCGCCTTGTCCAGACAGCGTTTATGGTTTTTACAGTAAATGATAATGTCAGTGATATTACTGCACAGAGAAGGCAGAGAGACTCTATCGCTAACTAGGCTAAATACTCTAAGTGATGTAAACTAGGTCTATGTTTATACAGATATGTATTTATCAGACAAATAACAAGAATATGAGATTGAATATGAGATCCACTGGGGAGAAAATACTTAATGTAGGAGACAACAAATTCTCAACCAGGGATGCGCCAATCCAAATTTTTCAGTTTGGATATCGATACTGGTACATAAAGTTTGCATATTGGTCAATACCTGACACCAATCTGATACCATTGTTGAATAAATATACTGTATACTTAACGATGTGGGAGAGACTTAAGGCATCAGGACTGACTGAAACATTACTTAATTAAGTTAGTAAAACTAATTATAACAAATTGACACATAGACATACTTTAAATGTACTGAATTGCTATTTATTTGGCACTTAAATAATAAGCAATTGTGCAGGACATTGGCACAGCATTCAAATTCAAAATTCTTAAAATATATTAAAATGAATAAAATGTGTCCGCTGACGTTATCAGCTGACATGCTGATGATGTATGGCATAATTTGTGTTGAAAAAAGCAAATGGAAGCAAAAATGGATCAGTCCTAATTCTCATTTTGTTAATATAGGGACTGATATCATATCCTAATATCAGATTGGTGCATCATTATTCTCAACATAATTTGTTAGCCCATTAGCTCATCCGAAGAGGCAGCCTGTTACTCATCCACCATTAAAACCCAACAATATCCCTCAACATGTTCCTCTGCCTGTTGCTATGATTTTGTGCAACGCTTACTGTCAAGTTAAACCTAGAGCGCTACCACCAAAAGGCCCTTTCTTGGAGTTGATTCCCCTTCCACCATACATTCAGCCACATATCCGTTGATGAATGGATCCGTACATATTAAGGATATGTAAAGATCAAAACTGGTTGAAATGCATATGCCTAATAATAACCTTAACAACCCAGTTCTTTTACCACTTTGTTCCGTGGTCACCAACAATAAGACTCTCTGTTTTGAGCCTAGCTCGCCGTCAATGAAACACAAACATTGGCTGGGAAAGCACAATAAAGGACTTAATACTCCTTGAAATATATGTATATTTAAAATACGTCACACGTGTTTTGGGTTGGGGCTTTTATTTATGAGCGTTTAATCTTGGAAGGCATTCACTTGTGTTGGGTTCAAAAGGGAATGGCTATAAATTGGCATAAGCTGTACCAGCATTTGACACATTTGGACGTTCTCACCCACGGCACATTAGAGCGAACTAATCCTTTCTCCTTCGGTTGACTTTGTCTCTCTTTCCTCAGAACTGCTCCTCCGACAGACTGGAGAACAATATTGTGGTTTATAATTGAGACACTCTCCAGGAGACTGGTGGTTCCTACACAGCAAAGCAATTCCCAGGACCAGCTCGAGACAGACTTCTGGTGAGTTATGCATTGAGTGCTGCGTGCCTCGTCCAGCAGCCTGCTAGAATGTTCAGAAAGTCATCTGAGCTCTTTTCTTCGGCACTACCAATCACGTTTACTGTAAATATTATGAAGATCCTGTAGCTTGCTGTGTCATTATCACGTTCTCTGTGATTATACTCGCTTAGCTCATATAGAAACCAGCTGATAAGGATTACCTGATCAGAGTCAGAATTTGACGTGTATTACCAGAGTTTTACCCATAAGACATCATAAATCCACATTCGCAGCTCAAAATGTCAAGTATTGATCATCAATCATCAAGAGCAGACCTGATGCACTTCAGCAAAAATGCAACAGTCAAAGGCACGGCTCGGAAAGCTGCCGCCCCTGGTGACCAGGATGCAATCCTTCTTCCACAAGGCCTTATCATTGCGTCACCTTAGCTGGATCATCAAGAGCAAATGAGCCTTGTTACACTCTACCTCGGAATTCCCTACAGGGACATCAGTGAGTAATAGGCTCCAAGAATCGCTAGAGTAGATACTTGTGTCTCTCTGCAAAAGTCATCCAATTCGCTGCATTTTCTATGCAGAGGTTTATCCATGTGATGTCAAGTACGGTAAATGAAGTGAGTTACAGTAAATGATATTTTCACAACAATACTGTTTTTGTTTCATTCTGGGGGAAGACTGCCTTATTATTGATATTCCGGCAAACGGGATTTTATTTTCAGTGCACTGTGGAAAACATACAGTGCTATTTTAACAGTTGGCTCCATTCTCAAATTACACAAGGATATTATAGAGAGTGGTGCAAGCTGGGTGTCCATTTCTATTGACTCTCTTTGTACAGTAATATGTTGGAATTTGCTGTACCTTTGGAATAAGGGTGTGGACGACTGCAGGTCATTCAGACGATCAAATATGACTAAGATGTGGTTAGTGGTTCGAGGCACCAGGCTAGGACCTGCTGATACATATACCAGGTGGGCCGAAATGAGGTTAGAACTCCTCTCAGATGGCTGACAGTGTCAGTATCCCTGGCCTTTTGCTCTGCTGGAATTGCTCCACTGACCAAGGAAAAATATTGATATCCCAACAAGGAGAAAGGCTGGCAAGAGACACTTCTGTTCCTGCCAGCAATATACTTTTTTTGTCCTTTCTTTTGTAAGAGGATTAACTTCATACTAGGGCTGGGCAAAATGATGACATTTATTGTTAATAAATAAATGAATAAAAGAGTTAATAATAAATTAGCTCACATTACACCACAATGTACCTTTCTGAGCCTACTGTTTATATTGCCAGTACTTTAAAAAAACACATTAGAAACATTAGAAAACAAACCTGAGCCCCACCCGAGCCCAGTGATGTGTGTGAGATGACACTGCACTGTATTCTCCCAGAAAGAAGCATATATCACTCCCCCTAATTGTTTGCCACTGCTGGTCCACCCTTGGGCCACGGAGATTATTGCCCTGCATACAAGATATAATTAGTTTTTAATCTCCACAAACAGATTTTAAGTGTTTATAGCCTTTAATTGTAGAAAATAAACTAGGACAAATATTACAAACAACTATGAAAAAGTAAGGAGCAGGCCTAATATAAAATTATTTAGTTGACAATGTTGTTGCTGAAACTGAAATTGTTTGTGAATTTCCCCACTGTGGGACAAATAAAGGATTATCATATTTACTAAATATAGTTACAAAGGAAAACGAAGGTAAGAATGAGTGAAAAATGCATAAACTGGACTGTCAGTAGAAAACAAGCTAATACTCTCCCAACCCACCGGCAGGCCATCCATAAAACACTGAGCAAGAGGAGCTCCAGCAGTGGTCCACTAACAGGGCTCTACCACCTGTGTTGTCCATCTTTCAAGCAAATGGTTTAAATATGAGCACCACTTTTGTATAAGGCTACTCTTATAAGAGGGTTTATGAATGGTTTAAAATCAGTTCATTAATAGTTATTAGTTAGGTCATAAACAATTTACAAAGCATTAATAAGCAGTTATAACACATTAATTCCATATGATGAATATGAATATGAACTCCATATGATGAATATGAATGTACTGAAGATGATAGGTTTAATGTTGACTGAAGGAAAAGACAAAGTAACATCAGCAAACCATCAAAATCTGAGCTTTAACAGTATAAAACAATGTGGATTCAGACTAACAACAGGTCACAGCTGCGTTTGTTATTCATGTGTTGTAACTCTTGATGGTTTTATGGTGTTTATTATCTAATTATTAACCTTTAATAAACCCATGTTAAACCATTTATAAGTGATAAGTGTCCTAAAGTGGTACCTAAATATGCTGAAAATTAAAAGAATAGTTGCACAAATACAGTCATTGCACACAGAAGGAATCAATGCTCAGACTCATCTTTCACGCTCAGCCACGCATGTGAAGTAAGCAAGGCCTTATCGCTGAACCTGACTGACCCCAACAGCCACGACTGTGGACATCCAGCGAGCAGTGATGCCCTCCATGAGTCATCCTGTTAGTGCCAGCACCACTGGCAGACGGCTGCACAACTCAGGACTACATGCACACAGACCTTTACAATGACTGAGCTTAACGCCATGTCAACATCGCCAAAGGCTGCAATGGTGTTGTGTCAGACTGTCATGCAGTGACTCTGAATGGCAGCGGGTCATCTTCAGTGATGAGTCCTGCTTTTATCTTGGTGGAGACGACCAACGAATCCATGTATGAATGCACAGTGGTCAGCGCCAAAATGAACAGTTTGTTGCCATGCGTCAAACATCCAGAAGGCCTGGTGTCACTCCACCTCCACCCCTACCGCAACATCTGCAGGAACTGTGTGAGAATATTCAAGCTGCATTGGGTTGGATTATCACGGGACACCATTTGGAACCTCTACAACTCTATGCCGAGATGTCTGGCATGTTGCGTTAGCAAACATGGCGGCCCGGAGGCCACACTGAGAGACACTACTTCTGTATGTGTAGCTCAATAAATATTACCCATATCAGTCTAAATTTAATCTGGTAATCTTCATCTTCCTTCCAAATAGCACTGCAATCCGAAACTTCCTTCTGGGTGCAACTATGTTTTTGATGATGAGTGTATGACGCGCAGATGTCAACACACTAATTTCTTACTACCAACATTATCAGTGTTGTTGTTGCAGCCCTACTATAAGCCAGCAACTGTCAAAGTCAAAGCCACATAAGCTACTATAAACTGCACTACAAGAAGATAAATCTTAAGCTGTTTTAGCTATAAAAGAATAGCATGGTTACTATTGTTGGGTGCATGCACAGTAGCTCTGTAGTGGGTCTACTGATTCATGAAACAGCAGGCTTTTCAGCTCTTATAGATCCTTCATTCTAAAAGGTTCTGATAACAACCTCCATTCAGCAAGTGTTATTTCCGTATCCATATGACTGGTGAGTGATGGTGCTCTTTCACTATGACAACTGAGTTGTGGAAAAGTAATGGCAGGAGAAGAAAGAAGTCAAACACAGGTAAAGACACATGCACGAGACCGCAGATTGACAGACAATGAAGCACAAACAGGCTGTAAACCTCCGGTATGACGAGATTTCCAGCTGTCTCATTTCCCTCTCCCACAAAGGCCATGCTCTCTCCCCGCACACTCTTTTTTTCCTCCACCTGTATTCCGTAGCATCTCAGTTTACAGCGCTGTGATTGGCTAGTAATTCGTGGGTCTACTCGTGAGTATGAACCTGCCAATTCCAGTGCAGAAGCCAAGATACTATTAGCCAATCTCTGAGCCGAAAGCAGAATTTGCCGGAGTGCAGCACAGCCTGCTTGTGATGCCTGATGAGTGTCATTCAACAGCACACCATCCACAGAGCTCCCGGTATTATTTATAGAAATCTGATCAGGGCGTGATGAAAATGAGCATATTTCTCCTTTTGTTCCGCCACTCCTGTTCTCCCGTCTCTCAGCACACAACAGATTATTTTTAGGTCATATTTTCCAGCTGGTGTTTTCAGCTCCTAACAGGCAGCTAGCTAAATTTAGGCCCAATCAATGTTTCCATCTGTGACAAAAAGGTCTCGGAAAAGTGTGAACGCCATTACAGAGGACATGCTCTTTGATGCTCTTCACAGGCTCTAGGCCTAAGCCGAAGATAAGCCCTGTATTGAAGGTGAATGGAGGAGATTAATGAGACGGAATCAGTGAGAGAGCTAAACTCTTGGGCAACAAGATAAACACCAACATCAGGGACAAGTACTCACGCTATACGGACAACCGGAGAAATTCCTTTGCGTGTTTCTTCGCATACATCTTTGTTTAAATCCTGATTCTGGAAAACATTTAAATTCTGACGGCAGAATAAAAGCGCTCAAGAAGGTCAACACAACTCTTATTCAAGATGGACAAGTTTTACTTGTGTAGGTGCTGTAATTTGAGTAATTTTCTGCAGGACCCACCTTCAGTTTGGGTTCAGTTTAAAGATGGTGTCCCAACATTCTCCTCTAGAATGTCATGATAGCCAGAATTCTTACTTCCATTAAATAATGGCAAGCTGTCCTGGTCCCATAGCACCAAAACAGCTCCAAACCATGATACTGCCACCACCGTGTTTCAGAGTTCGGATGTGGTTCTTATGTTGGAATACAGTCTTCAGTTTTGGCAAACATAACATTTCTCAGTTAAGCCATAAAGGTACTTTTTTTTTGCTGTATCTGTCCACAAAACAGCATTTCCATAGTCCTCTGGCTTATCTAGGTGGTAGTTAGGAAACTTTAAGCAGGCAGAAATATTCATCTTTGGGAGAAGTAGCTTTCTTCATGCCGTCATTTCATATGTACTACTATTGTTCAGGGTTTGCCTGACTGGAGGCTTATGAACACTGACATTAACCAGAGTGGTCATGAAGTGAAAGACCACTTCAGGGAAGGGCAACATTCAGTTGTGAACAGTTATGACATAAATGTAATGATTAGTGTACTGTAAGTGGTGTTTTTGTGTATCTTTACTGAATTATTTCCATTTTGGGGGACTTTTTACTTTAACTCCACTACATTTCAAACTCAAATATCTCACTTTTTACTCCACTACATTCCTATTGGCTTATATATGCAACGAATGATGTGCAAAGCGAGCCCACCAATCAGGGCACAGTGCTTACTTTGTTTTGAGCTTGTTTTGGGTTGTTGGACAGAGCTTGGTTCTACCTAATGGAAACTGTTCTCCTTCAGTGTTTTGTGCTTATGATCATCTTAATAGACATCAGTTTCAGAGTAATTAATGACCTTCTGTTAAAAGACTGGTGCACCAAGAGTGATACTAGAGATTTTTTTCTGTCCAACAGGTCAAACAAGTTCAAACAAAGTGCATACTGTACTCTGATTTGTGTGCTGCTTTGCGTTTCTTTCCTTTTGCCGTTACGTTTTTTTGCACACATAAGCCAAAAGAATGGACAGATTTCACATAATGTAGTGAAGCAAAAGAATACTTGCATAATGTAGAAGAGTAAAAAGTAAAATATTTGACTTTGAAATGCAGTGGCGTAAAAAGTAAAAACCCACCCAAAATGGAAACGGAATTGGAAATGGAGATGTCCAAGGTAAAATGAGTTAAATGAGTAAGCAAGGGTCTTGTTACAACAATGATAACGGAACATTAGAGTCATAATAAATCATGCTACTTTTACTTTCCATATTCAAGTACATTTTAAGTCAAATACTTTTTGTACTTTTACTCAAGTGGAGGTCTAAAGGGAGGAACTTCTACTTTTACTAAAGTAATATCTTACCAGGGGTATGTCCAGTTTAACTCAACTACATGGCCTGTGCACTTTGTCCACCACCCGTCACAGTGAAGTTAAATTTCTTCCATTTTATACCATGTGCCAGACAGTAGACTGGTGAAATCTGAGGTCTTTCAAAAAAATTTCCTTTTACTGAGACCTGTGTAACAAATGTGTGTGGTGATATTGTGATACGTTGATAATTAAGACTATTTTTTTTGTTTTATATAAGGAAGAGCCAGTCACACTTACATGTGATAGCCATCCAGGTGATTAAACCTCCTCATCTGATCACTCTAAAAGTTCACACACTTTTGCCAATGAAGAAATTCAATGGGGTATCACTTTGTTTAGTAAATGGATGAATGGATGCTATTAAATGAAGATCTGATCAAATTTTTGGTCACATTTATGTAGAAATTCACAACATGGTAAGAGGTTCTCAAACAACAAACAAGCAGCTCTGTATGAGCAAAATAAAAGGCCGGCTTGTTTACTGGCTAATTAATTGTAAGGTTTGCATATGTTACATGTTACAAAGGAAGAAACATGTGGAGTCTCAGATCTGCTTATAAAACAGGCAGTTGTTAGACTTGGTTGTCTTGAGGTTCAAGGTAGGGAAAATATTACTCACAAATTAACCTACTTAAAATTAAGTGGATTTATTTCAGTCCTACTTCTACATGCGTTTTATATCCGTCTAAACATTCCTGTTGTGATGCTGGATTGTCGAAGAGTTTAATGCCGTGTCGTGAGTGAGTCAATTCAGAGCCAGCAGACAAACAGATGGACAACCAAGAACTACCAAAACAGACATGGGCGAGACAGGGCGTAAATCCAGGTACAGGTTATGGTCAAAACCAGGACAATCAGAAACCAGGTGAACAAACAAGAGGGAGAGGCAAAAGACGAAAACCAAAGGGCAGAAGAGGGTCATACACTAGAATGCAGGAAAACAGATAATGAAGAAATGCTTAGTAAGCTACGCTAGGGTTGGCAATACTTCGCAAAGTGTACTGACAAAAGCAGGTATATATTTACACAACAAGTAAATGGAAGACAGGTTGGAAGAGGTTAATCAGAACAGAGCAGAGCGGGGAAGCTGCTCCCGACTGGGGGAAACAGCACCCGTGGTGCTGGCGTCATGAAACGGGGAATCATGGGGAGTGTAGTCCCTGGACTTGCCGGAGGCAGAGGAGGAGTCCCGGCATGTGACAGTACCCCAACCCCCTAACCCCCAAGGAGTCCGTGAGGGCCAGGGACGAGGATGGCAGTGACAACCACAAACCCCTTGCTCCCGCACATGGTGGCCTCATGAGGTAAACTTCCAGGGCTGCCGCGACTCTGTATGGAGACCCGTTTCTGGGGGCGACCTCGGCAGTGGCCCACTGCGGGACTCAGAGACTGACGTCTGGGGCGACCTCTGGGACGAGGAGCTGGACAGGAAGGATGCTGACGATGGAACTCCACCAAAGCAGGGTCCAATACATCAGAGGTAGAAACCCAACTCCTCTCCTAGGGTCCATATCCCTACCAGTCTAAACAAGTACTGGAGGGTCCCACCTCTTCTGCTGAAGTCCAGCAGTCTGCGGACAGCGTATACTGGAGCACCATCTATAATCACTGGTGGAGGGGGCATGGCATCAGGCGTGGCCTTGTTCAACAGACCTGGGACAACAGGTTTCAAGAGGGATACATGGAATAAACAAGAGAGCAGGCAAATCCAGTTAACATCATTAATTTTACTGAGCCCCTTGAAAGGACCGATGAATTTGGGTGCTAGCTTTCTACCTCAGAAAACCTAAAATCCCTAGTCGACAGGCAAACCCGGTCTCCAGGAGCATAGGAGGGAGTCTCACCCTGTCGTCTGTTACCTTGGCACTGCAGTACTGTTTCAATGCGTTGATGGGTCTCCTGCCATACCTGTTCGCTCCGCCGAATCTAGGCATCGCATGCAGGGACATCTGAGGGCTCAAAGGACCATGGCATCAAAGGGGGTTGATAACCTAGCATGCACTGAAACTGAGTGAGGTTAGTGGAAGAACAAATTAATGAATTCTGAGCTATTTCCGCCCATGGTAAAAAGGTACACCAATTGTTTTGATTATTATGGCGGTACAGTCTTAAGAACTTCCCCAGCTCTTGTTCACACTGTCCATTAGATTGCGGATGATAACCAGATATAAAACTAACATTGACACCTAACCTCTCCATGAAGCAGTCCAGACTTGTGATGTAAATTGAGGACCCCTGTCAGATACTATGTCCTCAGGAATACCTAAAACATGAAACATATGCTGAAATAACGCTTCAGCTGTTTGGAAGGCAGTGGGTAATTGATTAAAAGGGCTAAATCTAACCCCTGGGGGAAAACAGTCAGCAATCTTCAGGACAACAGTGTTACCGTGAGGCTCAGTAAATCAGTAATGAAATCTATGGTTATATGAGACCAGGGGCGTGAAGGTATTGGAAGGGGCATAAGTTCACCTGCTGGTAACGTGTGAGGGGTTTTACACTGGGAACACTCTGAGCATGAGACAACAAAATGGTCAATATCAGCGAGCATATTCTCCCACCAATATTTACCAGATAGGAGCTGATGAGTGCGGGTTTCAACTGGATGCCCAGAAGTGAGTGAAAAGTGAACCCAAGTTAAAAGATGATCTCTACATTCAATAGGCACAAACTTTTTACCAGTAGGACAGTGAGTGAGTGGGTGATTGAGACTGATCATTAAGCTGATTGATCTCAATCTCCCATCTAATGGGAGCAAGAATTACCTGAGGACAGCACATGTTCAGGATTGACTGATTGCAAGGCATCAGTGTCAGTTTTGGTATTGCGAGTCCCAGGATGGTAAGTGATGGTGAACTGGAAACGTGAGAAAAATAAAGGCCAACGGGCTTGTCGGGGGTTTAAACGTTTCACATTACGAAGGTACTCAAGGTTTTTGTGATCCATGAGCATGAAAACAGGGTGTCGAGCACCCTTAAGCTAATGCCGCCATTCTTCAAAAAACAATTTAATTGCTAGCAGTGGTAAATTTCTCTTTGAGAGCAGTGAAGGCGGCATTTCCCTTTAACAATGAAGTAAGGGGGCAGCAACAGAGCTGTAATTTCTGATAAACCGTCTATAAAAATTAGCAAATCTTAAAAAAAAAGCTGTAACTCTTATGGATGCAGGGGTAGGCCAAAGAACAACTGCATTAATCCTGCGGGTATCCATCACTATGCCTTCAGCACTTATAAAGTAACCCAAAAAGGATGTGGAAGCCAAGTGAAATTCACACTTTTCACCCTTAACATACAGCCGATTCTCTAGCAACGTGGACAGAACCTGACGAACGTGTTGGATATGAGTGTCTTTATCAGGAGAGTAAATAAAGATGTCATCAATATGAGCAATTACAAACTTCCCCAACATGTCTCTTAGGACATCATTAATGAAAGCCTGGAACACTGTAGGGGCACTACGCAAACCAAAAGACATAACAAGGTATTCATAGTGCCCCCTAGTGGTGAGAAAGGCTGTCTTCCCTTCATCCCCTTCTCTAATTCGAAGTCTAATTTAGTGAAAATAGTAGCACCACAGAGTTGCTCCAGAGCTGCAGGCACCAACAGTAGAGGATAGGCATAAGCTTTAGTAATTTGATTTAAACCTTGATAATCTATGCAAGGTCTCAAACCTCCATCCTTCTTTTTAACAAAGAAGAAGCCTGCAGCAGCGGGTGAAGTGGATGGACAGATGAAATCTTGTGCCAAGGTTTCCTGCACATACTCCTCCATAGCGGCTTTCTCTGTTTGAGTTAGAGGGTAAACATGTGATTTAGGAGGGAGTTGGTTATTTAAAAATTCAATAGCACAATTGTATTCTCGGTGAGGAGGAAGTTCAGTAACCTTCTTTTTACTAAACACTTCAGCCATATCGGAATACTCTTTACAGGGGTTTGTACCTCAGGACTTTCAATAGAAGCAGAGCTTATAACAGATGACAAGGAAAGGCAATTTTTAAAACAATAGGGAGACCAAGACAAAATCTCTCCCTCAGCCCAAGAAATAAGAGGGTCATGCCTCTTCAACCAAGGCAAACCTAAGATTATAGCATAGTTAGAGTCCAATATGGAGAAACTGCTTTCTTCAGAATGCAGTGCACTAATGTTCATCTTAATGGGGCGTGTCACGTGCGTGATGACTGTTTGTCTGACAGGGTCTCCGTCAACAGCCGACAGTTTTAGAGGAGCGTTCAGGGAGTCCACAGGAATTTGGAGATGGTTAGCAACCTCCGCTTGAATAAAATTCCCCTCGGCTCCGGAATCGATCAGGGCTGCAAAAACAGAGAGAGATTCTTGACAGTACAAGGTCACGGGCAAAAGCAGAGACTTAGAAACCATACCCGGAGTGGGAATACTCACTACACTTTCCCAGGGATGGCGCCTGAGGTCTGTGCGGGTGAGCCCGACAGTCATGTAAAACGTGACCAGCTGCGCTGCAATACATGCACAGACCTCCGTATAGTCTGCGAAGCCTCTCCTCCCATGACAGATGAGATGAATTGCATTGCATCGGCCCTTCGGGAATCGGGTCCTTAACTGTGAAGCTCCTCAAGCTGGAGAGCTGAGATGGGCAGGTTCCCTGTTTTAACTGGTTGAGGCGGATGGCCAGGCTGATAAGTTCATTAAGAGACAGTCCATCGCCTTTACATGCCACTTCAGCGATGATGTCATGATGAAGTCTGTTGCGGAACATGACAATAAGAGCAGGATCGTTCCAGCCGCTTCCAGCAGCTAAGGTTCTAAACTCGAGTGAATACTCAGCGTCAGACTGGCGGCCCTGATGAATGCGGGACAGTAATTCTCCCTGAGAGCGGCCCTCGTGGGGATGGTCAAACACTGACTTGAACTACGTGATAAAATCATCATAGGAGCCCGACTCCATCACAGACCATACGGCCATGGCCCACTCCAAAGCCTTGCCAGTTAAACGAGAAATCACAAGATGTACATACCTTGTTGAAGGTTGGAGGAGGGTTAGCGAAAAAGAGTGAGCATTGTAGAAGGAATCCCTTACACTGGTCAGGTGATCCGTCACATTTATCCGGTTTGCTGATAGCAAACGTGCTCGTCTCCAAAGCGGAAGGGGGAACATTAACAGATACATTCTGACCAGACATCCGGGAGGTCAAGGATGATAAATGACTCGAAATAGTGCTGAGATATGCTGACCCAAAAATTTTCCTTGACTACTCACGGCAGTTTGTAGATCATTAAGCTCCGCCATAATTAATTCCTGGGCGAAGTATTTCTGCGACGCTGGATTGATGAACCAGACACTCAGCGGGGTAAAATGTAACAAGTGGCATGTCGTGAGTGAGTCAATTCAGAGCCAGCAGACAAAACCAGAGCGACCAAAACAGACATGGGCGAGACAGGGCGTAAATCCAGGTACAGGTTATGGTCAAAACCAGGCAAACAAACAAGAGGGAGAGGCAAAAGACAAAAACCAAAGGGTAGAAGAGGGTTATACACTAGAATGCAGGAAAACAGATAATGAAGAAACGCTTAGTAACACCTGTAAACTTTTATTCTGCTCCTAACACTTCTTCTTCTTGTTTAATCACTCTTCTCCCTGTGTTGCTTCTTCTTTAAACCCAGTGTGGAAAAATAAATCACCATTAGCTCACATAACATAACATTGCAAATCATGTGCAAAAAAATGCATATGCTTTGTTGAATGCGTGTGCAGATTGTGCTAGAGAACAGCGAACAGAAAGTAGTGCTGTGCACAAGGAATATGATATAAGCTCCTTTCTCTTTATGAAAAGTAAAATTAAAAAGTCATATTCCAATAGCAAATACTGTAAACAAATAGCTTTTAATAGATTAGCTCAACAGTCGGAAAAACTAACTGGCTCTATTTTAAGCCATGGCAACATCCCTGTACAGAATGAGTGTGATTGACCTGATTAGGTAATAATGGTAACTCTAGATTGACTGGAACATTAGAACACTTCTAGAAAAGTTGCTTGTGACATCACACACAACACCATAATGGCTGATTATTGAAGCCTCGTTCCGCTTCTAAAATTCCAAGAACCGGATACCTGTTAAAAAATGTAAAGTTTTGAATCTGGTTATCGGAATCAAGCACATTTCCAATTGTATATGCTTCAAAATATATGTATACGTATGTAAAAATGCAGCTATCTGTGTATGTGGATACTGGATATCATCGCTGTCCAGAGAAAATAAGTATCTCCAAAATGGTAACTTTGCAGTAGAGGCCAAAAACCTAATTTAACCTTAATGTAAGTCAATGGAACCAGACTTTTTCCATGCAAATTTGGTCCATTTCTGTTGTTCCATTAGCCATGAAATTTTCACATAATGTAAACGGCATTTTATGATGCATAAAAATGAAAAATCAATCCTGTGTACCTGTGTACATCTTTCTTTGTTTGTATTTTAAGAATATGGATAGCAGAAAGTGGTCAAAAGTCTGACTCCACATTGTGAAAGAAGCAATTTTATCTGTTGTAAACATGGCAAAACGTCCAAGACACCTGCACGCCATGTGTATGTGTGTACAGAGTTTGACCGGATGCTGTCTCCACTCCTGAGTGCCATATTAGCCAGCTCTTCAGACAGCACCTGCACCTCGCAGGCAAATCCAGTGCAGTCAGCAATGAGGGGCATGCTAACCAGGGAGAAAAACAAGTGTCACAGAGCAGTAAAATCCTTTCTCAAGTGGTGAGTGACTGTTAGTTTGGCTAAGTTAAAAAAAAATTGCATGATAGTTTGCCAATATTAGCTTTGTATGTTATACTATTAATAGTATTGCTTTGTTGTGCCTACAGAGCGTTGCAGGGAGATACTGTTTGGAGATGACTCTCCTGCAGGGAGATATGCAGGGAGATGACTAAGGTGCTAAACCCAAGGTACACTCCCCTCTCCAGAGATGTTTTGACTGACTAGCTGATACCTGCTGGGTATGAAAAAAGGCTAAAAAAACCCCAACAATATTCCTTAAATCTAAATATTTGGCATACTGTTTTCACCATATTGAATTGAGACTTGAAACTGATAAGGACCAGAAGTAATAACCTGAATCTGAAGAAGAATTGGAATAAATACCACTCAAATGATACACAACCCTACACACCATGCACTCGTCTTCAATAGCATAACAGTGATGGAAGAGTATTATTTTATTGTGAGCTGCAGACGAGTCTGAAATTTGTCTTTAATATTTAAAGAGAATGAAAAACAGAAATATTTTACTAGCACAAGTATTCACACCCCACAATAATATTTGCTACAATAACAGCTTGAAATCTTTTGAGGTAAGTATGTACCAGCTTTGCACACTGCTGCTGAGATTTTTCCCCATTCAGCATGGCTGATTT
This sequence comes from Semaprochilodus insignis, assembly GCA_034552555.1. NCBI lineage: Eukaryota > Metazoa > Chordata > Actinopteri > Characiformes > Prochilodontidae > Semaprochilodus > Semaprochilodus insignis. Next base: position 25,484,151 of record CM067485.1, read on the forward strand.
ACAGCATGTTGGTTGGATGATGCTTTGCTTTGGCCCTGTGCTTGGGATCATAGTCCTGCTGAAATGTGAACTTAAATTCCTTTTAAATTCAAGCAAGTTATTTTCCAGCATCACGCTGTATTTTTTGCCTTGTCTGTTCTTCCTTCACCTTAACAAGATCCTGAATCCCTGATATGGAAAGGCATTCTCACAGCATTCTTCTGTCACTGTTATACTTTACTGTAGGAATAATATATATTGGGGCATGGACAATGTTACCACACATAGCATCTTGACTTTTTTGGCCAAAAAAGAGCTGTTTTAGTATGTCTGTTCCATTGAGGAATGTTCAGGGTCTTCTAGGCATTCAGAGAAGGATTTCTAGGATCTTCATTTTTATTTGATTTATATTTTATAGAGTCATGCATAATATATCTCTCTATTTATTATAATAATACTATTTTCATTGTTAAATTCTGGTTGGAAACAAAGGGTTAAAAAGCGTTGGAAAGTTCAGAGGGAATTTGTCCAATAAGGGCATTTTGTCCCTTAGAGTTTAGGTAAATACAGCCAAGTGAGCTTTCTCATTGATTAGGACTTCATGAGCTGGACTCATGGCTTTGCACAGTTGACCTGTCACTTCTGATTTACCATGAGTGGGAACACTTTTGTGAGAGAAAATGTCTCTCTAGGCCTTCTGGATGTCCTACATTTGTTAGTGTTTGAATATGCAGTACTCTAACCAGGTTTCAGTTAGTTGTTCGAAACGGAAACAACAGTGGCAGCTTTATGTCAGGGCTCTTTACTGAAACTGTCCATGTAAAACTGCCTGACCAATAAACCTTAAACAGAGCATTTTTTGAAATCCAGAAACTGTTGCTTTAATGTGTTCACAGATAAAAAAATAAATAAAAATAAAATAAAAAAAACCATTGTGTATAATTAGGACTCACCTGGGCTTGAATACTTATGCAAGAGGCTTATATTCAGCATCAGTTGGATGTCTTCTGAAGACTCATTTTAAAATTGATGCCAGCAATACATATTAAAATAAGTTGAGACAGCGTTCATGTTTACCACTGTGTTAATCACCTTTTCATTTAATAATACTTTTAACAATGCTTTGCCATTCTTGCTTAATTTAGGATTTCAGCTGCTCAACAGTTCAGACTCTCCTTCGTTATATATCTTCTTTCATAATGTGCCTGATGTTTTCAGTGGATAAACAGTCTGGACTGCAGGCAGGCCATTTTAGCACCAGGACTCTTTTACTAAGGAGGCATGTTGTGGAACATTTGGATGGCAGTATGTGTTGCTCCAAAACCCGTATAATATCATTCAGCAATAATGGATGCTGGGCGCTGAGAACAAGCTGGAAGGATGCAGCCTCCATGATTTCCAAAAAGAATTTTCACATTTTGATTTGTTGGACCACAGGACACTTTTCCACTTGACCTCGGCACATCTTAAAAGAGCATGGGTCTAGAGAAGGAGGCGGTGTTTCTGGATCGTGTTTATATCTGGTTTGTTTTTTGCATGGTAGAGTTTTAACTTGCCTTTCTGGAGCAGTGGCAAATTATGTTCAGAGATGACAGTTTTGGGAAGTGTTCCTGTTCCCACACAGAAATTTCACTTCAGAAATTTCACTTCAGAATCGTGCCTGTTTTTAATACAGTGCCGCCTGAGGACCTGAAGATCACAACCGTCCAGTACTGGTTTTGTGTTTTCCCCCTTGCATACAGAGATTCTCCGGATTATCGGAATCTTTTAATGATATTAAGTACCATAGATGATGAAATCCCAAAGCTCTTTACTATATACGTTGAGATATGTTATGAACTGTTGCACTGTTTGCCCACACAGTCTTTCAGAGTGGTGAACCTCTCCCTATCTTTACCTCTGAAACACCCTGCCTTTCTGGGATGCTCTTTTTATGCCAAATCATGTTACTGACCTGTTGACTATTAATAATTACTAACTAGTTTTTTAAATGTGCTGCTGGCATTAACTTCAAGATGGGCATATATTTTTCTAAAGTAGTACAATTTCATAGCATTTGACGTGTTGTGTCTTTGTGCTTTTTTCAGTGTAATAAAGAATTAAATAATTTGCACACCATTGCATTCTGTTCTAAGATGGGTAGCTCTGTCGCCTCACAGCAAGAAGGGCCTGGTTTGAATATTTTAAGGTTTGCTTTTACAGTAATCAGCGACAACCAAGAAGTAAGAGAGGAAAACAGACAAACAGAGAGACAGAGATAAATTAAAGACAGAAGTAAATGAAATAAAACCAATGTGAAACTAATTTAGAGTAGGTTTCATCATGCCTTTTCAGCTGTATTTTCAGAAAACATTTCTAAGGCCTGCCATGGCAATATGTATTAGTGTAGCTTTTAAAGTTTGCTGTGTGTTTTTTTGTCCTCATCTTTGTACGTTTCATCTGAGTTTAACTTAATAATTATGTGGTATCATTCTGAAGTCGTGCCTCGGGTGAGAACATGCTTAATGCTAAAGGCTGTTGTTGGTTATTGGTTGAAGGGAAGTTTTGGTTGGGGCTATATGAATCCAGCATTCTGGCCGATGTCAGTTGACACTGTGTTGTTTTGTATCAGGGTCGATATGTTGGAAAAGGTATAATGATGACCGCAGTGCTGTCAGTAATAGGCCAAAGCCTGATGTTATGACAACTGCAGTACATTGCATGCTTGGAAATGATTTCTACCAAGTTGGCCTGCCAACGTTTTCAGAGGGCTACTCGAAAATGTATTTCTGTCTACGCCGCCGTCTTGTGCAGATGTTGCTTTGAGGCACTTTCAGACTCTGTAGTGAGTAAAAGAACAGGCGATTTTTATGTGCTACAGCACTTGGTGATGCTGCTCTCAGAGCAGCCCGTCTACAGGTTTCTAGCTGAGCTGTTGTTGCTCCTAGACACTTCCAGTACACACAATAATAACACTTACTCTTGAAGGACATGTTTAATGGTGGGCAAAAGTCATTACATTTTAATGGAAGATTACAGAAAAGCAAGGTCTTGTGTTTTGTTGTTATGGCATGATGAACTGTGCTTAATCTAAGCAGGGACGTGAACAGACAAGATAAAAAAGATCAGTCATGGTTTCAGGTTGACAAATTCTGTTGGCTAATGTCCATGGTAGCTACGAGTGTGATAAAACCACTCCAAGGTGGGTGGTTACACGAAAACAATCCACTCCAGGGTGGTAAACCACCTTCGTGCTTTATCCCTTACATAAAACAGTCTTCTTAGCAGGTGACTCTGCAATGGAGGCCTGCCATTGTGGGACTTTCTGCTAATTGAATGCACCTGTCCAAGATGCTGCTTGGGCTTTTATTAGCTGTAGCCAGCGAGAACAGTCACCATGTTCAGCGGCATTTCCAGTAACTTGAGAAATACCAAGGAGCACACGCAACCTCTGACTTGTGCAGCACTCATTTAACTGCCTTTATTATTGTGTGCGTTTGCCTCGCGTCGTGGCACGGCCGTTTGAAATTTCCATGATTGTTGAAGACACACTCCACCCATGGAGCAGATTTATTTTCACACATGCTGGATGAGGTGTCTGTAATTTCTCCCCGCCCTGTCGTTGTTTATTCTGCTGTTAAGTGTGAATATGAGCAGAGACGGGGTGCAAAAAAACAGATCCCTGCATTTTTTTTTTCATAGCGGCCCCCCTTCTTCCCACCCTGAACACCCCTCACCCTTTACCCCCACTTCTGTTTAGATGTGTCATGAAAACAGCAGCTTTCCAGAAGGACAGTGATGGGACTGTTTCGGTTGAGATTGCGAAGCGCAAAATGTTTCCACAAAAACGTGATTTATTCCCACATGTGCCTGTTTTCAATTAGATCTGCCGAAGGTCATTACTGTAAAGGCTAACAACACATACGAATGCTTGGAGATAAACAAGAGATGGCTGTTCCAAATGATAGAAGTTTGCTTTGTCTGCGAACTGGTCTGTGGATGCTGTTAGTTCCACAGCTCCCTATACGGACCATTCTGCTAAACTGATTCAAACTGTTTAAAAAACAATTAAGTATTCAGATATTGGACATATAGAAGGATGATACTATATTATATTTAAATCCAAAGCAATGGCTGAGCAATTAATAAGCTAAACGTACACACAAAGTCACCACGTAAAGGGTACTTCCAGTTGAGAAGGAGCTGTCCCAAACCCTAACCCCTAAATTTCAACTTCATTATTTTACCAGTATGGTAACTTTATGTCACTACCAAATCACAGAGAGGTTTAGTCCATAGGCTGACTGTTATCTTAGCAATACCTCTGAAATTTAGATCAGGAAGTAAGACTTAGTGAGTTAACCTGCTTGTGGGCTCTGGGGGTGCAGGTGGTCGTGGGTTTTATGGGTCAGGTTACACAGGGCGTCCAAAAACTTTAAAAACTTGTTTTTTAATGAAGTTACACACACCGTCACTGCCATTCAGTGACTCCATTCCTGCATTAACTTAGACATTTAGAAGGATTATATTATGATCCATTTAAATCCAAGGTAACTGAGAAAGTAATTAGCTACATATATACAAAATCATCAATTTCAATTTCATGTTTTTACATGAAGTGTTGTCCCTTGATTTTATGTCACTGCCAAAACATATAGTGGTTTAGCCTATAGGCGGAGCCTTATTGTAGCCACATCTCTGCAATTATATACAACATCTAAAAAAATCATTTTGTATAGGGTAATTTCTATTGGGATGGGGGCTGTCCCAATCCCTAAACCCCTAAATTTCAACTTAATTTTTTTTTTTAATTATAAAATAATCAAGACGTCTTGTCCCATGTTTTTTATGTCACTACCAAAACACATAGGCCTAGAAGTTTAGTCCATAGGCAGAGCCTCATCATAGCCACAGCCTTGCATTTTAGATCAGGAAGTTAGACTTAGTAAGTTAACCAGCTTGCGGGCTCTGGGGCTGCGGTTGGTTGTGGGCTTATGGGTCTAGTTACACACGGCATCCAAAAACTTAAGGCCTTGGTTTTTAATGAAGTTACACACACAGCCACTGCCATTCAGTGACTCCATTCCTGCATGAACTTGAACCCAGAAATTTGCACTGAGAAGGCAGTCCATTTCCAAATGAAACCAAAGTTTGCTTTGCCAAGCTGTCTTTTGAATTTTCCGTTCTACCTTAAATGTTCCTACAGCCTTTGAAACTGCTGCACAATTTAAGATGGAACAGACAATTTGAATAAGAAGCTGACAACTACGAAATCGGGTTTCAGCCTCACCTGTGCCTTTTAGCTTGAGTTTGAGAAGAGTTTGTTAACTGATACCAAACATGATAAAACAATATGAATATATCATAACTGATGCACCTTCACTTTTCATACACATAATGTATAAAGCACTATGATGACATAACTAGCTAAAAAACAGTTAAAAACAGCTAGCTAAGACTTTTAAAACCAGGAATCCCTTTAAAACTAACCTTAATTACTGAAGCCAAAAACGCACTGCCATGGTTCAAGTCCTACCTGTAATGTAGCTGCTAAAGTAACATTAGCCATTTGCTCTGGCATTTACATTGAGCTGGTTTCAGCCTTTATAGCAAAAGAACAATGTAAATATCAAATTTGCAGAAAACTGACAATGATGATGTTTTGTCTGGTTTTGGATGGGTAGAAAACGATTGCAGGGCTGACAAAAGAAGGCAGAGTTTGATGAAAAGCGTAAGATTGGATTGGCTGTAATACAGTGAGAGCACTTGCAGAAAATCAAATTTCAATCTTAAGAATTTGAATGTTACAATATTCCTCACTAGGCAGTGTGGTGGTGCAGTGGGTAGCTCTGTCACCTCTGAGCAAAAAGGATCTGGATTTGATTCCTGGTTGGGGCATCCGGGGGCCTTTCTGTGTGGAGTTTGCATGTTCTCCTCATGTCTGGGTGGGTTTCCTCCCACAATCCAAAAATATGGAGTCAGGTGAACTGAAGGTGCTAAATTGCCCTAGGTGTGAGTGTGTGTGTGAATGGGCTTCAGGATAAGTGGCTCAGAAAGTGACTGACTGAATAAATAAATGAATGAATATTATTTCCCCATTTGATTGGATAAGACCATCATCAATCTGTGTGATTTTCGTCTAAAGTCCATGTCAGTTAATAGTCTAATATGTGTTTTCACCTCTGACTTTAAACAAGTTTTGAAGAATGATCTATGTGTATGAGTTTTTATGGCATATGAAATCTTCTCCTCTATACCTGCTCTATAACCCAGCAACTGCATATTAACTCTCCTATGGGGAGACCCCCACTACAGGGGTCAGTTTTGGGCATTAACCAGCTAACATATACTCAGTTATGGTCAACCTGATATTTAAACTGACCCTTTTAAGTTCATGCCACTGGTCATTTTAATTATGATTTATCATGCCACATAATTTCAAAGAAGATCAAAACGTAATTAATTTTTCTCTAAAATATTTTCTCATCGTTGTCTACATCATCATGCATCAGTGGACAAAGAAAATCACTATCAAAGGATATGAGAAGCAATAAATTGTTACAAATAAACTATTATTAGAATGTTGAATCTTTAACTGTGTAAACCGAAATCTAGCTTTTCTTTTACTTCTCCTTTAACCAAAGAGCAAAAAAACTAAAAAAGTTACATCTAAATCAATCACATCAGCAATATTTTTGTGTATTACAAGCCTCAGGAAGAACACACTGATCTGTTCTTATGAAGCACTTAATGCTATTTGACTGCTAATGGTGCCCCCTTGTGAAGAAATTGTAGCCTGCAAAATGTGAATGAGTTCCTGGAAGTGCTTCAGTCTGAAAACAGTCACGATTTCCTGAATAGCTTTTTCTATCCATGTTTGCTACAGATATGTATGTTTTTATTTCCATATTGCCTTAAAATCTATATATATATATACATATATATATATATATATATATATATATATATATATATATATATATATATATATATATACATATATATATAACTGCTTTAACTCTGTTATGTTGGTGGCCTTTCATGCTTAAATACCAAATCTCTTAGGTCCTACCTCAACGTTTCTTTTGGATAAACTGAAGCTTGTCTTGGTCATTCCAAAATACAACATTTCTTCTTTAACCATTGTTTGTACACTAACTGCTTTTAGGCCGGATGTACACAAAATAGCTTTTTGGTGAAAACGTCTGGCTTTACACTGGGAAACATTCGGCTACTGACTGTATGTTGTAAATTGCATGCATCATGAATTCCACTGAACTTTGCAGTTACACAAAGCAGATCAAACACCACCCAGTTGGCCCACAACAGATTTTATTACTGCATTAGATTGCAAAATTGGCAGCTTGTAATTTTTATTCTCCGTTTAATTTTTGCTATCTAAAGGCATTTCCATGGCTGTCAGTGCTGTTCTTTTTTTTTTTACCTCCATTTTATGTCTTTTATTGTACTTGTATATGATGCCTCACTCATCCTGTCCTAGAAGTGCTGCAAGTTCACTGAGGACCACATCTCTCTGTTCCCTCTCCTGTAATAAGTTTCATCATTTGGATCACACAGGCATCTGAGTTTTGTGTAAAATTAGGGGGCATCATGAAAGGATAAAATGAATGTACTCTAAATACACAGATCAGCAGGATAACAAAGAAGATTTAGATGTGGCACAAGGAGTTCAAATAGCTGTTACCATTACTGAAAGTTTCTCAGTGTAAATCCAGCCAAAGTAAATAACATTTTGGGGCAATATGCTAATGGAAGCCATTTCCTGCTTTTATTAGGGGGCTTCTTACTTTTTGACCTAAATCTTAAGATCCACTTACCCCAACAAGATTCCAGTACAATAAAATCAGGAATGGCATCATCTAAACAAAATTTAAGTTAATCTCAATTCAGTTCAGCTCAGTACAGTTCACATTTGTCTATTGTCATTATACATATAGAGAAGTGTACTGTACATCGTAATTCGTTCAGGCCATTCTCAGGTGTATGCAGTACGGAGGATCACAGAAGCATAAACGATTTATTATACAGATTAGATTATACAGCACTGCTGCTGTCATCCTAGAAGCATCCTCCCAGGTAAATGATGTATACATACCCAGTTGTCCACAGGAGCGAACCAAGCAAACGTCATCCGTCTTCCAAAGTCCAGTTCCCACACCAGCATGCCCATTGTATACTCGTAAGATGGTCAACTCTGACCTCTGACCTGCGGTTTGTCCCTCCTCGGACCAGATACCTCAACTGACCAGGAGATGCTCCAACCCAGTATTCTGGTTCAAAGTTTTGGCCCTTGTGAAAGTTGCTTATATCTTCCCAACTGTCCCACATCCAGCATGTCGACTGTTCGCACACCATCTAATATAACCCGAGTCTTGATATACACTGTTGTCACAAGATAATTAGTTCTATTCGCTTTATCTGCGAATGGTCATAATGTTCTGGTTCACCAGTGCAAACAATGTAAAATATAGTGTCGTATGTAAACAACAGTATGTAAACACAGCAATAAGGGAGCTCCAACTACAAAAAAGCCAGAGCATACTTTTCTATGTACACTCATCATCAAAAGAGTAGTTGCACAAATAGCTGCACCCAGAAGGAATCAACTGACAGAAATGGAACTTGGTAGGTAGGTTTCACATCATGAGACATGCGAATGATTCAAGTTTCACGCTTGGCCTTGCATGTGATGTAAGCAAAGTTTGGACCTTATCGCTGTACCTGATTGACCCGACAGCTGCAATTGCGGACATTCAGCGAGCGGCGATGGTCTCCTGAGTCATCCTGTTAGTGCCAGCACCGTTGGCAGACGGTTGCAATGACTGCCCTTAACACCATGTCAACAGTGACAAAGACTGCAATGGTGTCATGCTCGGTCAGACTGTCATGAAGTGACTCAGAATGGCAGTGGGTCATCTTCAACTAATCCATGGATGAAGGCGCCGTGGTCACGGCAAGAATGATGGTTTGTCGCGTCACATATCCAGAAGGCCTGGTGTCACCACCTCCACCCCTACCACATGATCTGCAAGAACTGTGTGAGAATGTTCAAGCTGCATGGCCTGGATTATTGCAGGACACCATTAGGAACCTCTACAACTCCATGCAGAGACGTCTGGCATGTTGCGTTTCTGGCAGTTCTTCATAATCATGTCTAATGTCTAGACTCCACTGGCTAAGCACATCTCTTTGTTTCATGAGCAAGTATTTATGGTAATTGTCATTTGTGTTGCAGATCAAATTACATCATGTCTAATGAGAATGACCTCAGGTTGTTTCCACTGTTGCTCTCTTCAGATCCGTGGGCTTTTTACACGGCCTTGAAGTCATGCTTTTGTTTTCAATGCCTCGTTCAATTCTGCAATTAGCGTATTCATGCAGGAGTCCCTATTTTTGCGAACTTCAGACTTCAGAGGCTATAATCGTAAGGCAAATAGACAAGAAATTCTTTGATCACCTGCACAGAGCAGTGACCGAGCTCCTTGATGAATACAAAGTTTCCAATATTTATTCCATCTTGACTTCAAAAAACTAGCGCAGATGATGAATTCTCTGTGCAGACACTTAAGCATGCAGGGAATGAAATGGGAATGCTATCAAACTCTATTCTCCGTTTCAGGGTGATTCAAAAAACACCAGTCATAGAGCTGAACTGCTGCCAAGGCACCAAGACGAGAGAGGCGTTCGAGCAGACGGCAGAGAAGAGTCTGGGAATGTAATTAAAACTAGACGCGCACACACTCGTCGGCCCGGTTATTCCCACTCTCATGCGCTCACACACTCACTGCTTCATTCATATGCACAGACGCACGCTAATTCACACACTCACATGGCACAGAGCGTAGGGAAAGTTTCTCTTTATCATTAATAACTTCTCTCTCTCTCTTTCTTTTTGTATATTTAAGTCTGTCTCTCTCTCTGCTTTCTCCCTCTGCTGTCTGTCTGTATCTTTCAGTCTGTCTCTCTGCTGTCTGTCTGTATCTTTCAGTGTGTCTCTCTGCTGTCTGTCTGTATCTTTTAGTCTCTCTCTGCTGTCTGTCTGTATCTTTTAATCTTTCTCTCTGCTGTCTGTCTGTATCTTTTAGTCTTTCTCTCTGCTGTCTGTCTGTATCTTTCAGTGTGTCTCTCTGCTGTCTGTCTGTATCCTTTAGTCTCTCCCTCTGCTGTCTGTCTGTATCTTTCAGTGTGTCTCTCTGCTGTCTGACTGTATGTTTTAGTCTCTCTCTCTCTGGTGTCTGTCTGTATGTTTCAGTCTGTCTCTCAGCTGTCTGACTGTATGTTTTAGTCTCTCTCTCTCTGGTGTCTGTCTGTATGTTTCAGTCTGTCTCTCTGCTGTCTGTACGTTTCAGTCTGTCTCTGCTGTCTGTATCTCTTAGTGTCTCTCTCTTACTTTCTGTGTCTCTCAGTCTCTCTCTCTCTGTCTCTCAGTCTCTCTCTGCTGTCTGTCTGTATCTTTCAGTCTCTCTCTCTGCTGTCTGTCAGCATCTATCAGTTTGTCTCTCTCTGCTGTCTGTATCTCTTAGTGTCTCTATCTTACTTTCTGTGTCTATCAGTCTCTCTATGTATCTTTCAGTCTGTCTCTCTGCTGTCTGTCTGTACCTTCAGCCTCTCTCTGCTGTCTGTCTGTATCTTTCAGTCTCTCTCTCTGCTGTCTGTCAGCATCTATCAGTCTGTCTCACTCTGCTGTCTGTATCTCTTAATCTCTCCTGCTTTCTCTCTGTACCTTTGGTCTTTATCTCTTAGTGTCTCTCTCTTACTTTCTGTGTCTCTCAGTCTCTCTCTGTGTGTCTCTCAGTCTCTCTCTGCTGTCTGTCTGTATCTTTCAGTCTGTCTCTCTGCTGTCTGTCTGGATCTAATACTGACTAGATACAGACAGACAGCAGAGTAGTAACTATCTGTACTTTTTTTCCCTCTCTGCCCCTCTCTGTATTTCTCTCCATCTCACATTCAAATGAGTTAATAAACAAAGTAAAGAGTAAAAATGAAGATGAAAATGGAGGAATACAGGTTAGCTAACTGAAACGATGCTGCATGTGTTCCACAGATCCTGTGACAGTCATGTAGAAACAATCCTGCTACTGTCTCGCTCTGCGTCCATCTCTGTATCCACCTCTATCTCTATTTCTCTCTCACTCATACTGTATATTCTCTCTCATTGTCTCCCTCTATCAGTCTGTCTCTATTTGATCTCTTTCTTTCTGTCTCTGTCTCTCTTTGTCTTTCTGTCTTTTTTTGCTCTCTATATCTGTATATCAATATCTGCTCTTTGTCTCCCTCTCTCTCTCTTACTATTTCTCTCTCTCTCTGCCAGGTGTATCTCTCACACTGTCTCTCTCACACTGTCAAGAACTTTTTCTCACTTTCTGTCAGTCTGTCTCTTTCTCTGTACATTTCTTTGTCTTTCTCTCTCTCTCTCTCAGAATCTTTGTCTCACTCTTCAAGTCTCTTTGTCTCACTCTTTTGAAATCATTGTTTTCTCTCTCTTTTTCTCTCTGTCAGTCACTTTGTCACACTTTTTGCCAGTCTATTGCTCTGCCTATATCTTAGTCTCTTTGTCTCTCTTAGTCTCTTTCTCTCTTTTTCAGTCCTTCTCTTACAGTCTCGTTGACTCTCTCTCTCTCAGACTCTTTGTCTCTGTTTCTCTCTCACTCAGCCTCTTTCTCTCTCTTTGTCTTGCTGTCTCTATCACAGTGTCTTTCTCTCTCTCTCTCTCTCTCCCTCTTTATCTTAAGCCCCCCCACACACACAGCATAATCTAATAATGCAGCTCTCCTGCACTCTGAATGAGCAACGACAGAAATAAATGTAGTCTAAATTCACTACCAAAGTGCTCCATAAGAGGTGCATTAGCAGCAGAGTACTGACAGCACACCGTGAAAGGAAAACTAACAGCTGTGCTGAAACAGCTCTATCTGTACTTTGCTTTTCACCAGGTAACACCCACCCCCACCCCCCAACCAGCTCACCCTTTCTCCACCCAAACGCATGACTTCTCCTCAAAGGGTCTCCTTCTCCCTCTCTCTCTCTCTCTCTCTCCTTCTCCTATGTCTGTGTGATCTGCCCGGACCTGCCCTCACGAGCTGTTTGTGTTACGCTTTCCTGGATAAATGTTTTGATTAAGACCCGGTTACTATTATGATAGTAGCAAACACTTTGTAGTAGCGGTGCAGCGGCTGATGCGCTGATGGACGACCCCTCCTTCCTGCACTGTGCTGTAGGATGCTGTCCCTGCCCCAAGCACTATGGGGTGGGGTAATGTACAGTCCACTATCATCAAACGTCTGTAACAACCATTCCAAAGTTTAGAAAAATGAGAGTGTTCAATAATATCGCACCAACTTTGCTGCAGAAATGCTTCTAATATGAAGCTACATGTGTCTGTATTGCTGAACAGAGCTGTACATTCTAAAATGATATTAAACAGAGAAAATTATATGAAGTGAAAATGTAACGCATCCAAAATACTTCATTATTTGTGGTGGTGGCCAAATCCCGAATGGATAATGCGACAAAAATGACTACAAATGGATAATTACAATCATTTGTCATTGAACACTTTTTATTGGTCCCAAGAAGCTAAAAATGATTCCGAACCCTAACTCAGGGGTGCACAACTCCAGTTTTGGAGGGCCGGTATCCAGCACAGTTTGGTGGTTTCCCCTGCTCAAGCCCACCTGATTACACTCATCTGTTAATTACCAACAGTAGCAAGTGTGTTTGTTTAGAGGGAACCATCAAACTGTGCTGGGTGCTGGCCCTCCAGGACCGCAGTTGTGCACCCCTGCTTTAACCCTTGCAGTTCGTATGTAAGCCTACAATTCCTAGCTCACGTGCACAGTCTTTAGTTTTGTAGTAGTACTGAGTATTTCACAGGGGTTAATAAACAATCGTTAATAGTTACTGAATAATAGCAGATACTGAACAATTCATATTAGATACTGTATAACTTATAGCAGTTACTAAACAATTGAAAGTAGGATAATTAATAGTACATACATTCATCATAAATACTAATTAATTCGTAGTAGAATTTCTTCTGTTACATAGAGACAAATTTCTCAAAATCCTAAACATGATTTGCTTTCCTGTTGTAAAGGTAAATTTTGTGCAAACATTCCAAACAATATCAGATTATAACAACCTTCTTTCTATACCGTACTGTGTAGTACATGTACTGTAAACTGGTGGGTGTAAATGGAGTGTGATTACAAATCAGTTGAGTACTTTCCTCCACAGTGAAATCATGTGACCCATTCCAGAGATGGGAAGATGAAGAGGAGTGTGAATGTACCATTTTTACTACTGTTAATGGTTCTTACAGTCATTTTGTGACTGGATTATGTTTTTATTTCACCCTTAGGTTTACAGCACATGTACCAAATTGGAAAATTTGATGACTGTCTGTTTTACTGTACCTGCACAGTTACATCATTTATATAGATTTCAATATTGTGATTATGTTTATTTTTATTTTCTCAGTTTCAAATCTATTTTTGTTACTTTTTGTCATTAAACTAACTAGGAGCGGGCCCTTCGCTGTTTACAGTTAATTACAGTAAAATAATGTTAATAAATAAAAAAAAGTGACACTGTATTACTAAAAAGTGTTCACAGTGTGTATATAGTCATGTTTTAAGTACACTCGTTTACACATTATAACAGTGTGTAAATAGTTAGATATAGTTTGGCTGTTTTGAATAAATAATTGCCCTCCTTGTACAGATATGTTACACACAGTGCGAGGTCCACAAAGTCAGAGTAGCAAGAGAAAGCTTGCCACATTTAACTTACAGACCACATTTCCTACAACACCTCTTTTAGTCTCAATAACTGGGCAAAACCCCATATACTTATATACCCATAAACCCTGACCTACTGCTCAGCTACCTGTTCTGTTTTGGCTACATCTCGTGACCTCAGTGGCTGTTTCTAACATTCAGGGCCCCCCAGACAGATTAATTTCTATGTTTAGGTGTTGAGAGTCGGGCTCGAGCGAAAATGTGGACTGTCTGGCGGGCCTGAGGACCAGCTTTGAGCTGTTTTTAATTATTATAACAGCTTTTCTGATAATAACTGTATAAGCGTTGTAGAAGTTATTTTAGGAAAAGTTAGTGATTTAGATTTCTGGATTCATTAGTAATAACTTAATTGGTTCTGATCGTTATTCAAGTCACAATTATAGACAAACACTGTCCAACTAAACTAACACACAGTTGTATGTTTCATATCTTTAATTGAGCACATTGAGTAACATCCACAGTGCAGGCTAGAAAAGTAAGTGAACCCTGGAATTTAGTAACCTGTAGATTCCCCTTTAGCATCACCTCCACCAAATGTTTCCAGTAGCTGCAAATAAGACTTGCGCAATGTTGATCAGGAATCATGAACCATTCCTTCCTGCAAATGTTTCAGTTCCTCAGGTTTTCTGGGATGCCTTGCTTGCACAGCCCTCTTTAGGTCACAGCACAGCATCTCGATAGGGTTGAGGTCAGGACGCTGACTTGGCCATTCCAACACACAGATCTTCTTCTTTTTCAACCGTTCTTTTGTTGACTTACTTGTTTGCTTCGGGAAATTGTCTTGTTACATCACCCAACTTCTCATCAGCTTGAAGTCCCAAACTGCGGCCCTTACACACTCCTGTAAAATGTTCTGGTACATCTTAGAAATCGTAGTTCCCTCCAGACCCTGAGGCAGCAAAACAGGCTACTTTTATTGGATAGCAGCGGCTTCCTTTGTGGTGTCCTTCCGTGAACACCATTCTTATCAAGTGTATTCCTAATAGTAGGCACATTAACAAACAAAGGTTTCTGCAGTTTGTAGAGTCTTCTGTGGGTCTTTTGCTGTTAGCCTTGGGCTCTTTCTCACCTCTTTCAGGACTGCCTGTTGTGTTCTTGGAGTGATCTTAACAGGACGTTAACTTCTAGAGAAAGAAGCTACAGTCCTGAAGTTTCTTGCATCTGGAGACAGTTTGTCAAACCATGGACTGAAGTGCACCTAGTTCTTTAGCGATGCTTTTGTAGCCCTTTCCAGTTTCATGCGTCTCTGTAACACATCTTCAAAGGCCTTCGCAAAGCTGTTTGCATCAAGGCACAGTTCACACTAACTTTTTGTCTTGAGAAGAACAGGTTTGTCAGTAGCCAGGCTTTGTATGCTGCCTTTATTTCATGAATTTAAGGAATGTATTTAATTTAGATGAACTGTCTGTAATTGTGACTTAGATAACGACCAGAACACATTTAATTAGCAATCAGTGCAGAAATCCAGCTCGTTCCAAAGAGTTCACTTACTTTCTCTTGCAACTGTACGTACACACTGCAGTTTACTAATATTTACACAGTTTACAAACAGTATACAACACAGGACACCCTTTGTATACAATTGCTTTTTTTATTATAAAATAACAGAGTTATACAGTTTACCTTGTAAGAATGACTGTAAACAAAGAGTGACCCGGTGTTTGTTAGCTTAACTTGACCAGCCCAAAATGTCCATCACCAGAAAATGAATAAAACTCGTACGAAAACGGGTCACTAAATAAAAAATGTTAGTGAGGTAAGGTAAACAACAAGCATGTAGTGACGTCATTGGGGCTTTAACATTTCCTAAACCCAATAACTACTTCTTATAATTGCAATTACGAGGCCTGAATGGCTGCAGAGTACCAGCAGTGTTGTAGCGACCCCTACTGGTTGAATTGCGCAAAGCACCTGTGGGCGGTTTGAAAAAACAGTGGATAGGGAACAAAATATTAAAACAGATAATAAATAATTCAGAACGCTAGAAATATATAGGCCATAGTATTATGATAGATTTGCATCACTAGCTAACGTACCCCAACGGTTAACTTACTAAAAGCAAGGATAAAGCGTCCATAATACATCTTAATCCGTTAATTATAATAGAGATTGCTGTGTGTTAGACATGTATTATGGTATAAGTTATTTGAAACGACTGCGCAGATATAACGACAGGACAAAGCTGTTTCTGTATCCGACCACAGTCCTGATAAATCAAGCGCAGATCCGCTCCTGGTTTTCCTGAGACTAGGACTGTTAGTGGCTGCCGGAGAACATGATTCGGGGACCGGGTTAAAAAATGGCCATTTCCCGGGGACTGAGATGCTGTCAGAGGATATTTTCATGGATACCAGTCGTCATTATTTCGTCCGTAGTGCTGTGGTCGTACTACGCCTATGTGTTTGAGCTTTGTTTTTGTGAGTATTTTAAACACCATCGAAAAAGCTGACGTTAGCTCGCATGCTAACCGTTCTCCGGTATGCTAATACTGATGCAGCTATAAGGAAGTGTTTTATGATGTGCCTATTATGGCTTTGGTAGTCATCTAATTGGCGTTTCCCACAGTAAGCAGTGATGAGAAGGTCAAATTTAGTATTTACATGACATGTTGATAACGGTTTGTACTGATTTAC
The DNA here is from genome assembly GCA_034552555.1 of Semaprochilodus insignis. Lineage (NCBI taxonomy): Eukaryota > Metazoa > Chordata > Actinopteri > Characiformes > Prochilodontidae > Semaprochilodus > Semaprochilodus insignis. Next base: position 25,500,562 of record CM067485.1, read on the forward strand.
AGAGCCTCCAGGCTGGCGTTACTAGACATGGACGCCAGCTAACACTGTATACGCTTTTGCTTTTGCAGTCATAATTGATATTAATGGGGCTGATGTGACTGAAATCGCTCACTTTCTGAAAAAAAAATCCTAATAAATAAATAAAGCATATTTTTTCTGCAGCTCATGATGCCAACACGGTGTAAGAAATTAGCTACCTGCTTGACAAGCTTAATTGACTTGATTTGTTTGTTTTTGTTGCAGTTACTCTCCACAATACATTGGAAAAAGGTAAGTTATTTATTTATTTATGTATTTATTTAGTCGTTGTTTCTTTATTAAATGGTAACCCAGTCCTCCACCTCCCACACTCTTTCACTGCATGGCAGTCTCATCTTTGAGTTGTTCTGAAACCACACTGCAGTTATTTGTGATGTGTGAATCAGGTCAGTTCCACTCAGCTCACAATCACGTCTCCACCTTGTCATCTACGTCGTGGTAAAATGTAATGTGGTTTCCTTTACAGTGACCTACCTTTTGGTGTTCCATGTGTGCTTTGTGATGTTCTGCTGGACCTACTGGAAGGCGATATTTACTCCACCCTCAACACCATCCAAAAAGGTTGGTAACATGGCTTGTTTGAAGCATTGGATCTCTTTGGTTTACCAAATCTAATCTCAGAGGTTCTTATTTGAAGAACAGCTGTCATCCATGATGTTCTTCTTTTGCCACCACAGTTCCACCTCTCCTTTAGTGACAAAGAGAGATATGAAATGGAGGATAGGCCAGATGCACAGAAGCAGATCCTGATTGACATAGCTAAGAAGCTCCCAATCTTCACACGGGCTCAGTCAGGAGGTGAATTATCTCAAATATTTTATTTTTCAAGGTCATGTTTTCATGTTAGATTTCCAGATCAGACAGATCCATGTGGTGTAATTGTGCTTTTTTTCCATGTATGTATACGTTCTTCTTTTTCTATTTCCTATTGAAATGCCAGTAGCCACATGTCTAATTGCCCACAGTATTATCACTGCAATGAAAGACAGTAAAGGGAGGCTAAAGTGTGGCACTGAATCCAAATGCTGCCAGATGACTCTCCTGTATGTGTGTTTAGCTATCAGGTTCTGCGATCGCTGTCAACTGATAAAGCCTGACCGCTGTCACCACTGTTCAGTCTGTGAAACGTAAGTTTCCTGCCCCCCCCTCCCCCTTTTGCCCTATCTCCCTTATACCTTTCGTTCTCAGTTGCTCTGGAAAGAGGATCGCTGTACACGAGACTCGTGTAATAATTAGAAGGTGTTGTCGGGCAGGAACTTGACCTTATCAGAGAAGATATCTTGATTCTGTACAATTTAATTACCTGTGCGCATTTTTTTTCGCAGGTGTGTCCTGAAAATGGATCATCACTGTCCATGGTGAGTGGATATGGTTTAATTTTTTATGTGATTTGTTTCTCTTAAAATTGTCATGGAAGTACATAATGAGCAAAGATTTTTTCCAGTTATTTATGATGGTCTGTGTATGTATGTATGTTTTGCTCTCTCTTTCAGGGTGAACAACTGTGTCGGCTTCTCAAATTACAAATTCTTCCTGCTGTTTCTGTCTTACTCTATGCTCTACTGCGTCTTCATTGCAGCATCAGTTTTCCAGTATTTTCTTAAGTTCTGGGTGGTGAGTTTCATTGTAAAGAGTCTTTACTTTTGATACGTTCCTCCTGTTTCTGATTGTAGTTACAGATCTGTAACCTACTGTGAAATTTAAAATTGTAATGGGCTCATTTTCAGCAATAAATGTAACAGATGTTCTTTTAGCATTTCTCAGTTCTCAAGTTCTCATTGGCATTTTTAATTTTCTTGCAGGGGGAGCTTCCAAACGACCATGCTAAGTTCCATGTCTTGTTTCTGCTGTTTGTGGCTCTCATGTTCTTTGTCAGTCTCATGTTCCTCTTTGGCTACCACTGCTGGCTGGTGGCTAAGAACAGGTCCACTTTGGGTAAGACACATTGTGTATGTTCTCTTTTCTGTTTTTCATACTAATCCAAAGAGTCAGTGTGATTGATGGAGTAGGAGTCATCAATTCTGGTCCTGGAGGGCTGGAGTTCAGTACAGTTTGGTGCTGGTAATTAATTGCCGTGTTGAAACAGCTGCATTTGAGCATTATAATCACCAAACCGCTGGACACCGGCCCTCCAGAACCAGAACAGATAATCTCTGTGACAGAATATTGCGCTTATTCTTTTGGCAGCAGTATGATGTGCACTGAATGGGATTCATGTGCAGAAGACATTAACAGCAGCTTAAACTGTTTTGATGCTGACTAATAAATGAAATTGAATGTGATAAAACACAGCAGTTAGGGTCTTTTATTGACGCGTCCTTTTCATGATTTTTCAGAGGCTTTCTCCGCGCCGGTGTTCCAGAATGGTCCTGACCGGAACGGCTTTAACGTTGGCTTCCGCAAAAACCTTATACAGGTCTTTGGAGAAGACAAAAGACTCTGGCTTTTCCCGGTGTTCACCAGGTGAGTAAACTTTTAATATGACAACGGTCATATTCAGTCGTCTGTCTTAATTAGTGAATTTTGTTACTGTACGGTTCACCCATTGCTGACACAGCTCTTCAGTCGCACATATAGAGCTTGTATAATATCCATCGAAGCTTTGCCAATAGAATAGGCTGCTATGTGCCTAATGTCAGCATGCCTAAAGCCAGATGTTGGCTAGAGTGCTATAAAATCCCCAGTCTTTGGGAGCACCGAAACTGTGTTCTCTGGAGTGATGAGTTAAAGTGATGTTTGTGATCCTAAACCAATCAACCAGGATTCATGTTATCAGTAATGTTCCTACATGTAGAATAAGGCCTTCCCGTAAGAATGGACATTCCGGCACGTTCCTATGTATGTACACAAAGAACATTGCAAATATGTGCTTGTGCTCTCTAGTCAAGGCGATGGCCACTATTTCCCTCTGAGGACCCTGTGTGAATCTCAGAACCCCTTATTGGCCAGTGAGGGGAGATGGGGGGAGGACGGTGGATCAGATGATGACAGCACAGGTGAGTGAGACACGATGGTAGCATAGCAAGGACAGCCGGTGGCTTATTCAGCCTAAATTAAAAGGGAGCTCAATTACAGGAGCTGATCAAGACGTAATCTATAAGAGCCTATCTGGAAGCCTGCCTAGCTTAAGTATATGTTTCTCTCCTAAGAAATATCAAGCAGTGATCATTACTACTGTGCAGATTATTGGATGTAGCCTGTTTAGTTTTGCAGTAATGTTCTGGAGTAGCTCATTACCATAAAAAATTATTGCAGTCTGTTGGTTTTAAGTAGCTACAGTACAGAGTACTGGAGGATCTGCATGTCTAATATTTTGGTCTACTTACTGCCGGGCTTATATCATTGTCCTGCCAATCACTTTCTTTTCAGATGGAGAAATGGAACATGACCCTTCAGTCACCATTGATATAGAATCCTAATTAACGGATGAGTTCCATTTCTATGTAAGTCTAATCTTTTCTGGCCTGATGCTTCACAAAAGAAAAGAAGACAACGTTATCTGTTGTGACTTGTTTTGTTTCATATTGACCAGAGGAGCACTTTCAGTTGCTTCAGGCATGAACTTGAATCATAATTAAAGAGAAGCACCGAACACTTGGATGAAGCAACTGCATTCCAAATACTGGGAGACTCCAAAAAAAAGTATGTCCATGGAGCGCCAAATATCTGGAGGGACCACTGAGAGGATTATTATTTTAACTTATTTGGCCTGTTTTATTTATTATCCATGCTGTTTTCCATCCATGTGAAACCTTCTGAGAAACACCCAAGGACAATCACTGACTGTTCCGACGGGCTTGGACTTGGTTTATCTTCTTCTCACAAGATAATCATGATCTGGATGGGCTTGTATCTCAGATTCTTTCACATTCTGCAAGCAGATTCAGCTTCCCACGTTGCCGGGGCAGCCAGTGTTGCAGCATGTACATCGTGTCCATCTGGAGCAACAAAAGTTGTGTCCATTTCAAGGTCGGCCACTTCCACTAATATGCACTTCCCGTCTTGTACTGAGAAAGCTAAAATAAAACTGTCCATTTATCCACTGCACATGAAAAGAGCTGTTCAGTTACAAGCATGATGTCTCTCCAGGCCTTAAAGATTTATCAGACTGTGACTGCTTTTCTGTAAAATCACTGTGGTGCAGCCTAAATGTACATGTTTTTTTTTAGTCAATGTTAAAATTGATATTGTCCTTTTATTATGATGTAATATAAGTAATTCATTATGTCTATGTCTTGAAGTACAAATGGAGCATTTGAGGTGGTGTTGTCATTTGTTACCTTGGATGGAGGAAAGATTTATTATTTTTTTATTTATCATGACGTCCATTAACGGTGATTCACAAAGAAATGTATCATACCTTGCTGCCATCTTCCACGGGGACACTTTAAAACAGGGTCAGTCTTATCAGCAAAGCCTGCAGGTTTTCATTTCAACCTATTAGAGTACAACCCATTTAGCAGTAACACTTTACATTAAATTTGCTACTTAACATTAACATGCCATATGTCATATGGTGTTATGACAGATGGTGCATTCTAGTTAAATGTCATGACAATAAACATATGATGTATGACAATTACTGGTAATGGTAAGATTGACGTGGCCACTTATAAGTTATGCCCAAGCGTTATGCCCATATTATGCAGCAGGGTTTAGCTAAAGGGTAGCACTTTACTGTAAGGTACTGCTCATAAGGGTACATGACTACTATATAAGGTTGACAGCTGACACAATCCTACATAAATGTTTATAAGTGCTTGTTCCAATAGGCGTCATCTGTTCTAACGGCTACTGTTACGATTAAAAATGTAAGGATTTCTAAACGTTTATGTAGGTTAGCTGTTATGACAAGCTTGTAGGTGTCATCCAGCCTTATAAAACAGTACCCTAGAGTAAAGTGTTACCAAGTGAAGTGTAACTAATGACTTGTTTGAAGACTGAGATTAAACAAGTGGAATCGGGAACACTGACTGAAATGAAAACCTGCAGCCTCACTGGCCCTTTGTGGACTAGATTGATGACCCTTGCTTTCCTAGTAAATATGGTATGTATTGATCTGGAACCAGTGTTTTTGCAGTAAAGTCTAGTTCAGTGTTCTTCCCGTTGCAGCCCTGCACAGTCTAGTGTTGCACTCAAGCACACCTGATTTGACTAATGTTCAAGTTGCCAAGTCTTTTATGAGTTGAATTAGGTGAGGGCTGGAAACTGTGCTTTAGAATTTGTCAAATGCAGAAATGGATACTGTGTGTTCCCTGAAACTGACCTTTGTTCCTTTGAATAAAGAGCTTATCTTGCACTGTAATTCCAGTTCAGAGAGGAGTGCTACTGTTCATTTACTTGGTTCTGTTCAGATAGAATGGGATTAAGTGACTGTATTTCACATTAGCATCATGTTCCTCTTTGACCTTAAGCCTGTTGTCCGCCTGTTATTATGTAAATGTTATTTTTTTTGTACACTCCATGCCTGTACGTATGCCTGCATGTGCTCCTTTCTTACCAGTCCTGTTGTTGATGCCGTTACATGTATTCCCCTTGTTTTCTAAATTGCGTTCATGTGCTTAACCACTACAAGTACGTCTATTACTTGCTTATAAATATATTTTCAAATGGTACAAATTGTGCAATGTTTAAGACAGCTAAAATCAGATCACTGCATATGATGAACATTAATGTATAATTATATAAAAAAGATGGAAAAGATTAATAAAAAACATCTTTTGAAATAAAACTCTTTAGTGGGTTTCCTAAATAAGGAGATTCAACATGGAATAACACTGGAGTTGGCACCATGTTTCTTGCTAGGTAATTTGTCCATTTTGTCAAGAACTCAAGAACTTGTCAAGAATGTCTGTTAACAGCTTAACAACAACTACAAAAAAAATGAATGATAAGTAATAGTAGCTTGCTAACAAATGAAATAGAGAGCTGGGTCCAAATGTGGGTGGGGCTGGTTGGCACATTTGTCAGGTGTAGGCCTATTATCACAAATACATTATTGCTGGATGGACTAGTGCTTAAGGTGGTTTAATCTCATTATCATCAGGTTTGCCACTCTATTGGTTAATTAAGTGGAATCGAGGAATCGGCTTCATCAATTCCGAGTCAACTCCAGAAAACATTGCATCACTACAGTATGGTGTACATTTCTAATACTACTCAAATATACTGTTTAATCAAGCAAAATCTATTTTTTTTTAAAACATAAAATAATTTTAAATAGGCAGCTATTTTGTTTTCTTGTATATCCATGTTCTTATCTAAACATTTTTAAATAAGCCGATACATTGAATAAATAAATGTCACACAATGTTTCTGTACCACAATCTCATATAATTAAAACCAAGTATATGTAAACAAAGACACTGATATTTAGTACCAAAGCTATTTCAGCACTAACAGCACCTACTTGCAAACAATATTACACTAAACATGAGTGAATAAGGGGGTGATTTATGTCTCAAGAACTGCTAATAAGAAGGGTACCCTGCCTCCCCATTGTTGATATGCCAGAGACACCTGTATGACAAACACTACGCAGCCAATGGCGGTCCAGCAAAACTAGACTGGCCTAGTCTTGTTTTATATTATACACTGCACACATATTAAATAACACAATGCAGTACTGGATTCAGTACAAATTGAAGGTATATATAGAAAAAGTGGTTATTCCGGTCATTTTATAACTGAAAATCACTTTTAATTTAAAAATGGTACATATATTCAGTAAATGTAAATTCAAATATAAATGTATTCAATAGATTATGTTTTCGAACTTTGTTAACTTGTATATGGTCACTGTCCACTGAAAAACAAAATCTTCAAAATGGCAGCCTTACAGGACAAGGAAAAAACTTAATTTTACTTAATTTTAAAACTTCATTTTAATTTTAATGTAAGTCAATAGGACCAGATTTTTTTCGCAAGCAATTTTGGCCATTTGAGTCATTTCTGTTAGTCTATTTCTCATGAAATGTTCACACCATGCAAACAGCAGCTGCTGTGTTTAAATGATGCATAAAAGTAAAAATTGGCAAAAATGGATATAACAAGGCAATGTTATGTTGTAGGCTTCTGAAACAACAATAAACAAAAGACATAAATACAGTAGGTAAAATGGCCCAGTTTTATTCTTATCTGTTATCAATACAAGCCAATGATAAATGAAAAATTACTCGATTTCCTTGATACCATCCTCGTTTCAGGGCTGGTTGACACAAATGCCAACATGAATTTAGTCATGAAAGCACATATTTCAAGATGTAATTTCCTGACATTGAAAGTGTCTGTTTTTTTTTTTTAGCTAAGATGTTCAGCTTTCATTTGCTGCTGGTTGGGTTGTCCTGCTATAATGTACGGCATGTCTGGGCATAAAAACTGTGCCAACCAATCCCACTCTTGCCTATCCACATTCACGAATTTACATGTACACAATATAAATACAAAAAAAGACATTTAAAATTTCTTTGTTCTCACTGTGAACCAGATTGTGGTGGATCTCTTATGAGTTGGAGTTGCAAGCATTTTTCTTGCTGAGGTTTTGATTGGTCATGAAAGCCAGTTCCTTTTATAAGTGTCTTTCAGTCACAGATGCCAGAGACTCACTTGATCTCACACTGCTAGCAGTTGTTAGTGCTATTGCCACGAGACCATTAGGTGCAGCTTCATTATGACACTTTGACTGGCACGGCTACAGGCTGTACAGCCAAAGGTACGTGACTGTCCTGACAACAGTTAAATGCCCAGGCTATTTGAGACTAACTAACAGTGACCTTATCATCTGACACTTCCCTAGCTAATGACGGACCTGGCTGTGAGAACATGAAATAGCTGCTCCATCAGTGCAATACTCGTTATTATTTAACACTGTACAGCAAACATTTAAATAGTTAAACAAGGCACTTCAAACTGTAATAACAGAAAACCTTTCCACATCTGTAACCTGAGAGGAAGAACCATCCCTACCATCCCCATAGCATCCCCCACATATGGGGCGTATAACTGAACAGTTAGTCTGTTCCAAAGTATTTCTGTCCGAAGTGTGTGGGGGCGACAGAATTGACCTCAGTAGTCAGTATGGTGATGTCTGGAAACTCTTCGATTATGGATTTAGCCCCTGAAACGACAAAAAGGCCTGCTTAAGAAATACATAAGAAAGCAGCACATCTTCTCTGCTGATTCATCCATCAAGACATCTTTATTTAGTATAAAGGGAAACCTAAGGGGTCCAAAAAGTTTCTGTTGTAACAGCGACAGTATGTAAATGGGTCAGTCTCAATACCAAAGGCCTTCTAACTAACCATCTCAGATTTGCTCAATACTTTCAAGAAATGTATGTATGGGCGTGTTTCTTTAGAAGCTCTAAAAAGTAGGCGTGGCCTCAAAAGGAGTGCTACTGAAAAAGGTGCAAAGTGATTCACACTTTGAATCAGTTTTCATGGATTAGGCTTTGGTTTTAGACATGTTTATCAAAACACAGATGCATGTTTACTACTGTATAACTTTTCATCATGGACTGAAGCAAGTTTGTAATTATACATCTCTAACACATAAACACACAGTCATATACACTGCCTGGCCAAAAAATAGTCACACATAGGCCTTTTCCACCAACATGGAACAGGTTCTTTCCCGGTTCACGAACTTAATTTTGAGCCATTTGCCACATTTCCACCAAAGATATATAGTTTCGAAACCCAAAAAAGTTCATTACCAGCTGGAACCAAAGAATAGTAGGTTCTTCAGAACGAACCATGACTACATCCGTGGGTGTATCAGTTGTTGAGGAAAAAGAAGGCAACAATGGTGACACCCGGTGGTCTCCTGAAAAACCTGTTCTGAGTCTGCTTATCACCAGTAGTTGATCTGTGTTTGCTCTTTGGATAAAAACAGACATCTGGAATAAGAGCAGAAGTGTTTGCAGGTAATCTATGAGCTCTGCCATCTTGTTGGTACTGTTAACTACCATTGTGCAATGCCCTCTGCTGATGTTCATGCCGTATCCTTTGACGTTCCTTGGTTCCAATAAAAACTGGTGTGAACGCAGACTGGTTCCCTGGATAGCACCAAGGTTCTACGAAGCCTGAACAGATTCAGTTAAAGAACCAGGGTTCTTTGGTTGAAAAGGGCCAGCACACACTAATATTTCGTTGGACCACATTTAGCTTTGATTAAGGCATGTATAACGTCTCAACTTTTATTTCCATTCATTTTTGGATGAGATCTTGTATTGACACCGGGGGATTCAAACGACTCCGTTTAGGCTTCTCCAGGCACATCCCAGAGGCTCTGTGGTGGGCAATTTATGCGTGAAACAGATTCCTTATGACCCAAAATGAGCCCGATGAATCTCAGCATTGTCGTCCTGGAATATGGATGTGCCATCAGGGAAGTATATAATCCATTGATGTGATAACCTGGTCATTCACTTAACATTAATCATTCCAGTAATTATCCAATCCAAGGGATCGTTTTTTTTTTTTAGGTCAGGCAGTGTATCTAACACACTCAGCAGGGTAACATACTGAACTGTTTTACTGAGAGTGTAAATTATGGCTAATTTGGAAAGGAATCTTCTCTGGGCAAGTGTATCTGAATACTTGTTGCTGGGTTGAGTTGCAGAAGTAATTTGTGTTTGTTTTCTTTTTTGAAGTGAAAATGTCAAGTTACACATTTGGGGCAAGAAACCTTCATTAGCATATGGCCCCAAAAGCATTCTTCATAATAAAGTATTTATTTGTAGGTATTTATTATAGCCGTCATTAGCTAGGATTAGCTGGAGGTGTCTTGTTGGAGATTGCTGGGTTTTGTAAATGAGTTTCCAGAGTTGCGTGCATGTCTAATCCGCTCAGTCATGGCCACTAATCATTTGCGCATTCAATTATATTTTATAATATAGTAGCATCATCACAACAGCTTACGTCTTAGCTTATCAAAAAGAATAAATACAGTTTGAGGTCCCAGTTTCATTTAAAAATACAATTATTAGTGTTGTTCCGTGTTCAGTGATAACAACATGAGAGGCCTTCTTTCACAGAGGAGGTCATTCTCCTCTCCTAAATAGTGTTGCAAGAAGTCCTTTTGCAGAATATTAATCTTACAGTATAACAGCAAATTTGGCTGCTGGATATCTTGAGCCCAACTATGAATAGAACATTTTATACTAATGTATGATGCATCTTAAAGTACATACATATACCTCATTTTACAAAAGATGTGACATCACTGACTATTTATGTACTATTGTTAGGTCTTAAAAAAAGACAAAAAAGTTTGGCATTAGAAAATTTGCTCTAATATAAAAAATAATATATTATTTAGATACAAAATACATGTTGGTTAGCTAGCACAGCTTTGTGTTGGTAGTGTATCTGTAGTCCATATTTCTGTCTTTGTTAAAACAAGGTGTATTTGGCACTTTAAAAGAGCAATGTGTAAGATGATGTAACCTCATACTCCAAATAACAGGGGGCAACATGTCACCAGAAAGCTGTGGTGTTCATTGTGAAACACACTGAAATGCACAGTCCTTCCTGCTCAATATCAGCATTACCACCTGTTTACTGACCAGTCTAGAAGAAACATTCAGCATCAAACTACATCCCTTTAGCAGATATGGTGGCCCAATGCCATACTGCGAGACACTACTTCTGTGTGTAGCTCAATAAATATTGCCCATATCAGTCTAAATGTAGCATCATTTATTGTTCCTGGTAACCTTTATCTTCCTTCCCAATAGCACTGCAATGCCACACTTCCTTCTGGGTGCAGCTGTTTATTTGATGTGTATTTTATGTGTGTATTGTGGTAGACAGTCAGGCTACACTGCCTGGTATACTAGATCTCTATAACTATACAAAAAATAATAAAATGTACATCTTTGTACAGTTTGTTTGGTAGTTAAACACACCTTCACCTTAAACCAGGGGTCTCAAAGTGAGTTCCAAGCACCACAGACATCAGCATTCAGCTCATTACCTAATTAGTCAGATCTTAAAGTTAAACTCGGCATCTCAAAAGAGGGAAGGGAAAACTCATATCCAGGGGTCCCCGCATCCACAGGGGAATCAGGTGTGCTTCTGCTTGCTTGGAATGAAAACCTGTCGCTTTACCGGTGCTTTGTGGATATGACTGGTGACAGTGTACTATTCTCTGGGGAGCTTTGACCTGGAAAGAGCCCAGTTTTACACACCTGACTTGAACCAAAGAATAATCCCTCAATTCAAGCATTTAGCACCAACAGTTTAAATGTAATCACTTTGCAAAGTTTGCACTAATAACATTTAAACCACACCCACTTTAGAGTCTTTAAATCTCAGAAACTTATACTTACAGAAGTATAGGACTACATTCACATTACCAGGGCAAAGCAGCACAAACACAATATTTGCCTCCTTCTGGCACAGACTGATGTTTTCAGAGGTATGTGGACAGATAAATATTTTAAAATCAGACCTGAGTCACTTCCATATGTGGTCCTATATTTGATTTGTGTCCATGTGATCTTAATGAGAAAGTTAAATCAGTCTTGTTTTTCCCACTGTGAATGCACCAGCATTAAACATTAACGTGGCAGGAGTGAGTGTCAGTAATCTGGTCTTTCTTCTTCTGGCTCTAATAAGGAAATGGTGAGAGGCGCTCAGAGCAAATTATCTTTCACAAAGCAGGTCAAAATGGCCCAAATCCGACCCTTTTCTTCATAGGTGACACAAATGTGATACCTGTGTGACAGTGTGAGGAGCACAAAACACACAGAATCTGACATTTTCAATTCTGATGTGTATCTGATATGCAGCAGTGCGACTCCACACTTTGACATCAATAATCTTGCACTGCAAAAACCTTGCACATATGAATGCACATATGCAAGTTGCTCCATGTCCAAAGAGGTTTTTAAAAACAAGTCTGAACCTGGTTTAGGCTTAAAGAAACCGAGGACGTAAACCAAAGATGTGGGTGTGGCCAAATAACATGTTATAACAATTTTACAGTGAGCTGAAATGCATTCTGGAAGACAAGCCCAGCTGCCAGTCATTGGATCTTCATTAATGCTCCTGTGATGCAGTAAAGATGATACTGAAACCTTCAGGAGTGGAACCTGCATCCATCGCCAATGATGATGATATGCAATCTTCAATACGTATGAGTCAATCAGACTTGTTCTATGTGGTGATGAGGGGAACCAGGGGTTGTGATGTCATGTAATTTTAAATTTAAAAATAATAGATTTTAGGCCAAAAGCTGATCTCTTGGTCAGTATGTTCACAAGCATTTCATCTAAGAACTTTCTGTAAGGGAGCTTTTAAAGGCAGACATCTGGTTCCCATCACTACAGTGACTAAATCTGACTCAGTAAATTTCTCTAGAAGGCATTTTAGATCAAACCACTCTGAATTACTTTGTTTACATATCAACCCTTTAATTAAATTCGTTGCTGCACATGTTTCATTCACGTGACATTACCGAGTTGCATGTTTTCAGGGTGTGGATTTGTTTACATTAGTGACTCATGAAGCATTGACCCTACATTGTGAATGTAGTCTAAAAGCTGTAACTTGGCACTTGGGCACAATGAAGATTCTTAAAAGAATAAAGCAAATCTGAAATGATCAGTTGGGAACTTTTTGTGAAATCTGGCAATTTGGACTGTAGTACAAATTCACCTTGGACTATAATAATTTACATGTAGTACCTACACTCATCATTGAATAAAAAAGTTGCACCCAGAAGGAATTAAATGACAGGAAAGGTTGGTAGGTTTGATATCATTAGACAGGCAAATGATTCGAGCTTCACACTCGGCCACACGTGACCTGACTGTCCATATAAAATTGTCCTGTTGTGTGTTGTGTCCTCCTCGTGCTGTTGTGTTGGTAGCATCCTTTGCAAGTGAAGTATGCTTCAGAGCATGAACCATGGAGAGGGAGAACCGATGAATTGTCCAACATGCTCAGAGTGACAGCCCTGACTGCAGACATTCAGTGAGCAGTGATGCCCTCCATGAGGCCTCCTGTTAGTGCCAGCACTATTGGCAGATGGCTGCACAACACAGGACTACATGCACACAGACCGTTACAACGACTGCCCCCAACACCGCCAAAGACTGCAATGGTGTTGCGCCAGACTGTCATGGAGGGTCCACCTCCACCCTTACTGCAAAATCTGCAGGAACTGTGTGAGAATATTCAAGATGCATGGGATGGATTATTGCAGGACAGCATTGGGAACCTCTACAACTCCATGCAGAGATGTCTGGCATGTTCTGTTAGCAAACATGGCGGCCTGACGCCATACTGAGAGACACTACTTCTGTATGTGTAGCTCAACAAATATTGCCCATATCAGTCTAAATTTATCATCATTTATTGTTCCTGGTAACCTTTATCTTCCTTCCCAAAAGCACTGCAATCTGACACTTCCTTCTGGGTGCAACTATTCTTTTGATGATCAGTGTACATTCAGATCCATATTGACATTGTCTTACCATGAGGAGTGGAGAAAAGGCTGAGGAGGATGATGTGTGAAGGCTGGACACCATGATCAATCAGTACCCTGACCGCTTCGATGACCGTATTTCCACTACCTGTAATTCAATATTTAAGATGGAGACAAATCAGGACATTACATATTTACCACAGCAGCACTGCTATTTATTTATTTATTTATTTTTGATACTACTAGTGACGTCAACCTTGTAATTTAATGTCTCTTCTGTGAATAAACTTTTAAAGTTCAAAGAGCCACAGTCGCCAGTGACATGATACAGATATAGAAATCTTTAGTATAGGCAGATACCAAACCCATAATTATTTTTTTTTAATTCAAACACTTCATTTAACAGAGACATCTACATGTACCATGGTCAGGCTGTTCAAACACTCTGTTCTATCCCACAGAAGGAAATACAGTACTGTGCAAAATTCAGAGACCATCCTTCATTTTATTCCTTTTTTCTGAGATATTTCTAAAGAGATTAGATTCAATAATCAACTTGCAAAAGGAAGAGTAATACTGAAGGAAAAAAAGTGAATAGAAGTGTTTCCAAAACAGGGGGTTCACAAAACTATTGAAAGATGTGCAAGATGTAGAGAAAATGTGGCTCCTAACAAGAGCTGGTAGACCGCAGAAACCATCACCATTAGGTAAACAATACTTAAAGCTTTCATCTTTGAGAGAGAGGAGAAAACCAAGCTCCACTCTTGATTTATATCTGAAAACATCCACATATTTCTGTCCATCCTTCCAGTGTGAGAAAACAGATAAGAAGCTGATCAAAGGAAATGGAGAAAAAAGAAAAAAAAAATCAAATCAGACAAAAAAAAGATGCTGGTGTTCCCCAGAGCCCAGACATCAACATCACTGATTTTGTTGGGGATTACTTCGATTGCGACAAATAAAAAATCCATCCGAAATCCAACAAAACGTTCATCTTGGCGCTGACCACGGTGCCTTCACACATGGATTCATTGGTCGTCTCCACCAAGACAAAAGCGGGACTCGTCACTGAAGATGACCCACTGCTATTCTGAGTCACTCCATGACAGTCTGACAACACAGCATTGCAGTCTTTGGTGACGCTGACGTGGTGTTAAGGGCAGTCGTCGTAACAGTCACTGAAGCCTGGGTGAATGAGCCTCAGACATAAGCAGCACACAGTAATGCTTGTAGTCCTGGGTTGTGCAGCCGCCTGCCAACGATGCTGGCACTGTATGCTGGCAACAGTATGACTCATGGAGGGCATCACTGCTCACTGAATGTCCACAATCATGGCTGTTGGGCCAGTCAGGTACAGTGATAAGGCCTGTCCTTGCTTAGGACGGGCCTTATGAAACTTGAATCATTTGCAGGTCTCACGATGTCAAACCTACCCACCAAGTTTCATTCCTGTTGGTTGATTCCTTCTGGATGCAACTATTTGTGCAACTATCTTTTCTGCTTATATTTTCTGATGCTGAAAAATGAAAAACCTAATGGCAATTTACACTAGAAATAAAATAAATTAAGGATGATATCTAACTTTTGCACAGTACTGTACAAAGCCAATAACATGACATTTAAAATGAAAACTAATTCACAGTGCAATTGTGTGTGAATCAGACTAAAGCAAGTGAAATGTTAGCATTATGTTACTGTTGTGTTATTATATAACACACATCTATTCTTATCACATAATACACTTTACTTTGCTCTAAGAAAGCTGCACAAAGTAATCATGTAATATTACAAGTTGTTACAGAAACAGATCAGATTTGTTTCCAGTCCAGCATCTTCTACTGGTATCAGCCTGGATATCAGATCGATGCCATCTCGACCCACAAATAAACACTTCTGTCAACACATTCCATGTCTCCCTCTTAAACATGGAGTCATCTCCACATTAATTTGATCACAGAGACTGAAGGACAATGAGTGCAAGGTAAACACATCACAGGATGGTCCTGACCTCTTCCACCCCCCTTGGAATGAATGAATACTTTTAAGGGGTGCTAATAAAGACATTATGTACGGTGCTGTTCGACTTCGACCAGTGCACAATGGTTAAGTGTATTAACAGCAGGCGTAAACCGCCCATTACCGTGCTATTTTCAGGGCCCTGTCCTTGTGCTATTCAGCACTTGGTGGCTAACTGGCAGGCGCTGTATAATTTCCTCGCGAGAGCTATAATTACCCTCCGCGGCTGAACGCCGGCTGAATGAGCTAGAAACGTGGGACAAGACGCAAAGGTCAGCTAGAACAGAGCAGTAAGGGGAGGGGGGTCTTTGATTTTACATGTCTAACAGAAGGCTGCAAGGCAATTACAGGTGCACACGTCAGGACATGATGGACAAAAAAATATTAGAGACGACACCAACAGTAACGAACTGTCTGTGAATCCACTGTTCCAGGAGAAGAGAAGGACCATCATTTCATTGCTGTCCCCTAAGTTACTAGTTCATCGGATACGCCTACCTTGTACCTACACTTATTAACCATTTGTTTAGGTACGACTGCCATGTAGGTGCATGTTGTACAATTACTGCCTGCAGCCCATCTGTTGCTACACAACGTATAGGCACCCAGTCCCCAGCCATCAACGGAAAGGGGCCACAATAAAACCACAATCGGCCAGGTGAGGTGGTGGATCGTTCTCAGCTCAGCAGTGGCACATATGGTAGTGCTAGTATGAGTGTATTATGAGTTTATCAGATGGGTAATAAATGATTAATTATACCAGCGGTTAATAAGGTAAATGTCCAACTAAACGCCTGAGAAAGAAAATCAGACTTTAAACTGAAGTAAATTTAGTCTAAGGAAACAAAAACACTTACCAAAAACTCATTTTCAGCAACAGCACAATTCACAATTACTTGCAACACTAAAAATAAAAATAGAAGTACTGCAACTGAAGCCTGTTCTCTTTTATATTTCACATGAGTGTTCAGGAACTTTTCAGTTGTCATTCATAACTTCCTGTTTCAACAAATATAAGATGACTCACTGACCAACATCCCTGAGTCATTTATCAGCTTTAGATTGGAGAATACACAAATTAACTGAGACATTCATAAATCAGGCAATGGCTGTAAAAATGGCTACAAATGCCCATTTCTTCTCAGTTAAGACATTTTAAACAACCAGAGCTGCAGTGGAAAGTGTGCCAGACAAAAGACAAACGTAAGTGTCTGAATTTTGCTAGTTTCTGCAGGAACTGTAAACCAGTTTATATGGTCAGATGAGACAAAAGTAGAACCTTTTTGGTGACACACACACAGAAGGTGGGTGTGCTGTAAAAAAGAAAAGAACATCCCATCTTCTAAAACCAAAGACGATTAAATGACCACAGAATCAAGGTTTTCACATTGGTCATCCCAGTCCCCTGACCTAAACACATCTCAAGACCTGTGAGGTAAGCTGAAGAGGAGAGTCCAAAATAGAAGCTCTTGGAGCATGGAGAATCTGGTTTTGAGCAGATCTTGCTCTGTATTCTACAATCACTTTAAGAAATATAGGAAAAGACTCACTCTGATATTTTGGCAATGGGAGTTTTTTGTTTTGTTAAAGCAAAGTTTTGTAAGAAAAGGGTTTTTTTGGTTATGAGTAACCTTACTTCAGTTAAAGGTTAGACTTTTGTTTTCTTATTTTCAGTGTGAGATTGAGGAAGTAAACTGAAAATATCTTTTTTTATAACCTTTTATAACTTTTATATAATAATTTATTTCATGACATTTTCAAGGTCCCTATGATACTTATTTTCTCCTGAGGTCTACTTGCAATGCTTCTGCGCTTTTATTTACCCAAAACATCAGTTTTTCATTTTCCAACCTCTTGTTATCATTTTAAATTAAGCAGGCTGTTTTTGTTACTGTATCTTTTAGACTGATTTACAATCTCATGCAAAACATTAAATGGGCAGCGTGGAACTGCTAAAGGCTGACCAGCCCTGGGGCACATGGCATTACAAAACCAGTGAATTCATTAAGGGCTTTGCAGCTTAGTATCCATATGTGGACTGCATGGTCTTAATGCGCTTTGAAACTTTAACAGTGTTTACATCTTACACCTTATTTAAAATTCCTTTTTATTTTAAAAAAAACCCTTTTCAGATGCCCTTAGAAAACAGGTGATCGTTCAGTACTTACTCAAGATTGGGTACATGAGGAGAACTTTGCGTCTGTAAATGTCTGGAGGGAACTTTGCATAGTACACTTTGGCTTTCAGTGTCTCTTCATCACTTTGAATAAGAATCTTGCCTATGCGAATGGATCTGCAGCAATCTCTAAGGCCCTGCTCCATCGCTTCACCTATTTATGGGTGACACAAGAGACACATGACTTTAATGTTTGTACATTGCATGTTATTATATTAGCTCTGAAAATGAAAACACAAAAGCCACTTGACTGACCACTCCTCATTATGCTGACCCCACAGTTGCCTCTCTCAAACTTGACACCTTCATACTTGTATCCTGGAACACAAGATGGAAAAAAGTGTTGTTCTTAACCAACGGATGCTAAACATAAGATGTTTACATTTATGGCATTTAGTTGATGCTCTTATTCAGAGTGACCTCCAAAAGTGCTTGGTTGTCAACTCAGAGAACGCGTAATGGCTAGTTAGAACAAACAGATTAGAGTCCAAACTACCCTGGAGATAGGATACTGCTGGTGCTGATATCTAGAAATATTTAAGATAGCAAGGCATAAGTACAATACAATATATTTCAATAAATGCTAGATTAGCGTTATTTCAAGTGTGTTTGAAGACAGCAAGGAGCTTTTTGTTCAGACCACCAGTGGAAGTTCAGTTCACCACCTGGGTGCCGGTAATGAAAAATGACTTTCTGCTCGTCTTTAATGCACGCTTGAAGGATGGCGGTTCCAGCTGAGCAGCACTTGAAGCTTGAAGGGTTCAAGGTACGGATCAAGTTTTGACCACTGCCGCAAGTCAGAGAGGGGCTGATCCATTTTTGGCATTAAGCGTTGGGGTTTTAATTCTAAAGCATTCAGCTACAGGAAGCCAGTGCATGATGTGCTTCTGCATTCTGAATCAGCTATAAGGCCCTGATGGCCTGCATACAAAGACCAACCAGGAGTGAGTTGCACTAGGCAAACCTTGAAATGACAAAGGAGACTCAACAAGCACATGGGTGAGCCCCCCTAGAGTACCTAGATCCTCTGGATGTTTTAGAGGAGAAATCTGTATGACCATGGCCATGTATAATCTCACCAAGAAAATGTATTTATTGCAGGGTAAAGCTTTTGGCATAAAGTGGTAGATGTTTATTGTGCTGTTCTGCTGCTTTGCCTGCTACCTCCTGGGAAGATACCATGCTATACTATCCCTACTTCTACTTTATTTATGCTTTTTTTTATCTGGTTCCAGAACTCATCCATAACATTTCGCATCACTAATTTGCTACCTCGAAATCCCAGTGTTGTCTTAATCCCTCAAGCCAAGCATTTTAGGAATTAAGACAACACTGGTAACACCATATAGTGCTCTCAGTCCTTCTGTCAGAGCTAATTGTCTGTGTGTTGTTCTTTGCCGGAGCTGAGCTACTGCCCAAATCTCTGTGGTCTGCTGCAGAGCTACTGCCCATCCTGCGCGCTCCGATGATACTGCTTCATCTGCCTTGGCTGGGTCCCACTGCCTTCCTGCTGACCAGTTTGCCTACCACGAAGCTTCTCCTTGTCTAGTGCTGTGAGGGGGGCTCACCTGCATCATGCTATTTAATCCAACGATCCAGCTATTTAATCACAGACAAATCTGACATTACTTTCCCTGCCTCAAAAACATTCAACACTTTTCCTAATTAGTGCCAATAATCATAAACTCTGATCCTTTTTGTGTTTGTTGCCACCCGGGGTCGACCTGAAGAGGACGGGTTCCCCCTTTGAATCTTGGTTCCTCTCAAGGTTTCTTCCTCTTGCTCTGAGGGAGCTTTTCCTTTCTACTGTCGCCTTTGGCTTGCTCATTGGGGGCTTGGACCCAGATTCTCTGTAAAGCTGCTTTGTGACAGCATCTGTTGTAAAAGGGGCTATATAAATAAATTTGACTTGACTTGGTACAGTGTACTATAGGTAGTGGTTGGAACACATCTGCCAATGAAGCATTGCTTCCACTTTAAACTGACATGAGAAGGTTTTTAGGGCATTCTGCATGTCAACAGACTTCCACACAGATATGGCTTGGACTGCACTACTGCAGGCGGCCTAATGTGCTTCAATTCATAAAGATCATGGAGCTGTGCAGTTTCCTGTGAAAATGGTTAGTCAAATTAAAAAACCAATATACCCACCTGTTGGTGTGGTCACTACACATTCAGTGTACGGCAACTGGTTTAGTCCTTCTTCAACCACAAGCCGAATCTATAAACACATTAAGAGCTTGGAGTTGGTCTGATGGATTAGCTCACATAGAATTGTAATACAAAGAGCCTTTTGGGACTTATTCAAATAAACAAGCATTCAGTTCAACAGTAGTCAGCCAAAAAGGAATTTCACCAGCTTTTCAAAACTGCTGCGTGAAACAAATCACTAAGAAGTAAACAGTGTCAAGCTGGAATGGTTTGATGTGAAATGCTCTGTTCTAGAGTCAGAATTGTTCACAGTGGTAGTGGAAGTTTAACGTCTCTAAAAGCTCCCTTACTAGGGCTGCAACTATACACTGGTGCTGGGCTTGCGATTCAGTATTCTTATGATATTTTAAATACAATTTTAATGAAGAAAAATTATGACTATAATCACGTTGTTGCACAACTTTCTAATGATGCTGGAGCTGGAAAGCAGGAAGAGGGCTGGACCGAGGTGTTAATTGGTGCTATTCGTTTACATATGGTAGTGTTTGACCAGTGCTGTTGCATTGGATGGCATAATTAATAGAATATTCGTTCTCCACAATGATTTCAGGATGCATTGTTACACCCTTATCTCTCACAGAAAGTTATTACGGGAGATAAGAAAATAGTTTAATATAAGGTTTTGGCCTAAAACATGGTCATGCAAGTTATAAAGCAAAAAAGTTATTTTTAATTTTTTTTTTTTAGCAACTATCAACACATAACAACTCCAGCAACACATGCAAGTTCAGTGGTCACTGAATCGTACTGGATAAATAATATGCATATTTTTCATTGCAGACATTGCAACCCCTCTCAGATAGCAAAACTGGTCTGGCCCAAATCTGGCTCACATTCTCCATTTTTATCAGGCCCACTTGCTGCATGGTGTGACGGGCCTTGGGCGGACCACTCCTGATTGCAAGATGTGGGCCACATACTCACCAGATTATGACCATGTGTCAGCCAAAAGTAGGCAACTCTGCTGTATCTGTGCCAGAAGTGGCCTAGGTCTGTTTTGGGACAGGTGGGCCAAATGCACGTTTTAAATATGTGGGCCACCTTTGGCTCACTGCAGATTGACAGTGCCAACAGTGGACCAGTAGTGCCATATCTTTGCCAGGTGTGGCCCACATCCGCATGCTATCTGGGCTGGTTCCGATCACCACCTTTGTAAAGAACTAGTCATTTTATTTGTCAACAATGCACCATTTTACCTCAACACATTCTGCATGAATTAATGAATTATTCAGGAATTCAGAAACATGGGTGGGATTCCCCTGTATGGGGGCTTCTCTGCAATGAACTACTCAACAACAACAACAACAACAACAACAACAACAACAACACTTACCAGTCTATCAGCACAGAACACAAAATCCCCTCTACTCGTTGTCCTACGGATCACATATGAAACGCATTAGACTAACACAGCATTCTTTTATGTTCCACAACATGCAGTGATGATTTAGGACACAATCTGATCTCACTTGTCCCTGATAATAGTCTGTAGTTCTCGGACTTGGTCATTTAAGGGTAAGAGTTTGAGCTGAGGCCCAAGCTCGAGGTGTAAGTGGCCGTTCTCTGGGCTTTCACACGGCTTCTCCTGGGAATCGCTGTCCGAGCTGTTGCCATTTGCAAAGCGGACCTGCTTCAATGAGGCATGGTCAGTGTTACAGCTACCGCTGCGGGCCACCTGCTGGTTCGGGCAAGGCATGTTAACCTGCAGAACTACGTCTACTGTTATATTTTCCTTTCAGAAAGTATTGAACGACAGAGTAACAGTTAACACGACCGCAATATGACCTAAATTCGAGGCCTGACAGCGCGGCGTGGCTCCTCTCACAGGCAGCACATGACGGCGCGGGAAGCGCGTGAGTTCACTTTCGGTAATAACAAACGTCACATCCAGTACTGAACGTGCCGCTGTTCAATAAAAACCTTTATTTATACTATTTATTAGATTACTTTTACTTACTGCTAACATCTGACCTTCACGTTTAAAACTAAAAAATAATGTAAATTTAATTTAAACAATACTGTAAATTTCATTTAAATAAAGACGAACAGCCTGTTGATTTAACAGAGTAGTCAGGGCGAGTGTGGGTGCGCTCCACGTACGCAGACTTAGTGCGGGGTTTGTGTACTACTGTATGCGCAGTCTGTGTTCGCGTTGCTGTGGACTGCTGGAAATAGGTTGGTTAGAAAAAGGTCGAGAGAAATAAGTAAATAACTAAATCCGTGTATTTTGCAACATTAGTTTGAGTTTATAAATATATAAGTTTAGTTTATAATATACCACGTACCAGAGATGCGTTCCCCTCAGGTCATTAGTTAGTAAATACGACTAAACTCTATCACTACCACTACTGTACACTATGTGTATAGTATATGTGCTATGTACTAATCTTCATAGTATGAGTTCGGCTAGTACACAACATATCAGCATACTGCATCATTTCTTACTAACCGGAAGTGATGAAGCTTACGTCATGTCAAGCTGGAGTCTGAAGGCTGCTTTACATGGCACTGCTTCAGTGGAATTTTTTAACACGTTATTTACTAGAATACACTTATTTTACAGGTTGCTGTGACAGATTTGGGTTAAACTCACATTTATACACCATTTCTGGTCGTGCCACCACCACGGTCGCTGGTCGTCCATCATTTATTAAAATGTACCAGACGTGACAAGCTTTTACCTTTCCAAACAGACTGGCTCTAAGTGTGCATTGTGGATTTTTGAGAATACTCAACTCTGACATTTGTAACTGTACTACATACTGCATACTCAAAAACGAGTTAGTATTAGTGTTAAGCGCGCAATTGGGACACACCCTCTATTCGGGTGCCTGTTCGTACATATGCCCACCACACAAGATAAATACAGCACGGAGGCACATAGAATACATATCCTGTTTATTTTATTTCCCGGGTTAAAATAACATAACAGAAGCGCATCAAGTATAGTTCTCCACATTCACTGAGAGTTTTGTGTGTTTCACAGGTGTAGGTTAAAGGTTGCGTGTAGTATGTATAGCATAGTCGTATATGGTTTTGGACGCAGCCATTGTTTTCTTGATTTATATTAGTTTTGAGTTAGAATAACCCATATACCAACGTTACATACATAACTATATGATATAATAACCATACTTAGAAGCTTCTGTGGGGAAGTGTTCGAAGTGCTTGAAAGTGCTCGAAGTGTTCTCGATAGAAGTAAGTAAGTAAATACGCGTATTGAACAGCGACCAAAGTCCCTGCAAACTTCCTCACGTTTACGCGTGACTGTAAACTCATCATGGCGCCACTCTTGGTCCCGCTGCGGTGTGGACTCCACATCCAGAAACGCAGGTTAGCCCTCCTGCTCCGGCAGTGCAGCTCTTATCACGTTCGGAGCTATGATAACACAACCCGGAGAACCGGCGCCGGTGGCTGTAAAAGGAGGCAACAGAGCACATATCAGGTAAACTGCCAAAGAAAGTGTCAACTCGCCGGACGTTCAAGTACATGCCTAGCAGCTCGCTATGCTAACAGCTACAAGGACAGATGCGCTAGCCGGGCTACGGAGCTAGTTGTACAGACAGGTTAGCTAGCTTAGCTGCTAACACAGTAGCTACAAAACGAGTTTGGTCTGTCCTGTGAATATGTTCTTGGCGCCCGGAATTTTGGAGGAAAGGGTCAATAGTATAAAGCGACCCCCACACACGTGTCCTGTCAGTATTGTAGACCGAGGACCCCGAAAACCGTAGTTAGCGGCAACGGTAGCTAATGTGAAGTTGTCATCGGTAGGAGCTAACTTGGCTAACTTGGGGAATTTGCCGGGTTAGCCACCATGTCATCTAAAACTTGTTTACTCTGCCACATAAAGGAGTTCTTTTAAGTGTATTCGTACTGTTAGTATTCACACATGTTGTTTGTTGTTCGGGTGTTAATACTTAGTTAGCCAGCATCTAGGTAGCCAGTTAGCTAACTAAAGTTTGAGTCCTGTGACTGGTGTTTAGTATAGCCCAAAATACGGTGTCCAGTGTCCAGAGGAAAACCCGCCTTATTTACTCCCTATAGGGGCGGCATATGTTGCTACACCGGGGGCGATATATTGCTAACTCCTATAATTCAGTTCAGTCCACTGTCTGGTGTAAGTTCGCGCAGTATCAAAAAGGTGTCTACAGCTGGCATGAGCAGCCTAGTAGGTATTATATGTACCAGTTCTCAGATGCTTAGTGTTTTATAATCTTATGATGATGTAAATGTGCTGAGATTGGTCATTGATACAACGTGTGGCGCTGTGTTCAAAATGATGTACCCGTTACCTCGTTCACTATGCCCTACATAGTGTTTCCTATATGGTAACTGACTGGTGGACCATAATGCTGATCAAAGGACATGTTGATGAGAATCTGCACAGTTCTACATGGTGGCTGACATACTATATAGCTGTGTTTCTCAACCTGGTCCTGGAGGCACCCTTCCCTCTACATGTTAATGCTGTCCCTGCTCCTAACACACCTGAGGCAGCTTATCAGCTCATTAGCGAGACCCTTCAGAGCTGCAGGGGACGTTAAAGTAGGGAATCCACTCAAATGTGCAGGGCAGGGAGCCTCCAGGACCAGGGTTAGGAAACACTTCTATATAGTATGAGGTGTAAGAAGAAAATATCAGAAATATTGAATATTGCAATTTGTTTTGTAACACTGTATCAGTTCTCAAAAATACACGAACACAGTTTTTTTAAAAAAATGAATAGTTTACGTTTAAAGATTGACAACCGTGTTTCATATTGTATTGTTTAAACCTTATTTTGTGTTTAAACCTCCGACCACTAGTTAGCACTGTTGTAGTCTATCTCCAGTCATTCGACTCTTTCACTTCAGTGTAAATAAGTAGTGCAAGGGAAAACTGCTGCATTAGCAAACCTGTGCATGTGGTGGTGTTCTCCTAAAATTAGATTACAAAAATGGCAATATATCATCTTGCTTTCGGTATTGCAATACATTGCAGTATATCTGATTGTAACCCCTGTGTCTTGATACATATCATGCTACTAAATAGTGCACTAGTTTGCTAATAGGGAGCCATTTCCCACCCAGTTCAGAGTAACGTCTTGATATTTATATGTATCAAGTTCTCTGTGTTAGAAATGATGTTGTCGCCAGCTGTGTTCAGGATCACTTCCTATTAGTGAAATAATGCACTATGTAAGCTGCTTTCCAAAATCCAGGCTGCGGCAGAGAAAGGTGACTCCAGTGCTCTGAAGGTCCCGCCTTTGTTGTTGGTCTACCAAGGCTGCTTTTGTCATGTCATCAGAAAAAAAGTTGGCACACAAAAATGAATTGCTGTTAATGCAATGAGAAACTGGCAAGCAAAACATTGATGTGAATGTTGTAATATGTGGCAGGCAAAACTATTTGTTTGTTTGTGCATTTTACACCCTGCACTCAATTTACATCCTACTTAAACGGGAGCACAAATGAAAGAACTGGCATAATGTACATGTTACTATAGATTTTGTTGCTTGTTTGAAACAACTTGTAGTAACTGATTTCATCTGCTGTCACTTCTCTTGAGCTTTCATGAGGTCAGATGCATGTACAAAGTATTCTGGGTGACACAAGAACCTGAAGTATATTCTGGTTGTGTTTAGGCTGTATTTAAAAGGTCCTTTAGATTGGAACAGCCTTCAATATATAGTATTCGATTGACGTCACAGTTGTCGCCGCTGCAATCTTGTTGCCGTACCACCGTTCGAAGTGATGACAGCAGCAACAGCAGAGCTCGTAGAGCTACTGATTGTGTACTGCTAGCAGATAAAGCATCCTGACAGATAAAATATAGCCGTGGTGTGTCATGGGTGTAGTAATAACAGCAACAACAACAAAAAAACTTTTTTCAACCAAAAATAAGCTTTTAAAGCCTCCCAGCTGTCCAGCATTGTGATCAAAGGGTGCCAAGAGCTGAGCCAGCAAAGGAGGAATCTTTGGATAGTGAGAATAAACAAGGAAAACTTTCATAATGTTACTGAAGTCTGCTCTTATCAGTCTGTCACAGGAAGAGCGTTAGGTGAAAGATGGAATCCATAGTTCTTGATAATTTTGGAGTGTTGAAAATTGTTCACAATTGACAGTGATAAATGACTTACGCATCATAAGTATGTTATTTACGTCTAGGTCTCTTATGCTTTACACTGATAAGTTAGCAGGGCTACCATTAGCTGGAGTTAATGTCAAGTTAACACTGAGTAAACATAGCTATTAATTATTACTTTTGGCATCACAACGTTTGAAGGAGTAATTGGTAGTACAAAGGCAATATTGCAGACCCTTACTCAAATGAAAAGCATTAACATTTAATTATGTGACGATTTGCTATTTGTATGCTTTATGTCCTCCTATGTGTAGTCTGATGCATCATTTGCAAGGTCATTAAACATGGCTGGAGTTGTCATCTCGGTCAATGACGCATAATTGGGACTCAAAGACAGTTTGTTGAAATGTTACATATCAACACAGCTGGTAAAACTGATTTTTGATATCTCGATTTGGATGCTGTACATACATATTATACTGATGGAATGTCAAAAATACAGCTGTGGGACGCTTCTTCTGGGTTTTGCACATACTAAGAATGCTGCCCACGTACACTGCAGCCTAGCTTTTGGAGCACAGCTGTTGTACCTCAATCATTGTGTTGTGTTTACAGGTCACTCATGTAATTTAATTGTACACCACATAGGTACACTATACAGTGCACTGTTTCTGTAGTAGGTAGTAAGTTTGAAAGCAGCTAAATCTATATTCATTTCTGAACACACAACTGTTTCACAATTCACTTTGTTTATTTTTCATTAGGTATAGAAAATAATATCCGAGTTGTTCATTTCTGTTGTGTTTGGCTTAATCTGGAAATAAATTCTGAAATTTGATATGCATAGTAATTCTTAAAGCTGTAGAAACAGCTCTTCTAACTTCCGGCGCCGACGCGAGTGGCTGCCTGTTCCAGTAGCTCCGTCTGTATTGTGTTTTTCTTGAGTTTTTTGCCTTTATTTATTGTCTTTTTGCTTCTACACACATCTTCTGAATTTCCCTCTGGGATCAATAAAGTATCTATCTATCTATCTATCTATCTATCTATCTAGTGATCATGATATAATGGCCATCATGGCCATCATGGCCATCAAACATTTTTTAGGTTTTAGTTTGTGTGTAATATTTATAATATCTTTTGCTAAATGTACAGGCATACTTGGAAATCTTGGAAAGTCTATTTGAATAAGATTTTTGGTAAAACGTTGGTTACTTTAATTCCAGAATTTATTCCAGTATAAGAAAATATGAAATGGCCTCAGCAGCCAAGCAAGTGCCTGACGTACGGCGAGTGTTTATCTGAAACTGTTGAAGTTGCATGAACACATTGGGTTGCAAATTAGGAAATATGGAGCTGGTAATTCAATGTATCCAGCTGTCATGAAAAAAACAAAAACAAAATCAGCATCACTAAAATCTCATTTGTTGTTTATCACCACCACATGATAATTCATCTATGTTCTTTAAATATTTTATGTATTGTAGCTGTATTATGGATATGTTTTTCTATTGTTTACATAAAGAAAACAAATAATGCTTCAGACGGTCTTCAGGTAATGTCTTTTACAGTTGTGCTCAACACATGGGAAGGCTTGATAAGAGCTGACCCGAATCTGATACGTTAAAACATGGAAAAACTAAAACACACAGTGGTGTGGGTACCCTTGACGGGGCTTAAGGACCCACAAGTTATTTAATTCTTTCATTTAGATATCAATCTGAGAATCTGAGGGACATAAACTCAACTTAATCCATCAGCTTTATAGCAGAGAAGGTTATTAGGTGTGACCACATTGTTCTGTATGTTCTAAAAGGCCACTTTGAATTGGTGCAAAAGCACTAGACTTGAGGATGTTGACTGTCTACATTCTTGTGTATTTAGTCAGCTCTGATTCAGTCCTTAGATGGTTAGACCTGAAGTCCAGTGAAAGTGCTTCTACCTGTGATTGCTCAATTGTCTGCAGATACTGACTTCTTTGAGCATCTGTTGTATGTGTCTTTGCGTCCAGCGAAATTGTCTGCTTTTGTTTTGTAAGAGACAGTATTCACATGGTCTACATGCTGTAGTGGTTTTTGTTGCATTTAGACTTAATTGCCTTTTCATAGGCAGTGAGGAGCTCGCCTAAACCCATAATATCACTGTTGCATTGTCACATGATGACAGCTGTCAAAGCAAACATTTGTCATATTTTGCAACTTGTGCTGCGAGATAAGGCTGAAAAAGCGATCCCTCCCTCCCTGGACCACATAATGTGGCCACACAGCTTGTGACAGGACTTAACAATTGAATGAAAACACGAGAGCTCCCAGACTGAAATACTGTCACCTAGACTTTCCGTACTGATAAACAGTTTTAAACGTGACATGGCTGTTAATTATTATTATTAATAACATAACAAGCACATTATACAATGACCCCTACCTCAATATTCAAGCCACTTTAATGTGTTTTGCTTAATAATAGCTACATTTATAGGTGCTGTTTTTTCTTTTATTTATTTTTGGTCAGGCTGTCAGTTTAGTAATGGAGCATTCTACTGATTATTCTGTAAGTGAAGTAATTGGATGGAAATACTTTTTGCCTTATTACAGAGCAATAGTAAATATACAAAGAAAAAAGGCAGAACTCTTGAACCACTAATGTGTTGCCTTTTTAGAAAAGTTGACATGTTTATTACTTAATGTTGCATATAATGAGGTTTTCTGTCAAAACTAAACCCATTTGGTGCATTTAAATTCTTTATGTATATTGATTTATTTGATTATGTTGAAGTGCTGGCCTGTACCTGCTGATTGTACTCACTGCAATCAAACTAAACTGAATATACCCACTGAATTGGCGCATTTTAGCATCCACGTACACCACCTGATATTTGCTTTCTGAGGTATTTAATTCACTGTGAGGGGTGTAGGTGTGTGAGTGTGTGCAGAACTATCATCTTAATAACAACACAAATGGATAGATTTGCTAAGTTGGGGACAACATTATGTTATACTAGTCATTACATATAGCCATAATCACCTTACACTCTTTACTAGCCTTCATCTCAACTAGCAGTCATATTGATTTATATGAAATGTTAACATTAATGTTACCTTGTGTTGGGTCTGCTTTGTGGATTGAGTGTGTACATTGGATTCTTCCTGCAGAGTTGCTGAAGCATTTACTATGTGGTATTTCTGTTTTGCAGTAGACACACTGTATAGAGGATTTAATTTTTTTTTTTTTAGCTCGAAATGATCCCAGAATTTGTCCACCTTCTGTAATTTTCTCTGGCCTGTCTCTTCTGTTTGCTTCTTGCTGTTGTATCTCTCTTTCTCCATTTTACGGTCTGTGCCATCAAACAACATCATCTTTAAGTCCAGAGTGTTAGCGCGTTGTGCAGCAGTAGTAATCATCTGTGTGAAACACAGTGAGCTGTATCAGTTACTATGGATTAAAGCTTATTTTTAGAAATTGAGTTATACTTTAATTCTTTGAGGAATCTTTTCAGCCCTATTTCTAGGTCGCAACAAGCTTGAGAAATTGCACAGCTGTAGTACCAGTTAATGCTGTCAGACTGATATTGACAGAACAGAAGGGGAAAAAGAATGTATTCCTATTTAGTCCTATGAAAATACAAGCCTGAAATAGCACATGGTAATGTTGTTTTATGTCATTAGCTACAGTACTGCCATACAGAGCTTCACAAACCACCCTGTCGTTTATGTAATTTCCAGTGTCTGTCAGATAAAAGCATAAGTAATTGATTCTTTACCCTCAGAAAAAACAGCAAACATATTTAACAAAAAATACATGGTAACCTCAAAAATGATGTCTAATATATTTGTTTCAGTATCTATTTTTTGTGTCTTTATTACAGCTTCCATTTTTTCAGGACATTTTCATTAAGATTTTAAAGAAATCTACAGGGATGTATTTCCATGCCTCCAAAGTTCAGTCTTAGAAGTTGTAGTTGTATTTTCTGATTCTCAGATTCTATTTCTGAATCCTTATTGTACAGTGCACCAAAGACCAGACAGCCCAACAAAATTTTAATTATAAGCTATTTTATCACAACCGTGTCTTATATGGGGAAGGTTAACATAATATCAGAGCTTGTAAACTGCCTAAGAGGAGTTAGACCAATCAGAGTCAGCCAAAGAACTATATGCTGTGACATCACAACCACAGCTAACTCTTTTCTTACTGACCAAATGACAGGCCTGGACTTTGGTTCCCAGCAAATAATTGCAATTTAAATCGCAGTTGCAATATTGATAAGAAAAATTAGATATTCTTCCCAAATCGTTCAGCCCTACAGTGTGTTACTGTTATTTGTATGATGGTGTGTGTGTGTGTGTGTGTCTCAACCAAGTAGGAGGCAGTGCTGTGCTTGCGGGTGGTAAAAACATTGGAGATATTTGTCACGTTCATGGCTAGCTCAAGCGTCATGTCAATTATAACGTACTTCAAAGGTGTACCATTCCATTCATATCACGCTAGTACGTCAAGTGCTTGATTTGTCTATAAGAGAACTTGAACCATCTGTTGAGGAAGGAATGTGAAGGACAGCTGAAACTAATGTCCAGTTTCCAAAACACAATCCTGCAGAAATTGTATGAGATGAACTGGAGGGAAAAGTGAAAGCAAAGCAGTTGATCTTTGTTTTGGAGGTCTAGGAAGATTTGTTGGGTACTGTGCTATTGAAACATACTAGCTGTTTTCTATGAAGGTCATCAATTCAAGGTAATTGAACTGTCTACTAGTAATATTCAGAAGATACTTGCCCTGAAGTCTTATCTTGAAAACGTTTCACTACTCATGCAAAAGGCTACATCAGATCAACAGAGTGATGTTGTTATATACCATATACTGTGTTTGCAAAACATGTCATATTTCTGTCTTTTAAATTATGTTTTAGTCTGTTAATTATCTATTTTAGATGTAAAGATGAACTTAATCTAGATTCCAGTTCAGACCTAAACATTAATATGGAACCGAAGCCCCGATGTAATTGTTTATCATCAGTGATTGACGTGTAACCTAAGTCTCTGCTAAATAGCCTGCTAAACATTGCTGGGAAATTGGGGTTCACATTCGTAAGCACACACTCCAATAGTGTAAGACACAGAGAGGCTTGTGAATTTGCCTAGTCTGAAACACATTGTAATGCAAGTCTTAGCTACCCAACAGTTCAACAGTACCTTCCACTTATTTTATTTTATTATGTTAAGTTTAGCTTAGCTTAAGCGTGTGGAACAGAAAATTGTGCTTTGGGACTCAGTTTGCTTCAACTTTGCTTCTGTTTTGTTGCAGAAGACCATGTTGTTACCGTATGGTGTTACATGATGTTTCCATAAAGCAGCTAGTTGAGTGTCCTAGAGTGTGATTTTTGGTGTGAAAAGTTTGCAAGTTTTCCTAAAGCATCTATAGCTGAGTTCCAGAGTGACTATGTTATTACTATTAGGGATGCACTGAATCTAATTTTTTTGGCCGAAGCCGAAACCAAACAAAATGAAACATTTGGCTGAAGGCCGAATACCAAGCACAGTTTTTCACAGAGTTTCATTAATTTTGGCACTTTTTCACCACTGCATAAGTTAAATCCCAGATAGCACGCGGATGTGGGCAGCAGTGTCCAGCAGTGTCAAAGGTGGCCTGCATGTTTAAAACATGCATTTGGCCCACCTGTCCCAAAACCGATCTGGTCCTCTTTGGGCATAGATACAGCAGAGTTGCCTACTTAAGGCTGAGGTATGGCCACCTTAATGTGGTGCGTATATGGCCCACATCATGCTACTGGGTGTGGTCCACTCAAGTGGCATCAACCCATCTGGCAAGTGGGCCAGATGAAAATGGGGGATGAGGACCAGATTTGAGGCAGAAGAATTTCGCTCTCTGGGATGTATTTTTGTCTTGGATACTCCATGCTGCCTGCGATTTTATCACGTTATTGTAAAATTAGGGTTTGTGTTTCTTTAAGGAGGATGCAAGACAGAAAAAGTGGGAGTGTAAATACGCGGACGCTGAGAAGCTGCTATCTGTCGCTGTAATGGTTGTTAAAGCTAACGCCTCTTTTTCATTATTTATTCTTTCTGGAGTTCCATTTGTCTCGAATGCCTGAAACTGCATAGCACCCTGGTTCCCGTCTACATCCGGGAACTAGAAAAGGGTAACAGCGTCTTTAAAAAGTCATTGTTCGGTGTAAATTATTAATTTTTTTTTCCACTTATAATTTTGATTGCTGAATATTCTGTGCATCCCTAGTAACTACTCTGTCTTTTTTGTAATTCATTTTCTTTTTCTATGCATCTTTCTAAGCACCTGTGAAAAACCCCAGTCTGAAGTTTCTCCTGCAGGGAGCACTATTAGCACACAGGTCACCCTGAATCTGCACCAGAAGAAGCTCTTGAGCACACTTTACAGTAACATCTGTTAAATCAACAGGGAGAGTAGTTTTCAAAATGTGTTTTATTTCAGTATTATATTATTTAATATGTGATTATAATTTGCAAAGTTGTTAATTATCAAAGAAAGCATGTAAGCTGAATATAGAAAAAACAGAAAGCAGGAGAAAGATGCAGCGGATGGTGTGCGTTGATTGCAATATAGTCCATGTGCTTAAAACTTTTATAACCTATTTAACTACAAAATATTGTGCTCATTATTTTTTAGATATTGTTTAGACTTTTTGTTATGATAAAACCCGTGTGTGCACCCTGTTCTTGATGTTTACAGGCATGAGCTACCAGTATCTTGTAGGATTCTTCAAGTGCTAATAATCAAGAGCACATGTAGTCGGACTTACTTATAGATTTGGTAGTTTTTTAAGGACCAATATTCATATATGCATTTTTTATTTAAAAAAAAATAAATAAATAGCAAAATAATAAATGTAAAAAAAAGTAAAATATTTTTTATATAGAAATATAGATATAAATATAAACATCTAGATATAGATATAGATTTATATATAGATATAAAAGTTTTAATACATCTCTGTACCACATGTTGAAAATAAATATACAAGCAAACATACAGTCAGATATAGTCGTGTTCAGGTCAAATTAAGCATCCGGTTGATTTTTTTTCTTTTTTATTTGGTGAACATTTTAAGTAAAGATAAAGTATAAAATGTGACTTTTGCGTAGGCCACTTTTTGTTTCTTTTTTCCCACAATATGGGACATTCGTGGGGAAAAAAACAATAACTGCATAGTTCACAGTGCATTCACTGTATAGTGTAAAAATAATTCTGTGCGATGACACTACTCAGGCTCTGCATGCATTTAATGACCTATTGCAAACAATGCAGCTCTAGCAGCTTCAAAGGGTTTACCTCACAAAACCTGGGGGAAATAATCCAGGGGAGGCTGTTAAAACTACTCTATGATAAAATAATGTCTTGCAAATCTGACATAGCTTGATTTGATTGTTCTGTTTTGTTTTCTTCTCTTAATTATACTGAAGGGAGCTTTACAGCACAGTGAATGTTAACCAGACAGAAACCACATTTTCAAAAAGGAAACTCAACATTTATTACATTTTGATTTTATGGATTTTAAGCTGTTCTTTCAAAATATTTTAAAGCACTGACAAAAAGTTGTTAATTGAGTCCTGGATAAATCCGCAAAAAGGCAATGGGGTGCTATGACACTGCTGTGTTAAATATATACTGAACTGTATGAATATAGTACTAATTTCGTATGAAATATTTTTAGCTAAAAATATCACTAAAGCAGAAATGCAACACCAGTCTGTCCTTATCTTGGTGTACTGATAATAAAAGGCTGCCTGGTTTAAGGAGTTCATTTTGAAGGAATTTTAATGATCTCAAATGCTTTGATACTGAGGTTTGGTGGTTTGCCTGCATTTCCAAGTACACGTAGAAGCCTATACAATGTTAAACAATGTCTTCTGACTTGTTTAGAACCCACATATAATATGACTGCTTTTAATTTAAAAGCATTTATTTGTTTTAATGCAAACACAGTTCCGAAAAGGTTAGAACAGAATGTGAAAGCTTTGGCTTGCTCTGTTAACAGAGACAATTAATTGCAGAACCTTGTAGCAATAGGCTTCCCCTATGTTCCTGTCTTGGGTTTATATTTATATGTGCTTCAGTCACTCTTTGCCTTTTCTTCCAGTTACTGGGTCCAAATCTGACAACAACATGGGCATCAAATCGAGGGAACAGTCGACAGATACTGGAAGCTGCAAAAGTAAGTCTAAATACGCGTTCAGCATGATAGGATGATAAGTATACTCCAGAGGAATTTTGAAGGCCTTTGGATTAAAAAAATATGCATGGAATTGGTACAGTAATGTATTTCCCTATGAGGTGATGTCACGTCACATGTAGATTTTCTTCCATCTACAGACAATACTTTCATTGTCCTTTTTGACTGTGCCATGTATACCATCCTAATAAATCACTCAAAGAGCACTCAAAATCATTTATTAACCTGTATAAGCACAAGACTTTCATTTTCCATATACCTAGTGGTTGTTGTACTGAAGTACCCTTGAAGTCCAGCATAAATTGCATGCACTATGCATTTATATGTAACATGAAGAAAACAGTACCACTTTTGCATTTCAGCATTTGCAGATACCAGAGAGAACCTGCTGGCACGGCCATGCTGGGGGAGGCCTGAACGCAGATCCCAAGAATGTGGTAAGGCTGTTTCATTGCACTGACAACAAAAACAGTTTATCTTTTATTCCTCGTTATTGCAATTAAGATTCACTCTATTAAACTTGATTACTAAAAAAAGCTTTTGTTGCCATCCATAACAGGTATATTTAGAAACTTAAATGACATAAGCTGCCATGATTAGTGGCTGCATTTAAACAAGCACAATAACCAAGTTTGGATTCTGCATTTCAGAATGTTGAAAGCAACCCCTCAGAAAGCTATATGCCATGAGCAGCCCATTTGTAGGGACAGTCGTTTTTAGTCACCGCACCTGAGCCCACTGATAAGACCAGTCGGAACCAAATAACGTGATTTTATAGACTTTATAGCTTGAATTGCCATTGATTTAAAAAAAAAAAAAAAGTTTCAGCTTTAGCAATATTTTAACTTTTTTGTGTTATTTAGGTGTTTTTGTGCTTTTCTATTTAGCTATAGATTGCTACACATGTGCAATTTACCTGCGCCATTTGCATTAATGACTTTTAAACTTCAGGCTGACAATCTGATTGGACCTTTTTGACTTTGGCCAGTTGATTCCTGTAAGTAATCTGAAACGCTGACTGAACTTACCTCAGTACATGTGTCCAGTCTAAGCTGGGAGCCCACAGTCAGCAGCTTTTATGGACATTGTTGACAAATGACTTAGCTTTGCATAGTAGTCTTGAATTTTTGGATGCTGCAACAAATAGCATTTATTTGCAACTGTTTTGTCCAACTGTTCCAGACCCCACATGCTCATATCTATTTCAGAAGTATGCTGGTTTTAATACAGTGCCATCTGAGGAATCAGATGAATCAGGAGTCAGAATAAGGTCGTGAGCATTCAGTTGTGGTTTTCGCCCTTGCCCTTTATGCACAGAGATTTCTCCACATTCCCTGAATCTTTTGATGGTATTATGCACCAGAGAGGCTGAAACACCTGAAATTAAACTGTTGGATTATTTGGTGTAGCAAATTCTATTTTTGGTAGAGTGGTGCAAGTCAATGAGCTTTGTTCGTGAAGGACTAGGCCTTTCACTGGATGCTTTTTACCTTACCTGTTCAAGATGTTTTATGAACGTTTCTCAACATTCCTAGTCTTATATTGCCCCATTCCATCATTTAATACTTGTTAAATCAATAAGTAGATTACAAGTATAATTAATAGTGATGGCAGTCCCATGCTATGCACATGTGGTGGACCCAAATGAGGCTGATATGTCTTGATGATAAACAACGCAGTGTATTCTGGACAGTGACTGTCAGTGTTTTGGATGGGTTTTCACTAAGAATGGCAGTGATTTCAGACTACAGACCTCAGCTTTAGTGGTTAAAAACAAAAAGTGGCCTGATGTTCTCTGTCAGGGTAATCCTAATGATACGGAATAATAGATCAGAGGCTACATTGGTGTACGTTCAGTAAGAGTTTTTTTCCTGCATAACAACAGGCCATATTGGATTAAAAACAAACTGTGTGACAACGAAGTGAAGCTTATCCTCCCCCACTCCCTCTCTCCGCCCCTTTCCTCCCCGTCATGTTGCCTAGTTGGATGTGACCAAGCACAGGTGTTGGCTATTTTTAATTTGATTTACTTTGTTCCCGTGCCATTCTGCCAGCGCCTCATTTTTATGTTACCATATTGACAGGATTAGAGGAGTTTACTCATATTTTTGAGACAGTCATGGCAGCAGGTGGTTGGACAGAGTAAACAGGCCGGTTGGCACATTGGTGCGCTCAAGTGGGCTTGGTGGGGGCTCAGGGGAACAGCGCTGCGTGGGATGCCAGGCAGCGTCTCCACAGCCACCTGCAGCGGCTGCTGCTACCGCTGCTGCCCTGCCTACCATTGCAGCCCAGGCCATATGAAGCTTTGTCCCCCAGCGGCCCTGCAACGTGTGCATGGTTTTAGAAAGCGCCTTCACAAACTTTTCAGCTCCATCCTATATCACCTCAAGAACTGAATCTTGCTGAAAACACATTTCAGATGAATATTCATTATTTGTTACTGAAGCTGATTAGCTTTGGCTCATTACCTCAGTGTCAAACAGCCAGTGGCTCATTTATAGACAGTTTATCTGAACTCTAGTCTTTAGTGTGTTTAAAATGGTAGTATAGCAGAATAAAATCAGTGTTAAGCAACTTTGAATGTGTACCAAACCATTTGCAGCACCAACCTTCACCCTCTCTGTACTTTTTCAGTTTTTATAGATGACAGTATGCTATACAGCATCAGAGACCACATAAGCAGGTCTGTTTGAGATTAACTTGATATGGCATCAACAATATGAAAATCTTATGGCCAGCACTGATTCCAGTATCTGGTAATATCGCCAACATGTTTATATATTTGCTTGTTAGATTATGTATTTTTGATTTTACGCTCCAGTAGCTTTAGTTAAACACTGCCTTACTGACAAATATGATTCAGTCTTAAATAATACAACCCCTTATTTTTTATTTTTCATTCATTGTTCAGCATGAAGGAAATGTGTTACAGTGTTATCCGCATGCACTGAGTTAGGTGTGGATATATGTCTACATGTTTCAGACTACATTGTTGTCATAAAGTCAAGAAGGGAATGACTTTTGCCCCATCATCAGAAGATTGCTAGTTGGGGTAATTATCAGCATGCTATCAATTGTATTTTAGGCATTATCTATTTATATATTAAATCTATATAAAAATGACTTCATATGGGCAGACAATTACTGCCTATTAATGATTGGACTCTTTTACTTAATAACAAAGTTGGGTTTGGGGCAAGTGTGCGTCACAGTGCTAACTTGTGGGATATAAGCTTCATGTGTTTTTAGCAACATTCAGATCTTGACATTAAGCTTTTTGGTGACTTATACCATTAAACCGTTTTATATGACCAAATGACCAAATGCCCAAAACACCTGTTCAGTGAGTGACTGGCTACTTACTTTGTAGCCTAACAGGGGTGAGCAAGACCTCCTTTTCTTTTCATCCTAGCTCAGCCAGTCCAGTACATCATTCAGTGCCAAGAATTTTTGTTTCCTCTTAGACTTATGCAGGTTGGTGTTAGCCCTTGTAATGACTCATTTCAAAGCTTTATCTAGCACTTGGCCAGGTTTTAGAAGACTTGGTCGTTGACTGTAAGCTTAAGTGAAGGCATGCGCCTTGCTAGGCCGCTCTGTGTGCAAACCTACACATCTCAAGTATATGCTGTAATTATTAATCACAAAAGTGTTTCCTCTTCACCCTCCATTTTTGATTACTTGTTGGCCTCTTTTGTTAGTTTTCACATTCCAAGTAAATTCATCATCCAGTACAAACTTTCACTTGTCCTGGACCAAGTTTTTTGATGGCTTGCTGATTGATTTGATTACCTAGCTTGCTTATGCGGTGGCAAGAGAGGGGGCTTTCACCATTGCCTTACAGGTATACAAGTAAACAAGCACACTTTGGACAGCAAACAGTTATTGATTGCATCTGAAGTGAAGGAAAGAAGTGTAATTTAGTGGAATAGCTGAACTATTGCTTTCAGAGTCTTCAGACAATGGTCCAGATTCATAAAACATGGCAGCAGATTCACTGTGACATGAAGAGCAACTAGCATGGCTGAAACAGTAATTTTCTTGGAATTAAACTGGTGTGGATAATGATGTTTTCAAAATGCTTCTGAACACATGTGCAACAAACCCCACAATAGATGAATTTGATGTAGCTTTTTTACCAATATATCTATATATTAAAACCTTTTATCGTTTGGATGGAGCATCATGACAAACGTTCTAACTGTTGTTGTAGGATTACGGAGGAGGTAAAAAAAGAAATGTGGATTTGGCTTGTAATAGTAATTTGACATGTTTTGACTGTAATTTTGTGTTTAATTTCATTGCAAGCAGTGTTAACTTTTTAATACTATTTTATTTTGCAATAAATTATACAAAAAAAACAGTTTTTACTAATAAATAACATAAATAAATATTATTATTATTATTATTATTATTATTATTATTATTACTTGTCTAGAACACCAGTGAAATTACCAGTGGCACAGTGGCTTTAAGCATAGCAGTTATTTACCATGTCACACATGTTGCATAGTTTGGTGCAGTTACCACATAGCTCTGTGAATATGGCCTAGTGTCCCTTTATTTGCTGCAGTGGATAAAGACAATGCTTTTGTTTGAACACGGTTTCAAAAACTTCTAAATTCAGTCCTGGAAGACCCATTTTTCTGATCCACACTGCTTTAATATGCATGATTCAACCCATCAACTAATTATTAAGCCATTCATGAGTTGAATCAGGTGTGCTGTAGGAGGGAAAATGCTAAAATCCACACTACTTTAAGCCCTCCATGGCTGGAGTTTGACACCCACGTTCTAAAACAACTGCAGTCCAATTACAGTCCAAAGTGCTAACCATCCAGCTCCTGAGTTACTGGTGGGTCTAGTTTCCTGCTTTGGCTTTTGGTAACTTCCTAGCTTTTATACTTGATTGTCTGCCAGAGTGCATAGAGAGAAGAAACTGCACACTTACGGGGTGTTCTTTTTTAAATTTTTTTTTATTTATTTTTTTTTTCTTTTCCCAGCTAACAGAGGTGAACACAACAAAGATTCTCTCAGCAATGTTGGCGTATGTTTGGCCTAAAGATCGACCAGACCTGCGAGCTCGAGTGGCCATTTCGCTCGGCCTGCTAGCTGGAGCCAAGGTGAGTTTGCATTATGAGAGGAGGGTCATTGCTGTGTACTTTTCAGCCACACAGTGTGAATGGTATATTACTCAATAGCTATGATAAAGTGATGAGCCTCCGGCTCTCCTGATGCACTGACATTTATATTGTTTCAAAGAGTACAAAAATGAATCTCCATGGCACTCTAATATAAAAAAAAAAAACCTCATGACTCATGGCTATGAACTCAATGTTAAAAAGCAAGCTCAACTCCTTAATCACGGAGAGTCACACTTATCAGATTTTAGGCACACCTTTTTCGGTGGCAATTCCAAGTTTCAGAGCTAGCAAGGCCAGCTTAACAAAGGAAAACACTATCATTTGTGCATTGTTTGTTCTCCTCAGTATAATTTGTCACTAATTTGCACCCTGTGGAAGACTGACAGGTTTGCAGTTCCCCTGCATTCGTTTCCCCTTCTCACTCAGCATGCAGCTCTCGACACACAAATGACCCGCTGCTGCTGATGCACACTATGCTGCATTATTCACATCAACAAGACTGCTTATAGCAAATATCATATCAGCGTATTATCATGTCACATAGGTTGAAGCATAACAATTTTGCCCTTGGCAGGGCCGTTGTCCTGCAGACGTGGATGCTGGATACAAACGGGAGAATTCATGCTCCAGAATCAGCTAACAGCTCCCTCCGCCCGGAGCATTGCCCGCCCGTGCCCTCTTTATCTCCCGGCTGTGGTTCAGGAGAGGTCGAATCTGGAAATGCAGATAAAGATTGACAAGTGTGCGGTGCACAGATAACCCCCCTCCGCTTTAACAGCCGGTCTGGGGCTCCACCACCTTATCATGCTGGGCGGAATTGAACGCGAGAGAGGAATGTCCGCCACGTTGCGTCATTAAAGCAAAGAATTGCTCAGAAAAGTCTCAAAATCCTTTAATTCGTCAGGACGAAGCAGATTTTTTTTTTCTTTTTATAGCCCCGTTCGACCCATCCGAGGTTATTCCTGTGCCAGCCTGAACGAGAAGTCTGACTGGTAATTAAAGCTGGTTTGGATCAAGTCGTCCTCTGACTTACTCTTTACGGAAAAGGGCATCGCTATAGACGCCAGGGGTGTACCGAAGTGAGACTTGAAAGTGAAGTTATTAGCGAGGTGTTGGCAGCTCATTCTCTGTTTTTTTTTAACAAATTGGTCTTCATTGCAGTAATTGGTAAGTCAGGAATCCTCGCTGCGTTTTCCCCTGCCGTGCCGCCGCTTGTTGCAAGAAGTCCGTTACCTTGAAGCCTCATCTTTTATCCACAGCAGCGCCACATGCCTGAGCACAGGCACAGTCCAGCTTTGCAGCTCTGTGATCGATTTATGCTGCAGAAGTCCGGAGCTGTTACTGTTTTGCTGTGTTATTTGAATTTACATACACCGACCAGCTACTTCATTAAGTACACGTCCTTGTTTCTACACTGTCCATTTTATCTGCTCCACTTACTGCGGGGTTACTGGCTTAAAAGCACTGGAATCAAGTGTGCTTATGATTTCACAATTAGTTTTCTAAATGCTACTGTGTGCTTTGTAGCCAAACAACATAGATACCCAAACAGTTTAAAACTGCTAGCAAATAGTAAATAGTTTCTGTTTTGTGCCATCTATGTGTAGCGGAACCTCTCTCTGAAACCACTCAAGCGTGATGCAGCATCACAGTGGCATGAAGTTTTTGTACAGAGGTGATAAAACTGCAGCCTAGTTCACATATATACACAAAGGTGGTCTTGATTGAATTGTTTGAACAGATCTGTGTAGAACACGTGTTAAACAAGGTGAGAT
The DNA here is from genome assembly GCA_034552555.1 of Semaprochilodus insignis. Classification (NCBI taxonomy): domain Eukaryota; kingdom Metazoa; phylum Chordata; class Actinopteri; order Characiformes; family Prochilodontidae; genus Semaprochilodus; species Semaprochilodus insignis. The sequence continues at coordinate 25,541,638 of CM067485.1, forward strand.
GTGTTAAAATAATATGCGCATTTAACTTGCTTATTTGTTAATGCTATGACATGTTATTGATGGCGACTTCTGTAGGTTTAAGTAGGAAAACCAGTTCAAAGGAGGGGGAAGGAGTGCTGCCATTCACCTGGAATTTCATCTCTCTCTGCCCTGGTCATATGGGACATAAGGGTTAAACTAAAATGGGGGAGGAAAATTAAGGGGAAATGGTGTGCTGCACCCACTCCGGCCCATCTAATGCGCTGCGGCGCCCAGCACGGCAGCCGAGCAGCTGTCCCTGAGCTTTTAATTAGCTTTAATAACCATTTCAATTCCATTAGTGGATGCATCAACCAACTCATTTTCCGATCTGTCTAGAGGAGCGCACACAAAACAGCCTTCTCCTAATGCAGTGCCTCAAAAAATTGTCAGCGTGTTTTCTAAGCTCACTCTGTCTCACCCCTTTCTCTCTGTTTATCTCCCTCTTTTTATTCCCATCCTCTCCCCCCCAACCCCCCTCCCACCCCTTCTACTTTTTTGGCTCGTCCTCCAGCTGACCAATGTGATGGTGCCCTTCATGTTTAAATATGCAGTGGACGGCCTGAACCAGATGTCGGGACACATGTTGAACCTGAGCGACGCGCCAAACACGGTGGCGACCATGGCAACGGCGGTTTTGATTGGCTGTGAGTACTGCCAGCCCCCTACCCCCCTTTTCTCTTGGCAGGTGTTTGGCTTCATCTCAGGAAAGATGCCACGTATTATGAACGGGGTGACCTTTTTTCCTCGAAAAGATTCCTATCAGTGTTGCTTGTCAAGCCGTTCGTTTGCCTCTGCAACAATTTGACACATCTGCGTCCTCAGCTGCTTAATCAGTTTAGCATCTTTTTGTATTTTATATGGCATCATCATGATTAACGTTAACTTGGAGTAAGCCTTCAGCGAGTCTCGCTTTTGTCTAACTGTCCGCCACTGTCGTACCTGTGGGACCGAGAGACCTCGGATCTGGTACTGTATCACAAATGCACATTCTGCACCGTGGACACTTACTAAGCTGCCTCTATCTTTCAGCTCATATTTCGGCTGCTTCCTCGGCCGTGCTTTTAATCTTTCGTGAACAGGGTAGGCCGAAACATTTTGTCCCGGCGGGGCAAAAAATAATCTGAGCGATGAGCCGAGGGCCACGGAATAACAAGAAAATCCATCAGAAAATTGTCTGAGACTTCAGCCATACAAAACACCATCACTATCGAAATTAACGTCACCCAGTCTCCCAAATTCAAACCTCAGGCTACCGTTTCAGCAGGCCTGTTCGAGAACGCAGGTAACATGCCTTGAAGACTTGACACCTTCTGTGAATTTTAATGCGCTTGCTTGCACGCGGTCGCTTGAAGAAAATAAAACAAACTTAATGAGTAATAGTAACCACTTGCTTTGCAAGTCATTGTAGCATGCAGTCAAAATGTACTGTCAGTTCTCCCTGTAAGCTGCAGATTTAATGAGACCCATTAGGTCCTGTGCACACACACCATTAATTGGAGCTCTCTGTCTGAGCTTCTGCAGATAGGATATTTTAATGCTGTAAGCCGCAACTTACCTGAGCAGACATTTGCCTTCGCCTATACCGTGTGCAAGGCACAAAAGATTGAACGCTTAGCATGAAAGGATTTATTCCGGTGGCACCAAAATCATTTTACGGACTGAAAGAACCGTTGTATGTTTGGGTGCTCTTTCAGGAATTCAGTATTGCTGCTTTCTATGAAGGCTTGAGTAAGATTATTGTTTCTTAAACATTAGTATCTCAGATCTACAATCCTGCTCCAAGACTTTTAGAGAATGCATCCACATAATAAAGCCCTATTTGAGTTGGATTTGTTTAACCTGGGCATGTGTTATTTGAATGGTTCCCAATGAAATCTGTGGTTTTAATCTATTGTGGACAGGATGTGTCTGTAGGTTTTGCAAATCTGCTGAGTAATAATTCAGGAGAGAACTACCATCAAAAAACTGCATTTTTACAAAGCTAACATGGCTGTAACTGTGTGGTTAGCCTGTAGTGATTTGTGGCCAGGCATTAAAAACAATTTCAAATTAAAAGGACAATTTCAGTGATTCATCAAAATTTCAATCAACATTTTAGATGTTACAAATAAATCAGTGGTCACATTCAGAGTGGTAGTTTTCTTTACGCTGCTGTTAATGGCTACTAGAAATTGCAATTACAGCAAGTATAGCCATTGTATTTACAATCCAAAATGGGCAGTGATCCTACACCTATCTTCTGAGTTTTTGTGCATATATAAAGGCATACTGTATGGTGATTTAAAAAAAAAGTAAAACAGTTTGTCAATNATTTTTCTGGTTTTCAAGGCTTTACTCTAGGTGTTAGATGTTGCTGTGAGGGTTTGATTGCCTTTAACCAAAAGACCATTAGTGAGGTCAGGTACCAATGTTGGTTGATTTAGTCCTGGGTCATGAACGTCACTCCAACTCATCGAAAAGGTGGTGGCTGGAGCTCTATCACTTCAGAGAACACAGTCCCAGTGGCTGGGAAGCTTTAAACCCCTGTAGCTGACTGTTTTCTTTGGACATGGTCACCTTAGTCTTGGGCAGCTGCAACAGAGCATCCCATACTAGCTGATGATACAAGTTGGTGGTGTGCACTTGAACACCTATGTCAGTAATAGGAGCCCCATAAAGTCAGTTAATTGAAAGTGGTGTTGGGATACTTTTGGACGTATTGTGTGCATATAATGCTCTCCAGTCATATGCATGACCCACATCTTGACAAGCTATAAAAATAAACCTGTGTTTTTGTGTCTCAGACGGCGTGTCGCGGGCTGGAGCAGCTCTCTTTAATGAGCTGAGGAACGCTGTGTTTGGGAAGGTGGCCCAGAGCTCCATCAGGAGAATCGCCAAAAACGTCTTCCTGCACCTGCACAACTTGGACTTAGGCTTCCACCTGAGCCGGCAGACCGGCGCACTGTCCAAGGCCATCGACAGGGGGACGCGTGGTATCAGCTTTGTCCTCAGTGCACTGGTCTTCAACCTAGGGCCCACAGTGTTTGAGATGGCACTGGTCAGCGGCATCCTGGTAAGTGGAATCCACTAGCAAAAGTAGTTGAAGATACCAGTTGGATTAGAATGCTATTGTACTGGATCAGTGAAGATGTTTGGTGGCTGTCTTATCTTGCCTATATTTAGTTCATTGGAGGTATTTCCACTGTTTGACATTGTTGTATGTCAGTTAGACAAAAGTGTATTAAATAGCCCTAAGCATTAGTAGTAGCCACATTGAAGCCTGTATTTTGTCTGTTTTCATTTGGTTTTATAGACAACAGTATGTCATTTAAGGTCGGAAACCACATGAACAAACCTATTCAAGATTACATAATAACTTGACATTTGATGCAAATGTGAGTTGGTTTAGATTTGAAGGTTGCTCAGTGATACGCTGGTGACTGTAAGATTCCATTGCTGTTTACCTACTTTAGCTCTTGGCTCCACTGAAAAATTAAAGCTGATTTTATCCACATAATTTGTCTTGTCCGGCTGGCTACATTTGGCGTAACGAGAGAATTTCATTATTGGTCAATACGTTAGACATTTACATTTACGGCAATTAGCAGACGCTCTTATCCAGAGCGACTTACAACTGTGCTTAGTGTTCCATCGGATAATGTTTCCCAGCTAGTATAAGTAGGTTAGGAGTCTAAAACTCACCCTGAGCTCAGTCACTGCCCGAACAAGGGCCAGTGCTGCTACCTAGAGAGAATAATACACAGACATATATAGCATAAGTGCACTACCTGGCAACCCAACCCAGTGCTCGTACCTAGAGGGAAGAAAGGTCATGGTGAGTATAAGTGCAAAACAAAGTATTTCAACATACACAACTATAAGTGCAACAACAAGGTATTTCAGCATACGCATCTACTAGTGCTCACTCATTTAAGCGCTTTACAAAGAGATGGGTCTTCAGCCTGCGCTTGAAGACTGCAAGAGACTCAGCTGTTGGGACAGCCAGTGGGAGTTCATTCCACCATCTGGGAGCCAGGACAGAGAAGAGTCTGGACGCTTGTCTTCCATGCGTTTTCAGGGATGGCGGGTCGAGTTGAGCTGTACTTGAAGCTCAAAGGTCTCGAGGCTTTAGACACCAGCGATTTTAGTGGTGCTTTGGTTTTAAAAGAAAAAAACGAGACATTTCTCAACAGACTGAGGCTTGTTTTGGGGTAGAAGATGTTCACAATCTGAGTAACACTGTTAATCAGATGGCATAGCTGGAGGAAAATCCCAGACCCTATATAGTCATATGCAAAAGTCTGGGCTCCCCTGTGTTGATTTTGTAAATGAAAATATGTAACGTCCTCTACGGAACCATCTGCACATTTTAATGAACGATGACTGTTTGTTTATTACTGTGCAAAAATTGTGGCATATATTTTTTTATTTTTTGCCCCAGCATGTAGAATTAATCAAATGAATAGAAATCATGCACTAAGATTAGGAGAAAGAGGCAGTATTTCATTTGTTCCACACAGAGGATGTATGGAATTATTTTCACTTAAATCAACAAAACATGCTGTTTGGTCTTTTTGAAGCTTTTTGATAAAACTGTAAACAGGTAAATTTAGAAGATTTAATGTATGAGCCAAAAATGCTTTAATAAACATACCATGAAGTCTCAAAATGATCATAAAACACATTTGGAATGCTTAGATTCTACAGTAGTCCTCGAAGTTTCACGCTTTGTTTTTCGAAAGAAATAACCAGCATTTTAATTTTGAACGTCAGACTAAATACCTGTTAAGGCTTATGTGCCCAAACTGAGCCATGTGGCTTTTTTTTGGTCTGTGCTAATGTATTGCTGTTGAACATCACACATGCACACATTCTGTCCCCCCTAGCAATGTATGTGATTAACCTCCTCAGGTTCATCACCTTCAAGTCCTTAATGACGTCTATGGCCAGATGACTGAAACATTAACTCCAACCGCTCCTTTATTTTGTCCATTTGTAACACTCAATTTAATGGGCATAATCGCAAAGTGGAAGTGTGTTAAGTGCTGCGTGAAATGACTGCGGTCGCTTTTTAGCCAGCTAGATTAAGCTGAAACAGGCATTTCTTCTGAACTTCTAGTATGTCATGGCCTGTGTAAACGTGTCACTGCTTTAATGAAATGCTGTTCATCTTTTTTTGCCAGTATTATAAATGCGGTGGTCAGTTTGCACTTGTCACTCTGGGGACCTTGTCAGCCTACACAGCGTTCACCGTCGCAGTTACACAGTGGAGGTACAGTATGATGCTCAAAATTACTAGCTTGTAATTTTTGCCCCTTTTGTTTGCTTTTGTTTTTGTTTTATTGCCCCTGACCACCACAGGTAGTGAGGGTACAAAATGGGTGACAGGTTTCATTCAGCAAAATGAAAGTAAACCTATATAGTTTAAGCATGATGCTCTTAAAACACTGCAATACATTAGCTTTATTTTTAGTATGTGCTTAGCTTAATAAAATGTGCTTAGAGAGCTGTTGTAGTTATTGTGACCCTTTTATGATGTTTTTGTGTTTTAAGCTGCTCTAAGAGTGCCTTTTTTGACTGTAATTACACTGTTACTGCAGTCTATTAATAAAGTATGTCACAGTTCAGATTTTGCATGTGACTAGTTTAACTGTGTTTTGGCCGAAGGTTGTTGGCTTGCCATAGTTAAAACACTGGTACTACAGATATTACATGTTGCTGTTGGGTTGTTCTTCACTTTAAAATGGTTCTACACTGTGCACAATTAAGGCACTTGAGGTATGTTTATGGTGTATAGAGCTGTCACTATTGATTAAATTAGTAGTATTGAGTAAACTATCGATTATTTGGATGATAAATCAAGTAAACATATACATACAATGTATCAATATATCATTTATTTATTTATTTATTTATATATATGTATATGTATCAGTATATCATCAATATATATACACATACACACTGTATTCTTCAAGTTTGCAAATACAGGCTTATATGTGTTTGTGATGTCCTGCTGGTGTGGGTTTTTCTCTCTTTAGCTCGCACTTGTGGAGAATATTTAAACCTCTGAGCATGATTTTTTTTTTTTATAATGACAAGCTGACTTTGTGTTTATCATTCAAGCTGCAGTGTAACCACTAAGTAATGGAATATCTGCAACAGTGATATTAATAGAAATAGGGTCAAGTAGCCTTGGATTGTAACGGGCTTAACATGACTTGATATTTAGGTCCAATATTGATCTTTCATATCGGATTGGCTCATCCTTCTTGTTACAGTCCGGTAGCCTGTGGTTAATCCAAGGTGAGTCGCTGTTCTCAGCTTGCAGGTCAGGGTAGGTACCTCCAGCAGTGTCAGTGGGCTGTTAGGAGTGCAATCCAATCTGTTGCCCGCTGTGCTTACCAACCTCCTCCAGTGGTCAGGAGAAACAGAACAGAACCACAGTTACATTCATAATCAGAATTGTCAATAAATAGTCTTCTCTGTAGTGTAATGGAGCCAAAGGCGAGGCTTAAACTGGCTACAGAAAAACAGACTACAGCAGACAACTAAAAACGTTCTGCCTGTCCAAGAGAAATTTCTGCCATGCTAAACTGCCCTGTGTGTCTTGGAACAGGACTCGTTTCAGGATAGAGATGAACAAGGCGGATAATGAAGCAGGCAACGCGGCCATCGACTCTCTCCTCAATTACGAGACCGTTAAGGTGAGTCCTTCCTCGTACCCCAACCATCACAAGATGAAGCGCACATTTATTGGTGCAAATATTTATTCTGCTGTCATAATGTCAAGTTTAGTTAGCATGATTTTCCTGGGTAAATTAGTCTAAAACTCTCTTTTTATAAGTAGTGAAGGGTTTCTGTTTCACCTAGCTTTAAAAAAGTATTTAGGCCAGGACGTTGGTGGGATTTAAAGAGAAAGTGTGCTTAAGTTAATGACAACATTGAAATTAGGGGTGGACACTGACCAAATGTTTTATTTGACTTTTCTAGACTCCTTGCAATTTTTAAATAGTTAAGTTTGTGGAATAAAGAAAATAATGAGTACACCTGAGTATTTGTGTGTAGAGCTGTCAGCCTGAACTGTATTTGCTCCACATTTGCAAGACGCTAGCATTAGCAAGAAGGTCCAAACTTAAACCAGAACCCACACATCTTCTGTAGTGGTGAATCCTGTCGTGGCTGGTGAACGGTACCTCACATTATTGGAATATTGCCAAACATTTTACTGCTATAGCTATAGATCATTAGTTGATTCATTTACAAGAACAATTGAGTACCAAAATATTTTTTTGCAGTGCTGTCGCCCAGAACTTGCTGAAACCCTGTGCCCTCTTACCCTCAGATGGTTTTGATGGACGTCTTTAGGCTTAGTTTTGGTTATAAACTTGTTCTTCCTCTTTGCTCGTCTTTTTTTTTTTTTTATTATTAAATACCCCTCTCGTTTTTCATGCCCTTGTTGTTAAGCGCAGATATATTTTGTGTAGGGCTTTATTTTGTGTCATTGATGTCAATGCAGCTGGATTTAGTATCACTGTAAGCCAGTGTGCATACATAATTAGATCTCCACCCACTCAAAATCCGTTCCACTCTCACAAAAGCTCCTGCATAACACGAACACTCACTCTCTCTTTTTCTCTTTCTCCCTTTCTCTCTTCCTCACCGCACTTGTCTTCCTCAGCCCGCTAAACCCACTTTCCTGACAGCAGAGAAACTGTTTATAAAGCCCCTCTGCCTGCAACATGCTCCTTGATACCTTTTGCTCCCGTAGATAATTGGCACAGGACGCTCTTGCTAAGTTCGACGCTCTCTAATGAAATATTCAGATTGTCATTACAGTCCAGGAGACTTGTCTGTTTGATCACGTCGCGGTGGAGGCTGCCATGCATGCGCGTAATGTGCTAATGAGCCCGAGCAGTTCTCTAGGCATGCAGCAAAGAGGGGTCGCAAAACGCTATCGGTTTTATGTAAAGGGGCCAATGCAGACCAATTTCGGCAGGTCCCTTTCTCTCATTTGCACAAGCCGTTTTTTTTGTTATCCTGGCCTGTATCCGGCGGTCCTCCAGATAAAAATGGACGTGTTTAACAAGCTGCGTTTATCGCCTCACCTCTGTTTGTCACGTTTCGAAACTAATTAATTTGTCCGTGACGTGGTTCTATTTCTGAATGGGAGAGCGGAGGAAGTCGTCTTTTTTTCCTTTGTGCCTACATGCTGCTTTCTTGATCTGATATCTTGCGCAGGATGATGCTATGGCGTGCCCCCTGTAAGCCTTTGACAAAATGCCTTCTGTTTGTTTATGCGGTTGCTGCCTCGTTTATGAATGAGGTTGAACCTTCGCCTGGGCTCAGTGATTGATTGGTTTTATATGGAAATCACAATTTGGAAAAGGGGCTGCGATTTGAAGTATACGCCATGTTATTCACAGTTGCATGAACGTTTGAGAAATTTGACCTACTGATGCAGAGTTCATGAGCTGACAGTCTGGCACTTTATATTCTGGAAGCCTCAAGTCTGAAAAAGTGGATATGCTAGTCTTTTAGACAAAGTCAGGTGCTTAATTAAAAGAAAATAATCGCAGCTCCCAGAATTGGTTAGAAAATCATTAAGCCCTAAACTCCAGGGTGTCCGAATGCATGTTTTAAACAGATAAGCACAAGCCTGTACTGCTTCCTGAAGATCAAGTTCACTCAAACAGATTAAGCCGTCATTCTGTAAAGATGATACAGGTACATTGATACTGCTCAGTGATACCAGTATAGGGATTCAGACTGGTATTTGCTGATGCCCTGAAAGTATGTGGCAATAGATACTGCCCCTTCTTCATGGAAAGAGCAAAGTTTGATGCCTTTAATGACATCATACTCTGAATGATTACATGCATAATGTGTCAACAAGCGTAGATTTGAGTATCAACGATCAGCTTCAGTGCATGATAATCAGCTTCAGTGCGTGAAATCAAGCGACAGCCTACCTGCACCTCATTTACATGTCGTTTACATGAAACACACCTTCATACGTGCAGATGTTTCGGTAGGACTCCAATACAACGACAACATTCAACACGTTGTGAGCCAGTGACTGCTTATAGGCAGAGTTTAAGTACAAGTAGTGCCCCAGCTAACCTCTATAGTGTTCAAATTGTGATGATGACTCAAATTAATAAAATGGCAAACAAACTAAATATGCCTTTTAAAGACTAGGTAGAATGATCTGATTGTGTACTGTAAATGTTTTTTAAACTGTGTATTATTGCAGCATATGAGATACGGCTGCACTAGCCTACATTTCTTATTGTCTGGTGTCAGAAATGTACAACAAAAGCATGGTGTAATAATAAGAATAGTGTCTTTTACATGGAATAATTGCAGCATTTGTTTATCAGTGTACAGGTAAAGAACTACATCTACATACTACAGTGCCATGTTCACAGACTATTAGTGTTGGTGTCTATTCTTACTCTTAGCTTTGGTATTGTAGATGATACTGATGATAATTTTGGCTAGTGAACCCGAACTGTTGCATGGTGTTCTGATAACTTTGATGAAGGGCAATAGGAGGATGTTGAGAGAATGTCACCTCTTTCCATGTGCTCTTTCTTTGATTTTCAGAGGGATTTAGCCTTCCAGCACATCTTATCTCTGTCCACTAAATGTCCTTTTGTGTTTGTTTTTGTTGAGACCACCCTCACTCTCTCTCTCCTCTCACTCAACCTATAGTACTTCAACAATGAGAAATATGAAGCAGAGAGATATGACGGCTTTCTGAAGGTGTACGAGTCCTCCTCACTGAAGACTACCTCTACCCTGGCCATGCTGAACTTTGGACAGAGTGCAATCTTCAGTGTTGGCCTCACAGCTATTATGGTGCTGGCTAGCAAGGGGATAATGGCAGGTAAAAATCAGGATTACGCAATACAGTTTCTTATAATCATAGACTGACTAAATCGAGCACTATTGGTAAATTACATAATATTTAGAGGAATTTTTTTCGCTTCATTTTCTTTTGTTTTGTCTTTCATAGGAACAATGACTGTGGGAGATTTGGTGATGGTCAATGGGCTCCTCTTCCAGCTTTCACTGCCACTTAACTTTCTGGGCACGGTGTACAGAGAGACCAGACAGGCCCTCATTGACATGGACACACTCTTCACCTTGCTTAGTGTGGACACCAAGATCAAGGTACACTTTGTCTTTTTTTTAATTGGATTAGGGGAGAAGATTTGATCCTGTGTTGATTTTGGTTTTCATTCTGTGTATTTTAAGATTCAAAGATTCTGATTTTACAGCAATATATAATAGAAAACCAATTTACCCTTGCCTTTTTAAAATAAAGAGCCAGTGTTATATGAACAGAAGTGGGATATGAAAGCATTGGTAAAATTTCAGAACATACCATTTTAACACACTGTTTGTGTGATGGCAGATCTCGTTTACATACATCCAAGTACTGAACCTACAGCAGTTTAGCCCAGCATATTAATGTTGAAGTTATAAGGAGTGTTTCAGTTCTAAGTGCTCTCTAAATGAGGCTGACAATTAAATCAGGGCTCAGTTATCTAATATTGGTATAAAAAAACTGTCTGTTTAGATAGTTTAGAAAAGTGGTGATTTAAAAGTGACACATGAGCTTTTTGGGACATAAAAGCACATAAACGTTAAAATTGAATTTATTGGAAAAACCTTATATATCGTCTCTTTAAAAAAATAAAAGCCCTGAACGTCGTCTTACTGGATGCATGCTTGACTCAATCATGAATTTAGCAGATGATTAATTGCCATATTTGGCATAGCTGCAGTTAACATTTAAATGTTGTATTTATTTTCTTGGTCATTGTATGCTTCTTTAAAAGTAAAGCCTGAAGTGGCCAAATTAGCTGATGAGCTGTCTTACTGCTTCAGGCTGATTTATACTTCTGCATCTTTGTACCTGTGAACATGTTCAAGTGTTTGCGTGGGTGTCTGCCAACCTACTCGCACCTGTCGTGAACATGTACGCTAAGGGCAGTGTCCGAACCAGAGTGTACAGAAAACAAAGAGATGATTCCCATGTGTTTTTTTTTTTCTCTTCTATCTAAGAATGAATACTTATCTGATTTTGTAATATATTCAGGATGGGTCATATGAATGTGTGTAACATTGTGTCTCTTCTGTCATCTGATCCTCGAATTGCTACATTTAGACTTTATGCTAGTTCTGATTCGGGTTGAGTAATGTTGGAGTCTTGTCTCACCATTGAGCTACCGGATAGCCAGTCAGCATTTGTTTGGCTGAAATGTTGGTGTTCTCTGTGTCATGACCTCTGCAACCGATGCTTACTATATATTGAAGAAAATACATTTTTGTTGTAGCATTGCATCGTCTACGTAATACAGGGGTACTGAGGCATTGCCAGGGGCTGGGATGGGTCATTAATGTGTGCATGTCCTATACAAAAAAAAAATACAGATCAGATCAGATACCCTTTTGTTTCCTACAGACCTCCTTGATTGCTTGTCCATACAGGAAACAATGGACCATCGGTAGACAAATAAGCTCTTTTTAAACCGTTTCTCGTATTTTAAACGTCAAAATACGAGTCAGTAGTGCGCTCACTAAAGAATCATGATTTAAATACATTTCTCTGGTAAGCTGCCCTAAAGCCTGTTTAGATGCATGAAAGAAGCACAGTTTATTTGAGCTCTGTCCAGAGAAAAACATTGTATTAAAGTGTTTTATGACTGACAGGAGAAATTTAGATCTGGTTGGTTCTTTGATTATTGTCTGGCTGCAACTGGCACAATGTATATAACCGTGATCACTGACAACAGTGCTCATAACAGGCAATAAAGGGTCAATAAAGTCCAACAATTAGCAGGAAAGAGTATTTGACCTTGCTTTTTCTTTCACCTCGTTTATTCTGTCTACTCAATCTCTCACTGCCTCACTGCCTCCTCTGCTTCACTGTCTCATGATCCAAGCTGTCTTCAGGTAGCAGTCAAGATGTCAAGAGTCAAAAGTGCTTTATTTTTCAAAACACTCAGTGACACCCAGTTGACACAGCTGGAGCTGAAATAAACAAGTATTTCTCGCCACTGCCCTCTAAAGAGGTTATATCTAGGACTGTAGTACTCAAATCTGGACTCCAAACACCTTGTGAAGCATGTTATTCATGTGAACAGTTGAACATCCTTTCTCCAGCCCGTCAATTTCATTCATTGTTTTTTGCTGCCGCATGTTCATGTGTAACATCCTACCTGAGTGTCACAATTATGCTTAATTCCTGCTGTTTATGTTTTGACTTGGTATAATAGATTGGTTTACGTTCCGATATACCTCAACAAGTAATCTAATAATTGGCTGTTTATTTTAAGTTTATTTATTTAAGCAGTTCTTAAGCATTCTGCTATAGATGTATCAAGTTTGCAGAAAAAGATATAGTTGTCATGTTTGAGAAAGCCAAATGAATAATTTGTTCATATAGTAGTGCTGTAATTCAATTTAACAGTTTTGCATAACTGCCTACTATTGTTCAGTCTTCTGTTTGGCTTTAACTGCTGCTGAACATACTCAAAGGCAGATATTGGCAGTTTAATATTCCTAATATATATTTTGTAAGAAGATATCTTCATATGATTCTGATGCCAATGATCACTCAGGACGAGCTTTTGTTGGAGTCATATAGTGTAGGCAATGCCAAGAAACTGTCACTCCACGTTACATCTGTGGTTGTAGTGAAAAAATAGTAGGTATGTTATATTTACTTGATACTTCCCGGACAGAGAGATGTCTCAAATAACAAAAGTCCACCTCACCTCAAGACTGGATCAATTCCAAATGAGGTTGAGACAGATGGCTAGTTTATGGTCTCAAGTAGTACAACACTACATGTAGGCTCGCTGGTCTTTTTTTTTTAGATGAAATGGCTGGTTCTCATCATTTCCATTGTAAATACATTTCGCAGTTTCACATCAAACCACTCTGAATAATACTGATAATTCTCCTTTAAGCGGTCAGAAGATGAAACGTATCAAAAAATTTGTTGACCAAAGGGGAAGAAATGCACATACTTAATTGAATATTATTGTGCTTGACTATTATCAGTTCTTCCAAAAACGTCATAGTTGTATTATTGCCTTCAGATCAACACCCCCACACAACATCATTCAGAAATCATAAAATCTTGAGCCGTAATCGCAGTGCCGAGAGGCTGTCGCGACTAAATCAGCATGTTTATTTTGAGCAGCGAAGTTGGTTTATCGCTGCTCCTCGTCTGATTTATTAGTACGGCCGGCTTAATAGAGTCAGTGGGCTGTACAAGAGCAGTTATTTTAACCTGACAATAATTCACTGCCAATGATGATTTTGAATTGTTCTCGGTGTTCGTAACTGCAGTCCCAGGCTCATCAGGACTTATTGTTCTCTCCCCACAATGCATACCTCTCTTGAAATGTCAGTGCTTTTTGGAATACAGTCACATCCTTAACTCCTATTCTCTCTATGGATTTGAACGTTATGAATTTGCATAACATTTGCTTTAGTATTTATTTTAATCCAGGCAACCTTTTTTATTTTATTTTATTTATTTTTTCCCCCTGCCTTTTTCATGCCATCAGTGGTAGGGGGTGGGGGTGGTAGGGAGGTTTGGAGGTGAGGGAAGAGGGGGTTTGAAATCCATTTGAGGTTGATGAAGCTCATTCTTCATTTGGCTAATTCTGTATGCAGCCTGTAATTACTGTGAATAAAATCTGTCCAATTGTTCCCAGTGATCAGTAATGGTTTTCACCACGGCTCTCTGCATGACTGAACAGCCCATCAAGCCATTACTGGGGGCTCTAATTTGATTTCTAAAATAATGTGGCTGTATGTAGAATTAGTGTAAACTTGCTGAGTACTTCTGTTGTACCGAAAGCATTGACTGCTTGGCTTTAGTTCCTAGACTTTATTATTTTTTTGAAGAGTTCAAATTTGCATGAGACCAATTGCTGTAGACAGCTTAAAGGAATACGTCACTTTTTCTACCAAGTCTCTTTCTTCCGTATGTGTGTAATGCAGTCAGTTAACACAAATGGTATCTGTGTTTTCTTATAGTTGGTGAAAGAACAGAAAACATATTTGACATTAACTTGCCAACTTGCTCGTTGGTTCTTTTTTATAAGTGCATTTTCACTCATTTCTTAGTACATTAGTGCAAGCGTTTGAAGTGATCAAACATTAGATGTGCACCAATCATAGATTTCTATGCCCACTTCAGGTTTCGATTTCATCACAGCCAAATTGCCCATTTGTTATTAATTGGTCTTTTTGTCAACAACATTAAGCCACTTTTTCACCTGCCTAGGTGTATCTGCTCTTTACACAAAGCTTTTAGAAGAGCGTTCATTAGAATAGATATTAACATAGTTCTTGTTGGGTTTACAAACTTAGTCCTAGCACTTCTACCTCTATTTTGTAGAACTGCAAGAGAATACACAAATGCATACATGCTTTTAGTCGCTTGTATTAACACTAAAAGATACATGGTTCCATATAAGATCTTTTTGAAAATGTCTAGCACCAAACAGGGTTCTGCTGTTGTTACTGTGTAATAGTATATTAATCGGAGTCCCTATTCCTGTGTTCTGTTCACAATACCATGGCATTATCAAGCACATTACTGACCAGCATTGACTCCAAGACACCCAGCTCAATTGACCAGTGTTAGAGTAACTGAAACGTTAGGCCTCAGTAGACAAATGCCCGGACTGTCCCTTTTTTCTCCCGGTAGACCAATGAATCAATATCAAGTTTATTTTTTTTCCCCCACCAGTCAAAATAAACCTCATGTTCTGTGTGTCAAAGGAGAGAGAGCTGGCTCCTCCGTTGCTGGTTGCCCCTCAGGAGGCCACCATCAGGTTTGAGGATGTCTACTTTGAGTACTTAGAGGGACAAAAGGTCCTCAACGGGGTTTCCTTCGAAGTGCCTGCCGGGAAGAAGGTAGCCATTGTCGGAGGCAGCGGGTCCGGGTAAGAACACAGCATAAAGCAGTGCTCAGCCACTTTCCCGCCAGTTTCTGGGAAATGCTGTTTTATGGTATTTGTTCAGTAGCTATAAATGTTCTTTTTTTTTGTTGTTGTATTATAGAAAAAGCACAATTGTGAGGTTGCTGTTTAGGTTCTATGAACCCCAGCAAGGAAACATCTATATCGCGAACCAGAACATTCGAGATGTTAGTTTGGAAAGTCTGAGGAAGGCTTTGGGGGTGGTACCGCAGGTGAGTATTGTTCTGTAAAAAAGAAATCAACCTAGGTTTTCCCAGCCCTGTTCCTAGAATAGTACTGCAGTGCACTTTTAATGGCTCTCCTTCTATGACGCAGCTCGTAAAAGGCTTGTTATTTGTGTAATGAGTCATTGAACTTGCAGTTGAAGGGTCCTTGAGTCTGACTCTGATATTAAAAATGACCTCATTGTAAACATATATCTTTCCCTGCAAACTCATTATTCTACAATTGCCGTATTTTAGTATTCCTTGAAGTTTGATATTAGAAGTTTACCTGAGTACTAAAATATAGTTTTATTGAGTCTCAGTATTCAAAGCTGTGTATCTTGTTCATCTCTGGGTATAGGATGCTGTCCTCTTCCACAACACCATCTTCTACAATCTGCAGTATGGTAACATTAACGCTACATCAGAGGATGTGTACAGAGTGGCCAGGCTTGCTGGTATTCACGATGCGGTCCTCAGAATGCCTCACGGATATGACACACAGGTTGGAGAGCGAGGTCTGAAGCTTTCAGGTAAGGGGAATATGCAACAGAACACTGGTTATTTAAGAAACACTACATTAAAACTGCTGACATGTCAGCGGGTCAGTTAGATTCAGTAATGTTCATGTTAACTAGTTCATTTTATTTAATGTTATTTTTAAGTGACTATTTCATTAATGAAATAATGTGGAGGCTTCATACAGAGTCATATTAGATTGTTTTTCTTCACACTAATATGAGATGAGGGGAGTTTTTTTATTTTATTTTTTTTTTTTTTTGAGGTATGAAAGAACATGGAGATAATATTACCAATAAGTGCTGCATCAAATATCAGACTTAAACTGGGTGATTAGCTGTGTGTATTTTTATTTATTTTTTTCCTGTGGGGTAGTAGCAAGAATGAGAAAAAGGCTGAGTATGTATGTTTGTACATACAAGAAATACTATTTTGGTTGTATTTATGGAGAAACTGACAGTAGAAGTTTTACGTTTGTACAGTAGCAAACCCTACCATCCACATCCGTACATTCTGTCACCCATTAATTCTACTGCATGTACATTAACCTTCTGATATGATGGCCGATAAACCATCAAGCAGTCACGCCCCTTTGCCAATTAATTGACAATAATGAAATAGCCGGTTGACAGTAGTATAGTGGGGAGGCGCAATAAATAAATAATTAAATAATAAATAAATAATTAAATAGAAACCTTCTCCTGCATCACCAGTTAATGTCCTCACAGGAAAGACTTTTCTATCGCAGCCCATCTTTGCAAACCCCTGCACAGTTACTTCCAGCCATTCGAGATCAGACTCCTATCTCTTGAACGGGAAACTAACATACGCAAAACTGAAGGTCAAATTGCCATAACCCGAAAGCCAGTTGGCTCTTTTTTTGAAGAGTGGGATATTTTCTGTAAACAGACGTCATGTTGAACATTACAAGCTTTCCTGTTCATATTTCAACCAGGTCACCTCATTCATAACATCTCTGCCACCAGTACACCAACTCAGTGTGTTTGCACAAAAAGGAGATGTATATACAGCTGAAATTTAGCCATTTCGGCATGGCACAATATGTGGGATCACCAACTTACCTGTTTTGCTTGCTTAAACCAAAGAAAATGAACATGCTTCCTGGCCATAGCAAACATTTTTTCTCTGTTTGGTTTGGTATCTTTTGCTGAAGGTTTAATAAATCGTGCTATTACGGCCTGTGAAGTGCTACGTGAGAAAATAAGAAAACTGGGAAAGGGTGACCTAAGCGTAGCCTACTGTTACAGTGGCTATGCGTTTTCTTTTTTTTTTTTTCTTTTTTTTTCTTTTTTTTTAAACTAATGTAATTACAATATCTTTTAAGAACCCATTTATGTTTCACGGGGACACCCATTTTAACCCTCTTTGGCTGAAGCGTCTGCCTGAAGGGAGGAGCTGAAACTGCTAATGACAAGGTTGCGATGGCTCAGCGATAATTTTCTGTGCCCGGTTTGTAATTCTGGAACTGCTGGGTGGAATTAAGCTGGGTGGTTGCTTTAATACTAGTGGTCTTTTCTGCGGATGTGAATAAGCTGCGGAGTGGATGTCGGTGTCCCTCTTCAGGACTCTGGTGATAGAAGTTCCCAGGGATTTGAAAGATGCCAGACGTCTTCTAAATCCCACCTGAATCTCTACTAATTTGAGCATGTCCTGATCCAAGTTCATGTAACTGCTTCATATGATGGGTGGTCAGCTGTCTGTCTAAAGGTCTTGAATTAGACTGGTGACTGTAGTGTCATGCAAACTTTCAGATGCTCTTAAGTCGTTCACTTCAAAATAACTCATTATAGAATGAAAGGCATCTGCATCAACCAAGCTTCAGTTTTGGCATTGAACACAGAAACATTGGTTCACATAAGACGCCAGTGACATTGGGAAGATATGTCTGTCCAGTACAGATGCTCCGTGGCTGTAATATTCCTTACTGAATGACTTATGTTTCTGCTGCGGTTGTCTGCTTTTCCATTTTGAAATGACATCTCAGTAATTTAAGCTTGTCAGTGTTTGACGTCTCATTAGCTGCAGCAGAGGCGTACACAGACAAACAACTTTGTATATCAGCTGATAAAATGTGCATCTATGGCTTGGTCTGTAACTTGTTATGGAACTTGGAAGGTGATTTTAATTTCCATTAAGTCCTATGCGGAAAAATGCTTTTTGTCCTGTATTATAGCTTCATTGCGCACCAGGCATCATATCATTTTAAAAACAATGTTATGGTTGTGTAAAAATGTTTGGGCCACCCCTGACAGTTTTTAGAGTGAGAAGAAGTATACATAAACTCTTCAGCAAACTATTATGCAAAAACATCATTCCTATGCAAATATTAATGCACAGTTATTTTCTGTTTTATTAATTTAATTGAAATGGAGAGTATGAAATGATTATTGTTGCATGTGCTAAGGTTTGAACATCCTGCCAGTTCTCAGCACTTCAATGGATGGGCCTGCCAGTATAGGATATTGCATAGTTATGCAGGTCATTAGGAATTGTCGGCTAAAACTTTGTCTTCCCGCTGAACAATCATGGGCTTCTACCAGCAGTTGGCAGTGTCTGGTAATGAAGCTAAATAATGTCTTCAAAGCAGGGAAATTCTATAAAGGTGTCAAAGTCCTTCCAGCCAGTTTCCACTGGCTGAAATGTCAATAGGAAATTGTAGTTAATAGGAACTGTGAAACCCACGAACTTAATTTGCATGGAAGAGTCATTAAATGGGAACCCTACATGCAACATCAGCATAAAGGTTCATGTATGGAGAGTGTTAAAAAACAGGCCAGAAGCATTTTGAAAACCATGGTACTTTGGAGTGCTGTGGACGGATAATGTATAAACTTCCTGGCCACGATTACCTAAGGTGTATTTGGGGGGCAAAAGGAGCAGCATTTGATAAACAGAACCTCTTGCCAAATGTTGTTCATCAGGTGGACTTATTATGCTTGAACACCAGGGCTGTGGTGGCATGGATTTAGCAACCCCCCCCCCCCTCTTATATGCGTCCCTGAAAAGGGGAATATCCTAACCTAAGCTCTGTTCAAATTAATTAAGGGAGGGAAATGTTCCGCTATAGCATGATTTTGGTGTGTGCGTCCTTGAACCACTTGCAGTAAGTACTCAGCCCTAAGCCCCCACACACACCATACCAGCAACTTCGGAGGTACGTACACAGGAACTGGTAAATTCAGACTTCCTTGCAGATTCAATCAGACTCCCCTACACGTGCACACACATCACGTAGACATATGGACGATAGATTACACTCTGTGGGGATTGAATTGCTTTCAGTCATAACAAGGAGAATAATGAGCATATTTTAAACAGTTTTAATTCTCAAGTCTGTAGCAACAACATTCTGGCGCTCTGCAACCCTGAGGGCTATTCAGTTTCTAGGGGCGTCACAGCATATGTTTGTCTTTACTTTTAAGCTCCTGGAAGCCATGATAGATAACGTCGCAGTAAACGTCATAGCCTGGTCTTCAGCTTACTAAAAGTGAAATTAATGATGGTGCAGAAACTTTCATAAGCCAAAAACTCCGGTAATGACGGTAATGAGCTCAGTCCTGCGGTGACGCTGTGTGGCCACCAGAGTAAATGTGAGTAAAGGAGGAATGGATTCTACTGGGTACATTCTGGCAATAAATGTGACACAGTCAGTCAGGAATCTAAACCTGAGATGATGATGGCTGCTACAACAGGACAATTATCCAAAACGTAACCTCAAAATTAAAGCATGAAGTTTTCAAGAAACACAAGCAGTTTGGAATGACCCTCGCTGTTCCCCAACTTAAACATAATTGAAAATATCTTAGTATATAATAAAAATACTGTGTCTTCATAATGGCTGAAGAATTTTGCAGAACCAGAAACATTCTGCAAGGAGGAGTGGGTGAAAAAGAGTAAATGAAAACTAGATGTCTTGTTAATATTACTGACATAGCCTCATTTCCAAAGTCAATTAAATATGAAGTAATTTTGAATAAACAGATTTATTTTTTTCAATAGTTTGCTACAGATTTTTTCAATTAAAAAAATAAAAACTGTAATTTGCAGAGGATGCCCAAACTTTTGCACGCAGTTGTATGTCAGCATTTTACATTGTAAACAGGCAGTCATTACCTTACTCAGTGATGTTTTTGGCTTGTGATAGGTGGAGAAAAACAGCGTGTTGCCATTGCCAGGGCGATCCTGAAGAACCCTCCTATCCTGCTGTACGATGAAGCCACTTCTTCATTGGACTCAATTACTGAAGAGGTAAGGAGCTTGTCACAAATTGTGATAAATTCTCCGTCTTTCTCAGAAATGTAGCTTAGGTTGGGTACGTTTTTCTGTTGTTATTGGGGGCTCTGCCACAGCAATTTTTTATCACACTGTGTCATATTTTTTATTTCTTACAAATGTGATAATAAGGCAATGTACAGTACTCTGACAAGTCATGGGACAGCGGTATGATAATTGATAATGAAGTGGTGTTACCTCAGGGGACGGCTTGTGAATGATGCTGATCAATGTGCATCATGCTCTTGGTAAGGCGACGTGAAGGATCAGAGTTCGAACGAGGCTGATGGTGGGAGCAAGGCGGATGGAACATTCCATTCCCAAAGTTGTGCAGTCATCTAACATTCCTCGATCCACAGTGTCACGTGGGTATGGAGAATATTACAGCCCACAGTGGACAGCGCAGCTCGGGCTGATGGTAGGGTTCGCATGTGGTGCAGACCCTATGAAACCCTGGACCCCAGTTGTCAACATGGCACTGTGCAGGCTGTGGGTGGCTGTCCAAAAGGCATGGCCCAACATCCCTCCATCCACTTGTGGAATCAGTGCCGGCTTGAGTGGCAGCACTTGACCAGGCCAGAGGTCCTTCATGATGTTTGTTCCTGTCCCATGACTTTTAGCATGTCAGAGTAATTTGGGAAATATGACAGTTTAGGGTTGTTATTTTAACAAAATTAGCCTCTTCAGTGGATCCCTACATCATAAACAAAGCATTCTGCAGTATTTAGAGATTGCAACTGCACTTAAAACAGTGTAGATAGAGCAGTTACTTTCCTCTGAATATAGCTGGTTCTTTTTTTGCAGTCATTGTGGACTTTTTCATATGGATATTTACACTCGAGGCAGAAGCTCAATTATTTTTCTTATGAGGATGAGGCTTTATAGGTTATTACACACACTGGAGGTATTTGCTTTGAAGCCTTTCACTTTTTATTTATTTATTTATTTCCCCATACCTGTATCATGTCAAAAAGAAGTCCTCATATAAATCCTGTCAATCATATTGGTGCTAGTTATTACAAAGGAACAGAGAAACATCCCTGTGATAAGCCAGACAAGCTCTCGTTGTAACATTGCTGAGGGGGAGGAGGGAGAACAAATTTTAATGTTTCTAAATATGTTCTTCAAAGTTGGCATGAATCAGGGAATTATGTTATTGTTCCCTCTCATTTCCAGAACATTCTCTGTTCCATGAAAGAAATGGTGAAAGACAGGACGTCCTTCTTCATTGCCCACCGACTGTCTACCATTGTGGACGCAGATGAGATTATTGTGCTTAATCAGGTAAGATCATTTACAAAGTGGGACACAATAAGACATTTGGCTGAGTGAGAGGATTGATGATAAACTTTGTGCGCTCAGTTAGCTTTTGAAGTAATGCTTCTTAGGCAACTTGGACAGCTCATAAGCTCATACGCTGCTGAAGCACTTGAGTAAAACTCATTTTGAGGATGGTGCACCTTTTATACACACTTTAAAAGTTTGGAATCACTTCTAATATAAATAATTGCTTATAGTGTAAATTGAAATACTACAAAGTAGATATCAGAATTTATTTATTTATTTATTTTTAAAGGTTTCAAAGAATACAATAATGTTATTAAATAATGCATAATATTCTGTTGTCAGGTTGCTAGAGTTGGCCTATTTTAATTGTCTAAAGAAAACAATCTGCAAACAAGATGCATAAAAGTAGTTATTTTTATTTGTATTTCTTTTAAATCTGTTTTTCTTTTAAACAGAACACACACACACACACACACACACACACACAGAGTATATTTTTTTCTAAAAGGGTTCTACATACAAGTTATATTAATGGTTTAATTATATCATTTAAAATAATGATTCCAAATATTTTGAATTGTGATTCTAAACTGTGGATAACCATTATATAATAGTTGTAACAGTTTTCCCATCGTTGTCGCATATTGTTCTGGCTGATTTTTAATGAAGAGTCCAGTGTATGGTTTTTGTAATCAAAACGCAACACAAAGCATATTGTACATGGCAACTCTGATGCGTACTTATTTGTGCCATCCTCAAGAGACTTCGTAGCTCTCTGCGCTTAGAGAAGAAGCCATAATTGAACATGATTTAGGGCAAATTCTGCCATTTTTTTTATCTGCAGTAATTCAGTGGTGTCAGTATGAAAAGCTTCCAGACAAACACTGTCTTTTTTTATTTCCACTGCCCTCTCCACTTCATATAAGGTTGTTTTTTTAACCCTAATTTCCTCCCTGTTGGCAGTTGCGATCTAGATCTCCACTATTGCATGATAAAGATCAGTCTGGCAGTGTAAAGACAAATGTGTGCTTCCTCGACAACATGTGATGCAAGCCACTGCGTCTATGAGCTGCTGCTCCTGCAATGCTTTAGGCCAGTTGTAACCACTTCGAAGGGTGCATTGTTGTCTATACATGATGTAACAGATTGAGCATCTGTTAGATCAGCTTGAGCTGCACCTAAATCATCTTTAGGCTTGTTTCTTAGTAGTTGCATGCAATAACTTAAAAATACATTTTATTGTCACAGTGGTTTATTCAGCAGTTAGCCGTTATGTAAAATGTCATGATTGTGACAGACCTACTTCTTTGGCTCTTCTCCTTTTGCATGATTCAGAGTTTTGTCAGGGAGATGTGTGTTTTTGGTTTTTTTTTTTCTTTCTTTTCTTTTTTCTTTCTTTTCTTTTCTTTTATAATGCAACAAAACATTACAAACCGTTTTGCTCACAACACTTGCAATGTATTGCAGTATGACACGTCTGACTTTCTGATAATGGCACTCTGAACAAATCTCTTTTAGTCTCAGTCCACCTTAGTCGCCTACATTGTATGGCCAAAATACATGGACAACTAATCATCATACCTGAGCTTGACATCTCACTCCAAAAACCTAAGCATTAATATAGGGTTGCCCGCACTACGTGCTTACACTTGTGCGGCTATAAACGCCCCCCAAGATTTTGCAGTATGTCTGATGGCATCTGAGGAACTCTGTGCAAGGGGTTGGAGTTCATCCACATCAAACTCACCAAACCATATCTGGTAAATAAAAACCATAGTGGCCCTCACTTTGTGCACAGGGGCACAGTCATGCTGCAGCAGGAAAGGGTCTTCCTCAAACTGCTGCCGCAAAGTAGGAAGCATATAATTATCTAAAATGCCTTTATACGCTGTATGATTAAGATTACCCTTCACTGGAATGAAGGAGCTTTGCACAAACCATTATACCTTGTCCGCCAAAGTTTACTGTTGGCAGGTAGCGTTGTTTTGGCATTTGTCAAACTTAGATTTGTCCATTACACTGCTAGATAATGAAATGTGATTCATCGCTCCAGAGAAGGTTTCCACTTCTTCAGAGTCCAGTGGTGGCATGCTTTACGCTCCTCCAGCTGATGCTTGACATTGCGCACAGTGATCTTAGGCTTATATACAACTGTTTGGCCATGGAAACTCATTAAGCTGCCAATGGACAGTTCTTGTGTCACTGTTGCTTCCAGAGGCAGTTTGGAGCCATGTAGTGAGTGATACAACAAAGGATAGGCAATTTTTACTCAGCATGAACTTCAGCACTTGGCAGCCCTGCTCAGAGTGTGGTCAACCGCATCATAACTGAGATGTTGTTGCTCTTAGACACTTCCATTTCACAACAATAGTGCTTACTGTTGACCTAGCAGCACAATGATGTCAAACTTGTGGCAAATGTGGCTTCCTATGACCCTGCCAGATTTAATGCAAGTGAGCTCTTCATTATGCCACATTGTACTGTCAGTGGCTGTCTATGGAGATTGCAAGGGAATGTGCTTGATTTTATGCACCTGATAACAATAGGTGAGTGCGTATGAGTAGTTAGAATCAGTGACCACATACTTTTGGCCATTTTATATTCTGTTTGCTAATCAGCAGTCACAGAAGATATGCGTATGTGATGTCTGTGATATGAAAATGACTTTTTTGAACTAATCAAAGTTTTACTGTCAATCATAGATTAACCGCTTCACTTAATGATCCAGCAGTATTTTAGCATTATATAGAAAGACAAATTGCAGTTACCATAAAGTCTTTTATAGTGTTGTGCAACTCTAATTTCTGCCTTGTGAAAATATGACAAATTGTACTCTGCTGGACTCCTGGCCACTGATGGCTAAGCAGGTTGTGACCCTTAACTGGGGACACAGTTTTGATTCTCAGCAATAAGACATAACCTTTTTGGCCAACCATGCCACTCATGAGCTACAAAGATGGTTAGTAAGAAAGCATTTCCTTTATCCATATCCGCCCCATGGCCTTCTGTTTCCTTTCACTTATCCAAACATGCGCAGTGCTGTCATCGGTGAGGTAGCCTTGAACATTGTGCTGATGATGAGAGGCTGGGCCTCTGTGTTAAAAAGAGGACCCTGTGTAACACACTGGCTTTTTGCTATAAAACTGGCCTCGAAACAGCAGCAGCGTAAGGGAGCACTTCTTCGCCAGCACTGACCCCTTAACCCCTATCATTAGTGAAAAGGTTCAAACTGAGTGTAAAGATTTTGTTCATCAGGTTCAGGTCTAGAATGTCAGAGGCAAAGCTGTAGAAACCTTGTGATTTTGAGATACTCTAGAGTAAAAGTCTGAAAATGGGGCAATAAGTTTTATTCGGTCAGACTTGTTGAAAATCAAGTATCTGCCGATATCGAGCTCAATCAGACATTTGCAGATAATATAGCCACTGTGCACATTTGTATATTGAAGTCTAGAGAGCGAAAGAAGGTAAAGCTTTTATCCACTTTAATGCTGAATGAGCATCCTGTGAAAGCACACACACAATGCTGCCATCACTGGGTGAATGAACCTCAGACATAAGCAGCACACAGACAGATGGATGGATAAGTAGACAGATAGATGGATAGCTGGAAAAATAGTTTGTTAACATGCTTACTATGTCAGTTTTAGCTCTCCACGTTGCTCTGACTCGAAGAGAGGGCCAGGCCATGTTAGCCTTGTGGCTGGTTAGGAAATGCTTACAGAAGCATTACCCGCTGTTAGGACCACCAGTTAGGCAAAGAGCAGGAAGCAGTACTAGTAGAATACATTAAGATTACATATACATAATATTACATTAAGAGTTCCTTTCACTGGAACTAAGGGGCCAAGCCCAGCTCCTGAAAAACAACCCCACACCATAATCCCCCCTCCACCAAACTTTACACTTGGCATAGTGCAGTCAGACAAGTACCATTCTCCTGGCAAACGCCAAACCCAGACTCATCCATCGGATTGCCAGACGGAGAAGCGTGATTCATCACTCCAGAGAACACGTCTCTACTGCTCTAGAGTCCAGTGGCGACATGCTTTACACCACTGCATTCGATTTGCATTATTCCTGGTGATGTAAGGCTTGGATGCAGCTGGTCAGCCATGTAAACCTATTCCATGAAGGCCTCTACGGACTTTTCTTGAGCTTATCTAAAGGCCACATGAAGTTTGGAGGTCTGTAGCTACTGACTCTGCAAAAAGGTTGGCCACCTCTGGGCACTATGCGCCTCAGCATCAGACATCATCTGACCCTGCTCCATCATTTTACAAGGCCTAGCACTTCGTGGCTGCGTTGCTGTCGTTCCCAACCGCTTACACTTTGTTATAATAATGCTGACAGGTGACTGTGGAATATTTACTAGTGAGGAAAATTCACAACTGGACTTATTGCACAGGTGGCATCCTATCATGGTACCACGCTAGAATTGGCTGAGCTCCTGAGAGACCTATTCTTTCACTAATGTTTGTAGAAGCAGTCTGCATGCCTAGGTGCTTGGTTTTATACACCTCTGGCCATGGAAGTGATTGGAACACCTGAATTCAGTCACTTGGATGGGCGAGTGAATACTCGTAGTGTATATACTGGAGGCCCAGAGGAACAGGATTATGTCTGATTTAGGTTCCCTGGGGCGTTAAACTCAGCAAATGAAGAGATGTTCACTAAAAATGACAGGAAAAAGGTCATATTTACATAGCTCAGAAAATTAAAATGTACTCTGATGAAAAATAATTGCATATGACAGTATGTATTTATCCCATGTAACTGATTTTGTCCTCCTATGACATGTTCACAGTTTTCGTTCAGTTAAAACAAACCCTGATGCGATTGCTCTGTTAGTGCAGTTTGTCAGAACAAGTAGAAACGTTGCTATGCAAACCCTGGTGCACACCAAATCGGTGGACAGAGACCTGCGGCCTGCTTCCACATAAACTTTGGAGTATGATCGCAGTATGGGCCAAAAACAGAATGAATGGTCATCTGCTCTCTCCACATCATCTTGGATATGTGCAACAGATGATACCTGATGCTGTTTTGACACATGGATGTTATCTTCCCTTAATGAGCTCTGAATTGGTAATTACAGAGCGGATAGTATTGGTTTTAAAACGTGACTGAAGCACGTTCCAAGCCATTACAAAATAATCAACATGGACATGTGACGGTACACCTCAATTATATCATGTAATAATGCACCAAGTTTTCTCCATTTTATGAAACCAGTATTCCACCCATCGATTATTGGGTACATTATACAAGCAGCTCAAATAGGATTTTTTTTTGGTTCAAATGTGTCAGTGTGAACGCTAAGTGGACCATAACTAAAATACAACCGGGAGTTTATTATTTTTTTTTTATTATTATTATTTATTTATTTTTTTACTTTGATCTGGACTAAGATAACTGATGTTGAATGGGTGCATAGGGTGGTTTCACACCTATGTTGTTTTGTGAGAATCTCTTGAACTGTTTCTTTACTTTGGTCCACTTGGCCATGTGTGAACACTTGAGGCACACTCCGCGCAGAAGTTTCCAGCTGGTGTGAATGCGTTTTAATAACGGTCCATGGCAAACAAAGAAATACAACATCACATGCTTTTCTCTTCTTCTAGCAGCACATCAGCGCTGTACTGTCCGTATAGCACAGACAGAAACTTAGATTGTTTTTGCAGCAAGAGCTGTCTCTAATAATAGAGGAGAAGCGATAAAGGATAAGCAGAAAGATGTGGGTGACTTTGGCACATGGGTCGTGGAACATATTTTTGCCAAACATCTGTGGCCTGATTGGCTAAAGTCAAAGCAGATTTTAAAGGAGGTCTATTGTTATTACTTTGATTTTAATACCCACTGACCTTAAACATATGTTTTTTTCTGTTTGCCAATGTGAGAGTAACAGAGCATGTGTATCGCTGCAAAGTTTTGACCCATAAACAAACACCCACATGTATAATTTGGTGCACCTTAGCCCTTACAGTGTGAAACCAGCTTAACCAAATGAAAAAGATACAATGCCACAAAAACCCAAACTCTAGTGTGGACTTTAGCAAATGAACTAGGTGTGAAAACAGCTGTAGGGACACAAATAACATAATAACTAACATACGGCGGTAAGCCAAGAGAGGCTGTGTGTTTTAATCGCGAGTAAGAGCGTTATCAGGCACAACACAAAGCAGAGTGATAAAAATCACTATAACGCAGACCTCAAGGGGCTTATTGCTTTTATAAAATAGCGCACAGCATAAAATATAATGAAGTTTAAAAAAAATAATTAATAATTTAAGCTATTATTAACAGTAATTGAGCTAAACAATTATTCCACCAAGAAATGTAGCTCCTTTAGATTGTTACGGTTGCCAAGCAACTATGGACTGCTGAAAGAGGACAAGAACATTCAATCACTCATCATTTTTATACTGAACTTTTAACTTTTCGTCATATAATAACTTCATAATATAGCACTTCATAATATAGCACTGTTTGATGGTAAAACCTTCACATTACAGAGCTTACCAAAATACTGCTGGGCTAAATTCTACCAGTTATAGATAGTCATTATTAGTCTTTAGCACCAACCTGGGTTTGATACCACTCAAGGCAGATCTTACTAAATTGCTGACTTTTAGAGCAAGCAAGACATGTAATTGATTGATTGGTTTTGGTAGTTTTGCAAAGTATTTTGTAAGCATTTCAGTAAGTGATATTAATGTAGGAGGAGTCGTTTAGCCTTTTGGGCAGCTGGTCAGTGCAGAATTTAGTACTTGTGTGGCGGTCATGGGTATTTGACGTGGCTTAGCCAGTAATGCTTTAGGACCGAAATCTGTTTTATAACTCTTAATTCGAAATTGTTATGCATTGCACTAATAATTATATTATCATCACACTTTGCTCCCAGCCCTGTTACACGCATACGCTCTCAGGTGCATTTGTAACAGAGATGTTCAGCAGTGTCAGTGCTGCTCAGGAGAAGCAGAAAGAAGAGGTGGGCGGTGGGGCTCATTAAGATAATGAGTGGAACTGGCTTGCGTTTTCCGCTCTGTGACGCCAACACCTCTGTGCATCTTCCTCAGGTGGAGACCTTTTTTGTCGGGCACCAGCGTGGGTGCTCTTGGTGACAGTGGTGAAAGGAATAGCTGGTCATGCCCATAAAGGACGAAGTTCATGCTTGTCCTGTGAATAGTTATAGTCTGTGATGTCCCATCCAATCTGAAAGTTGAATATCAGAGGTGGTTAGTTCTGATCTTTTCTTACAGGTGTTTGACCCCTTTGCACTTTCTATATGGCACTGTCGCAGAGTGGAACTTTTTAATTTTGAAAACGAAGTGCAGTAACTGTAAGATACGTGCAGTAAGATACTTGGTGCAGACGCAGGTCCTAATTCATCAAAGTTGCATTAAAAAGAGAGACTTTATTGACATGAGGTTTCTTACAGCATGAAAACTAGTGGAGAATTGATTACACATGATGAACCAGCTTCAGTGCGTGAAATGAAGCGCCTGCGTGTCAGTGCCTCATTTACATATCATTTGCATAAAGCTCATGGGGGTGTTTAATTGGGGAGCCCCTTACTGAACTAACTGTAAAGTGTTAAAATTACAATTACAGGAAAGAATGAAATGGAAAATAGTTAGCATCTTGGTAGAGTTGCGTGATGTATAGTGTGTTTATTTTTCCACAATAACATTTAGAAACTATATAGTTTCTGTGCATGAGATGCTTCAGCACCATCCGTGTTATGTATTTTTAATGTGGGGGTAGTGTAAAACGAAGTAGTATAGAAGTAAAGTCAGGAGTATAAAATGATATCACAGTGTAATATATCTTTAAATGGGACATGAAATAGTATATTTATACTAATTTGCATGTAAATTAAGTATATCCACTGAATAGCCATATGCACACATTAGTGTTATTGGTATTTGCTGTTTTATTGTAATAATTGATATTATTAATGATGTTTGTTAGTTTTGGTTAGTTAACTGCAAATTAAGCATTATTTTCAACTTGTTAAACTATTAAGCTCAAATTTACACTCACTTCTAAGAGACGTGACTTTGATTGTACGAATGTGCCCAAAATGTCATTAATGAGTAAAAAAAAAACAGTCTGCAACATTTGCAGCTTTAATGAATAAGGGACTTGTGATAGAAGGTACGAAAAGGGAAGATTTTATAGTTACTTGAAATATAAATATATAAGACAATAAATGAATAATCTTGAAATCTACGAAAAAGAGTCTCGCAAATTATACTCTAAAAAATAAAGCCATTTTACTGCAGCGTTGTAGAGGTGAATTCCACCTGTAATTCATAGTGCTTTATTGTGAAATGTCTGTGATGTCTGCAACATTATTTGTGTGTGTGTGTGTATATATATATATATATATATATAATGTTGCAGACACACACACACACACACACACACACACACACACACA
>CM067485.1:25576279-25607393 GCA_034552555.1 Semaprochilodus insignis
AAAAAAAAAAAAAGTATATATATATATATATATATATATATATATATATATATATATATATATATATATATATATAGGCATTTTATTTACTATACAGAATGACAGAAACCCTCACGTCTTCTAATTGTTCATATATAATGTTAATAATGGTGACATGCAGCTGAATTAGAATAGTTTTGCCATTCAGTGCACTGTGAATGCCTCTGGATTTTAAAAATAAACACTCCATAAGTCAAAGTCAAAAGCATCATGGCACCATGACCCAGGCTTTACACAAACTTTGCATGTAATCGTTTAATCCATTCAGTAGCGGAATGACACCTACAGGGTGCTGTCAGACCGAATGGTACATAAAATAAACGTTCCTCTTATTTTCCACTGTGTGATCATTATAAGCATTTCTGATAGGAGAACTGCACTGTGCAGATCTTTAAGAGAACGTTGGCAGAAACAGAAATGTCTGTTTTTTGCTGGCCCGGCAGAACTAAAAGAGTTTCAGCTACATTGAATTGAGTTTACAAGCTTCAGTGTGCTGAGTGTATACAGTGACTGCATCATCTCTGAATGTCTGATCAAGCCTGAGATCACCTGATAATCAGTGTTAAAGGGGAGTCCCAGCAGTTTTCAGAATTCTGCATTATTAAATGGTTAAGACGTAAACTGAGCTGTTCGGAGATTTGATGAAATGTGAAATGTGCTGTGCCCTCTCTGTTTCTCTCTTCTGTCATCTCTCTCTTTCTCTTCTGTCTCCCCCTTTCTCTCTGTCCCCTCTCTTCCTAAATTCCATCCCTTCTCCTTCTTTCTCTGTCCCCTCTCCTTCTTTCTCTTCTGTCATCTCCCTCTTTCTCTCTTTTCCATCCCCCTCTGTCTTTTTCTCTTTTCTATCCCCTCTCCCTCTTCTTCTCTTCTCTATGCCCTCTCCCCTTTCTCTTCTCTACCCCCTCTCTTCTCTAGTCTCCCTCTTTCTCTCTTCTCTATACCGCCTCTCCTTCTCTGTCTTCTTTGTCCCCTCTCCCTTTCTCATCTCTTTCCCCTCTTGTTTCCCTCTTTCTCTCATTTCTATTCCCTCTTTTTCTCTTTTCTGTCCCCTCTCCTTCCGCTCCTCTTCTGTATCCCCTCTCCCTCTTTCTCTCCTCTCTATCCCCTGTCCCTCCTTCTCTCCTCTCTATCCCCTCTTCTTCCTCTTCTGTTGTCTTCCTGTTTCTCTGTTCTCTATCTTCTCCTCCTCTTTTTCTTCCCTATCGTCTCCCTTTATCTGTTTGCTCTATCCGTTCTTCCACTCCCCAGTTCACCACTGTAGTAAATAAATCTGAGCAGGCAAGTTTTACACACTGAACCATCTTCAGATCTGGTTGACTAAGTAATGAATGAACTGTGTAGAAACTTTAAAATTGAAGTTTCCCTTTAAGGGTTGCATTATGAAGAAAATGTTGGCGAATGCATAGTGACTGTGTTATCTGGAAATATGTGATTGAGATATCAGACGACACTCAATATTAAATGTGTCTGATCAGGCTTGAGGGAATGAATTTGATCGGGGTTTCCCTGTTTCCAGACTTTAACTCCTAGTGTCTCGAAATGGGTCACAATCACACGGTGTTGCTGCTAAACACAGTGGATGCTAAAAATATGCAGCGCGCTTTAGCCCGCCTTTCTCAGCAAGGAGCAGTGTAGTAATTGTGGCAATAACTAGAAAACAGCCCGGAGACATATTCGGCTGTCATTGTGCAAGCTAATTTCATACTTTTGCTTTGTTGCTGGCAGTCTTTTAAGACCCAGTGCTGCGAGCGCGCCCACACACAGCCTGTGTGCCTGTTCAGGGCCGCTGTGTGTTCTCTCGGTCTCTTGGTCTGTCTCTCTCTCTGTCTCTCTCTCTGTCTCTCTCTCTCTCTCTCTCTCTCTCTCTCTCTCTCTCTCTCTCTCTCTCACATACACACACTTCCTCCCTCCCTCCCTCCTGCACCTCCTTTGGCTCATCTGCTGTTGCCCCTCATCTCTTTGCTGATCTGCTTGGTGCTCCCATTTGCTTCAGAATCGTATCCAGCTGCACCGCCAGCCTGTTACATGCATTTAAGACTGTGTGTTCCTATTGATGACGCATAGTTGAATGGCACCATAATAACCTCATGTAGTCTCTTAAAGCACTCCCAAGGCAAAGCCCGCATGAACTGCCAGATTGTGTGTGCTTGCGCCTGTGTGCGTGTGTGTGCGTGAGCGTAGCTTTTGTTTATCGATTACTGCATAGAACTGTATAAGAAATGGAAAGCTCTAGATTGCAGCAGCGTAAGATACTCCAGTGTTTGAGCTTGGCTCAGTCACGACAACCACGGCGAAAAATAGACACTGTAAATTGTCATTAACCTTGCCTGCTCTCTACTAGTTTAATTGTGAGTTAATCTCTCTCTCTCTCGCTCTCTCTTTCTCTCTCACTTGCGCGCTCTCTCTCTCTCTCTCTCTCTCTCTTTCTCTCTCGCTTGCGCGCTCTCTCTCTCTCTCTCTCTCTCTCTCTCTCTCTCTCTCGCTCTCACTCTCCTGATCACTCTCATGCATCCTCTTAACCCTCCCCCTCTCATAATCACCCCACCTCTCCTCTCCACCTCTCACATCCCCACGTGCCCCTCTCCCCTCTTTCCTTCTTTCCCACTTGTTCGTCCCTTCTACCTCATTCTTTATCTCCTGTCCTTCTCCTTTCCCTCATTCTCTCCCTCTTTCTCATTCTTTCTTAACCTTCTTTTTTAATTCTTTCTCTCCCCATTTTTCTCTTGTCCCCATCACTCCATCCACCTCTCTTTCCCTGTTTCGCTCTTCTCCCCCTTCTTCCTCTTTCTTTTCTCCATTCTAACCTCTTTTGTCTCACATTCTCCCTTGTCCTTCCCCCTCTCTCAGTCTTGTCCACTCCGTCTACCTTTTTTCTTTCCCACCTCTACTCCTCTACGTATAGCTCTCCATCTTTCTTGCTCATCAAAACTGTACCTCTTCCCTTCATCCCTCCACTCTTTTTCTTTCTGTTGTCCATTCCCTTTTCTGGTTCTCTCTTGCACATCCCTCCCTGATATTTCTCTGCCTATTTGTTACTCAACGAACCTTTCTCTTATGTTTGTGTCCATAGGGGAAGGTAGCAGAACGAGGTGACCACCACACGCTCCTGAGCACGCCGGGCAGCCTGTACGCTGACCTGTGGCACACACAGAACAGCAAGGTCCTGAACAGTGAAGGCAACAACAAGGCACCTGTCCAGGTCGAGCGTGTCTCACAGAAGGAGGAGGAGCGCCGGAAGCTGCAGGAGGAGATCCTAAACAGTGTAAAGGGCTGCGGCAACTGCTCCTGCTGAGCCTCCAGCTGGAACACATACACACATGTGGCTTTCTGGGGAGTCAGACTTCCTGGGTCTTTCTCATTCCGTCCTAAAGCTCGCTCTACAGAGCTGCTGGAGGAGAATAGGCACACTAGGGCTCTTTGTGCTGCCCCAAAACTGACTTTACCCTGAAAACATGACCAAGCGTAGGCCCGTGTCCACTGGTCGTACTGACTGTGGCCAGTGAAGTTAGTTGATTTAGCAGCTCTCCTCTCTATTAATGGAATACATCAGTGTTTCTCAACCTGCAAATCTCAATTTGCTGCATCTGTAGGATAATATGGATGACCACAGACACTATTTTTGATGCACCTTCCTGTACTTCCAATACCTTACTTCGCTTGCAATAGGACGTAACAAGTGGGTGGACAGGCCAGATGTTTGTGCACCGTGTTGCTTCTTCGTGATAGCAACCTCCCTTTCAAATACAGCTTTTAAATGGCAAGTCCCATTGATGACTTCTTCGGTAAAATCAAAGTTTTTACCAACAACTACCAAAGTGCAGTCTGAAGTATAATATGCAAACAAAACATAGCATTGATACTGGCAGGAAAACTACAGATAGGTCAACGATCAGCTAACTAACAAATGCAACAGCAAAGTGGAGCGCTCCAGGGCCCCTCAAACAAATGTAACAGCAAGAGGATGAGAGATTTACAGTGACAGAGGAGCTAAAAGAAAAAGCAGCCACAGTTGCTTTCACTGGATGGAAACTTTCAGTGATGAAAACTGGGAACTGCATTCATCTTATTTTTACTTTCACCCTGCATTTGCGTGACTTTTGTGTCGGACTGTATTGGGGTCAAATTGAAGGACAAAGACTATTGAGATTAATGACAATTGACTAGACAAAAAATATGATGAATGAATTTCTTATTTTAATCCTTTGACAGCCCTAATAAAGAAATTCTCGGGCAGATAGAGATTAGGTTGAAAAACACTCTGATCATTTCTTTAAAAACTGGGTTATGGCATTCTGCACATGCACAGGCCACATTCACTGACATATGCCTTTCAGTGAACACAGTGTTTCCAAAGCCTGGTCTTCTCTCTGCCTTAATGCACCCACATCAGCTTAGGAAGGCTTAATTAGTATATTTGTTAGACCAGGAAAACACCAAAGTATGCAGTCCTTATTCCAGGACCCAGTTTTGGAATCACTGAGTTAACACATTATCAAGGTATTTAATTTAGTTTTAAATTATTATATATTTTCCATGTGATTAAGAACTGTAGGTAGCTGTTTTTATCATGGGCGTGTACATATTAATATAACATGACATGGTTTGTACAAGTGAAGAATCATATTGTACAGGAGCAAACGTGTCGGATGGCTTTTTGTAAGTGAAATATATTGACTGGATGTAACAGGAACACTTTGTATACTTAGTCGTTTGAATAACAGCACATTACACAAATATCCAGTGCTGCATTATGTTTGTCAGATCGGCTCTTCGGTGGACATTCATTTGTATGTGAAATTAAATGTGAACGGAAGCTG
Organism: Semaprochilodus insignis; assembly: GCA_034552555.1. Classification (NCBI taxonomy): domain Eukaryota; kingdom Metazoa; phylum Chordata; class Actinopteri; order Characiformes; family Prochilodontidae; genus Semaprochilodus; species Semaprochilodus insignis. The sequence goes on from CM067485.1 coordinate 25,581,136, forward strand.
CTGACAGAACGAAGAAAATAAAATATCTTGAATGAGTTTTCATTTGAGTGTCTGTTTTAGTTGCCACACATGTAATGATGTAATTTTCACGTTTTCACAACAGTGCGAGAATTGGATTCATCCTTCATTTGGTCATCCTGAGTGGTTGTTATATTTCCATGGTCCAGGTTCTCACTTATCCATTCATTGCTTTTTTGATATATTCAAATATAGTGAATCGTTTACATGGAACTTACAGTGCAGGTGGGGTTTAGGTCAGTGCTGGAGTGGCCATGGCAAATGCTTGATTCACTGTAGTCAATGAACTATTTTAGTGTTGTGTTGGATCATTGTCCTGATGGAAGATCCAGCCACTGCCCAGTTTAAGCTTCATTTTATGTTTTTTTATTTTATTTTGTAAAATGTTTTTGGCCTTTTTTAATCAAAACCAAATGTGTGCAGGGATCAGTATTCATCTTAAATATGTTTCACTTGGTTTGATTGGCTTAATGGCATCTTTGAGTGTTTAGAGGTCAATTAGTGGAAAAACGAGTTCAAGCTTCTTGGCTAAAGCAGTCAGAACCTCAGGCCACCATACTCCACTGGTGGCCTGAGGTTCTTATCTGCATGGCTATTTTTGTGTCCACATGGAAACCACCTCTGGAGTATATTGCCAGAAAGCTGTATTTTGTTTTTTGGAAAGTTGAACTGAAAATCGCTCATCTTCAAAATGCAGCAGTCTATACAGTATATAGCAATAAAGTCTATAGCCACAAAAAGCCCATTTGCTTAGCCCATATTTGTTGAGGGCTCTATAGCCTAAACACATTAAAGATACCATAGAATGGAAAATTGTATTTACACTGGCAAAGGTAAATAAGGAGAGTTCAGTACAATGTACAAACCTGATCTTGTGAACCTCAAACACTGTTGTTTCTCTTTCACATACAAATCCTGCATTTTCTAAACTGTTATGTAACACTTATTAATATTTACACTGTCAAAATTTACATACCACTATGGAGCAACAGCCAAGAAAAAGGTGGACCATCATTCCAGGCTGTGAAGGGGATGTTGGCACTTTTCATTCCCTTCCCCAAGGAACCAAACTATCAGTGGGCGAGGTGTTCTTTAAACATGGCTGAAGCTGGCTTCCTCTTCACAAGCTTCCTAATCAAGTTCCATTCCACCTTAAATCCAACAGTATATATATATGTATATACACATACAGGGGTTGGACAATGAAACTGAAACACCTGGTTTTAGACCACAATCATTTATTAGTATGGTGTAGGGCCTCCTCCTCCTTTTGCGGCCAATACAGCATCAGTTCGTCTTGGGAATGACATATACAAGTCCTGCACAGTGGTCAGAGGGATTTTAAGCCATTCTTCTTGCAGGATAGTGGCCAGGTCACTACGTGATGCTGGTGGAGGAAAACGTCCTTCTTGGTGGTATGCTGACATTACCCTGGATACCGTGGCTCTTGATACATCACAAAGACTTGCTGTCTTGGTCACAGATGCGCCAGCAAGACGTGCACCAACAATTTGTCCTCTTTTGAACTCTGGTATGTCACCCATAATGTTGTGTGCATTGCAATATTTTGAGCAAAACTGTAAAACTGTGCTCTTACCTGCTAATTGAACCTTCACACTCTGCTCTTACTGGTGCAATGTGCAGTTAATGAAGATTGGCCACCAGGCTGGTCCAATTTAGCCATGAAACCTCCCACACTAAAATGACTGGTGTTTCAGTTTCATTGTCCAACCCCTGTATATATATAGATTTTTTGGTATATAGTGTTAAGCCAATCAAACTAAAGTGCTGAGAATGATCCACCACCTAAATAATACCTGCGCCATGGGGGTTCTGTGGGGGTCCTGACCAACAACAGGGTGAAAGCGGGATAACAAAGTATACACAGAAACAGATGGACTACAGTTGTAAGACAACAAAGTGCGTCTGTATGGTAAGTGGAGCTGAGTGTAAAAACAAGAAGGCGGTTTTAATGTACTGGCTGACATGAGGGAATCAGTATTTATCTCAAATGTGTTTCATTCAGTTTGATTGGCTTAATTTCCCCTCTGAGTGTTTAGAGGTCAACCGGTGGTAGGACGACTTCATATTTGCACAGTTGGCCTATTATAACGAGGAAGCCCCCAGTTATATTTACAGCTGTAAAGGGGACTGACTTGTTTGGCAAATGGAAGCAATAAGAAAGGAAACCAAATAAATATGTAAATTCAGACCAAGCGTGTTTGTGCTAATTGATTTGCAATGATAAATGTGTCACTATAGTTTAAGACTGATGTATGAATGTGATCAGAAGTCTAATTTGGAAGCCTTAGGGTTGTGCGTAGGTGTGAAGTGGGATAATATTACACCAGATGTTCTTTACTTAATCTAATTGAGCACATGTTTAGGAATCCATATGTTTGTGGAGCAAAGATGCTGCAATTAACGTTGCGGTTTTATTCCATGCAGGGTCTATTCACTGGAGTTGAACCACTGAAACTGCCATTGTAGAATGATCCTCAAGCAGATAGCTGGAGAAATCTCCACTTACCAATTAATTAGCTCCTAATTGCAGGTTAAATGATTGGTTTGTATGCTGCGTATACTTGCAAGTAAATAACATCCACTGGAATCACAATATACATGGAAAGATGAGGGTTGTTCTGTCCTCTTTCTACTGTCTGAGTTTAATCAGCAGGAGCCCATTTTTAAACAGCTATCTGATCAGATTTTAGCTGTTGGCTTGAACTAAATCCTTAAAACGGCCAATTAAATAGCCAGTTTTATTCCAATCCAGTAACCAGAATCCCACTGAAGAACTTTGAAATCACTGACATGGTGGGGGTCTTTATAGGCTGAAGTAAAGCAGCAATTATAACAAAGCTTCCTGTTTTCCGTTTCCCTCTCAAATATGCAGCTTATCTCAAAGCTGGCACTAAGGGCTCACATCACTTGAACTCTGTGGTCAGGTCGCTGCTACTGATGCATGCACTTGTTTTTTTCGCAAATGGAATCTTCAGGTTTTTCACCGGGCAGTCTCCAGGCACATAAAAGCCCGAGCAGCTCCCCTCCCGCTCCCATTGTTTGAGCAGCCGAATAACACAGGCTGCTTTGTTTCTGCCCGAACTGTTTTTAGTAATGTATTTGGTTAAGCCCAAATCCTCCCTCTACTTCCTGTTGCTACCAGCAAAATCCCAAGCATGTAAATTTGGTGTATGACATCATGATAAATCATGTACGGTATATTCATATACTACACGGTATGTCCGTATACTACACTGAATTTGTGCTCCGGATCTCCTCCTTTTGAAGCAGGACTTGCTTTGTGTGGTTGCTGAAAGAGAACAGGCACTCTTCAGGACCTACAAGTGCCTTCAACTGAGAAAGCCTCTCCTAGAGTCGGTTTCCGCCCCAATTAAGGTAAAGCTAGACTCGCTGACCCATGCACAAACATGGACATGTCATGGGAGACCTATTCTCCTGCTGTAGGGTGTTACCTTGTGGCTGTTGTGGTTACACCAAGCACAGTCTGATTCATAAAAACTAAAAAGTTTCAGCCATGAAATGGTCTGAACCACCTACTTTAATCACTCTAAGATCAGAATCTTCAACGGGAATAGGTGTACTTATCATTAGACTAGGCTCGGCTGTAATGAGCAACATGTTTAAAAAGCATCATTACAGTTTCAAGATTAGTGCGCTGGGAAAATAGTGCATTGGATCAGGACTGAAAGGTGAATCATTTTCATCATTGTAATCAAAACCGAATCTTCAGATTGCAAGACAGCTGCACGTTAATTATAGCCCACATTATGAAGAGTGTTGTCTAAAGTTTGAAGTGGGGAAATTCTACCCAGTGACACTGGGAAGCTTGGGAACTGCCGTAAGATGAATTAGACCAATCAGAAGCAACCAAACACCCATGTGCTGTGTACATTCAGCATTCAAGCCTCCAGCCATAAAAAGTAGGGTTCTTGTTCTGGTCTTCTGGGCTAAAAAAAAAAAAACTGGCCTTGACCTTCATATACACATATATATAAAAATAGTCACAAATGAAATCACAGCCACCTGCATATTTTCTCCAAACCGTTCAGCCCTACTTTGGATTTACTTTATTTGAATGTGTTGAATAACAGTTCCAGACCAATAAATATCTTACATCAAGATTTTTTATTTGACATTTCTACCTTATATAGGCAAAAATGAAGACTTAAGTGAAAATATAGTCCTCTACATAGAAAACTGTATGTACATCATCAGTAATGTGAGTTCAGTACATAGAAATGACATACTGTGAACCTCAATCTCTGTTGGTCCTCATTCAGACACAAATATAAACAGATACAAGTAAAAGAGGGCAGTAAAACTCCAATTCCAAAATCAATTCCTAAATGGTTACATAACAGTACTGACTCTAAATGACACCTCCAAAAATGTGCATATACCAGCTCAAGTTCCAGCAGAAACAACGGCGGTAGATCACGAGCAATAGCGGACTATATGTGCAGAAACCTACTTTTCCAGGCTGAGAAGGGAATGTTGGAACTTTTCATACCCTTTCAAGGAATTTCGAATGGGCATGGTTCTTGTCGATCTTCAAATGAGGCTGAATTTGGCTTCTTATTCGCTAGTTTCTAAAGCGAATGCTCCCTTCCACCGTAAACAGTGCCTTGGCTTTTAAGGTGAAACGGGACATTCGTTTTATTTGCAAAACCGGCTGACAAACATCTTTAAGAAGATCCTGGACAACTTAAATTCATAGTTGTTAGCTTGCTCTGCGTATCTCGCTCTGTACAGTTTCTTAAACTTTGGACAATATCAAAGCTTTGCAAGGGGAAGAGATCTACAACTCTTAACCTTAACTACCATCACAACGAGTTAGTAACAGCTTTAATTTACTTTGAGCTGATGTCAAGAATCATTTTATTTTCCTACCTGTGTCCATTTAGACATGTTGCTTCTAAACCAGCCAGTCAGAGCAGAGTAAATCAAAATATTCATGAGCACACCATATAAGGCAAAACGGCTGCTAGAGCCAAAGAGCTTATGTATGGGCATGCAAATCCACAACTGGGCATTTTTCATCCTGATCACATAGCCACATACCTTCTATGGGACATCAGAAGAATTTAAATTGCTGACAAAATGCATACTGTGGCACCTTTTAATATGCACATGTGCACAAGTTTTACTTATTTGTTTGTAGGCGATGTGTTAACTTATTTAAATTTAAGCTGAGCCTATGCTACATAATTGTTAGCCTGATTTTAACACTGATTTGACCCTTCCTACTAATTCTCACCATCTTAAGCAATTGTCCATGTCACCATCCCATTTGTCCCAGTTGGAATTCGGGACTTAGGACTTTTGGCATCCTGAAAAATCCTTCACTTATGCCCTCAAACCCTAGACACATCCTTCTCCAAGTTTTGACTGAGTTCTCTTGGAATACTCTTTAAATGTGCTCGCAATCATCAGATTCATCCTCTCAGGGAAGGGGACCAAAGCACAACTCACATTATAACATATTGTGGGATCCACCAAAACCTCCATGCAGGCATGAATAGCTTAGGGGGTGTGGCCTTGTGAAAGAACTCCCAGTTAAATAGGTAAGAAACACTCCCTGTGTTTCATTCTGGGCTTATTGCTGGGCTGAGCATTTCTTGCTTCTATTAAAGTTCCTGTTCAAAATAAAGTACCTTTTGCCCATATATGCAATGTGTTCTGTGTCATTCCTCTACACCAATGCTACTATATTCTTCAGCATGTTAGATATTAGATTAAACTATGAATAATTTTCTACAAACTGATGAGCAACAGCTTAAATTGCTGCCACGTATCTTCTGACATAGCAGACTTAAATTTGGGAGCACTGCCCACTGCTCCTAACTAAACAGTTCACGTTCATGCAAATTACTGTTGGGCTGTTGTCGGACTGTTCTCCTCTCTGAGCCTCTCCAAAGGTCAGAATCTGATCACAGCTGTCTGGTTCTCTGAAGGGCATTTTGCATTTTTTTCCACTTCTTAGCTGCTTCATTGATGCTTTGGCCATGTTTTGGGCTCACAGTCTTACTGAATGATAAAGCTTTGTCCTGTGTTAGAATTGAGACAAAAGGAGCAGCTGGTTCCTGGCCAAGGAGTTCTGAAGCTGAAAGCAAGTTAAGCTTCTTAATAGTGCATTGAGATAAAGGGCCCACATTGTTGAACATGTTTTTTTTCCCTCACTTTTTATGAAATTGTTTGATGAATTTTGTAAAAAAAAAAAATGCTGAAGTTTCAAAACATACTGTTCACTGCCCAGTCCATACAGCCCATAAATAGGAACTGCAAAAAAGCTTATTTTGAATTTTTGTGATGTCATATGCTTCAGCCCTGCCCCTTCGCACTTAATAAAGACCGTGAGCCACAATACAGGGCAATCAGAACACATGTAATTTACATAAACCAGTCTTAAACACGCAGTAATACCCTAATGAGAGGTTGGACAGTGGACAATAAACTTGAGTGACATCCCATTCTTAATCCATAGGGTTTAATATGATGTCGACCCACCCTTTGCAGCTATAACAGCTTCAACTCTTCTGGGAAGGCTTTCCACAAGGTTTAGGAATGTGTTTATGGGAATGTTTGACCACTCTTCCAGAAGTGCATTTGTAAGGTCAGACACAGATGTTGGACGAGAAGGTCTGGCTCGCAGTCTCCTCTCTAATTCATCCCAAAGGTGTCCTATTGGGTTGAGGTCAGGATTCTGTGCAGGCCAATCAAGTTCTTCCACACCAAACTCGCTCATCCATGTCTTTATGGACCTTGCTTTGTACACTGGTGCGCAGTCATGTTGAAACAGGAAGGGGCCATCCCCAAACTGTTCCCACAAAGTTGGGAGCTTGAAACTGTCCAGAATCTCTTGGTCTACTGAAGCATTAAGAGCCCGAGCCCAACTCCTGAAAAACAACCCCACACCATAATCCCCCCTCCACCAAACTTTACACTTGGCACAATGCAGTCAGACAAGTACCGTTCTCCTGTCAACCGCCAAACTTTCACTAATGTGTGTAGGAGCAGTCTGCATGCCTAGGTGCTTGGTTTATACACCTGTGGCCATGGAAGTGATTTGAACACCTGAATTCAATGTTTGGACGGGGACAAGTGAATGCTTTCGGTAGATATATTGTATCTACACATTTTGGAGCAATATAAGCTGCATTTTAGACACTTTTCCTTTTTTTTCCTTTTCCTAATTTCTATATGACACATTTCTATATACACAAAAAATCAATACTTTCATATTCTAAAGCATAATGTAATGTCCTGCCTCTGGCTTGCATGGTTCGGCAATGGTGGTTCTTTGATGATGTGGATGGCCGAGGCCAGTAGTTGGGGCTCCAGTGCACACAAGCAGCACTCTCTTTGTCTTTGATGGCTCAGAGTATGGTGGAGGACGTGAAGACCAGCCGAGGCAGGTCTGCTACTGTTGCCTCTGCCCCCCAGTAGCACAAGAACAGACACCAAGATTGCGATGAGTTCCTCTGTGGATGGAGAGAATGACAAATCACTCAGTCTCTTCTTTTGCCGCACCCCAAGGCAGAGGACGTGGCCCGGAAAGAGGACGAGGAGGTCTCTGTGGCCAATGAGGAACTATGGGGAGGCAACGTGCTCCTGTCGGCATGGGTAATCTTTGAAGGGGGCTTTCAAATCAAGTCCCGCTACTAGATTGTGTGGCTTATAAACAATAATATCATTCACCTGCCCCTCTCACCACCATCATCTATCATCTAGTAAAACCCAGCTAGCTCAGAGATCCTCTCTGATACCGTTTTCACTTTTGCTTGGAAACACATCATGGTACGAAAAGAGAATGTGTTTAAACCTTAAGTCAACTTGCTTACCAGTAAATGCTGCGTTATAAGTGATCTCTTTTTGTATAGAGCTTCTGAAAGATTCCAGTTCCTCTTGGTTAGCGCTTTCGTGCACCACCCAGCAACAGCAACCTACAGGAGCTTCTGAATGTGTTTTAATTTATCAGAACTAATCAGAATTGCTACAACTGAACACCAGTGGATGCTAATTACTGCATCACAGGCTATTCATTGTAGGATGTGTATAGACTTTGATAAGCATGTTGGGTCCACCAGGAGGGCAACAGCTCAAAGACACCCGTAAAGCAGCATCTCTTTTCGCTCTCCTCCTTCTTTCCCTTTCTCCCAACCCTTGCCACTCTGGAGAATGAGAAGGAAGCTTGGGAAGACATAAAGTACTTTTGGGTTCGTTGGTTTTTTTTTTTATTTGCCACATGGCGTTTTTATCCAGTGTCATCATGGAAAAGCTGAACAGTATCAACCAAATGAGCCCAGTATGCTGGCATCAAGTGCTTTCTTTCAGAGGCTCAGCATGCACCTGAACAGCCCTTTGGAGGTAACATCGTTTTCTCCTGGTGCACACAGTGATGTATGTCTTCGGTTGGAGGAATTGTCTTTAAGATAGTCTGAAACAAAAGGAACCTTCCTGCCTGATTATTCAGTGCATCAAAATTTCATTTATTTCATTAGTGTCATAAGGAGACACTTCTAATAGGTGGGTCCTTGAAGATGAACATTTTTTAAAGTACCTCTGCGCAATGTGAACATTTCCTAGAACCATATGTCCAAGCTAAGATCAATACAACAGCTGAGAAATGCATATATTTATATATTTGTTTTTTGTTTGTTTGTTTGTTTGTTTGATTGATTGATGGATTGTTTATTCATTTACTCATGTATGTTTAGTCAGTTTTCACCCTAGTATAATTTTGTTCAATTGTGCCCACTAGATGGGTCCCCCCATCACACAATAGGCTACCATGCTGGATAAAGGCTAGCTTGTGCTTTCACCAAGACGCTAAAAGCACAACCACATAACTGTCAATTCTGTTAACAAATGCATGCGTTGGCTATCATCATGCTGAATGGTGAGTGGAGATGGAGGGCCATTCTACCCATCCATTGAGAGCGAGCGCAGTTATGTATATTGAATAAAACAAAAACATAAAACGTAGCTCGTGGAAAAGTTATTACACATTAACATTTTATGATAGCAGCATGATGGAGCAGTGGGCAGCACTGGCACCTCACAACAAGAAGGGCCTGGGTTTGATTCCCAGCTGGGGCGGCTGGGTTCCTTTCTGTGTGGAATTTGCATGTTCTCCCCATGTCTGTGTGGGTTTCCTCCAACAGTCCAAAGATATCCGGTCAGGTGAACTGGAGATGCTAAATAGTCCCTATGTCTGAGTGAATGTATGTGTCTGCTCTGTGATGGATTGGCATCTTTTCCAGGGTGTTTCCTGCCTTCTGCCCAATAGGTGCTGGGATAGGCTCCAGCAACCTCCATGACCCAAAAGGATAAGCAGCTCAGAAGATGAATAAATGCATGAAAGAAGATTTTATGTTATTTTTGTTCAATGTGCTAAACTTAGCAAATACATAGAAATTTGCAATATGAAAATATGTTCCCTGTAAAGGATGTGTTAACTTATTTTCACGCACAAAAGCAACATGTAATTTTACTGGGGGTGTTCAAACTTCTGCATCTGACTGGATAACACAAAATGTCTCTGTGTTTGTAGTCCTTTCAGATATTATTCTTCAAGATTGAAGCCAATGTATCTTGAGGAAAGTGACATATTTGAGCTTTACATTAGAATCATTTTCTAATTATATGTTTATTGAATTTGAAAGCTTTTTGCCCATATTGTTTTCCAGTATAGTTATGAATGTACTGCCTGGATTCTTGAAGAATGAGATTTGTATCCAAGTTAACAGTTTAATCTGGTTTCAACTCATTGGAGGAGACCATTTAACCCAGTAAGAATTTATTCATGTAAGTAAACTGAGCAGACCAACACTGATATAATTTAGTAGATTTTGTCCTCAAGCTGTTAGAAATGTTCTATGCTTTCTTCCACAATATATAAATAAAAAGGGCAAGTAGTAGGTTTAAAAAATATAGTTTAATATGTTTTGTATTTATATGTGTATTGATTATAAATAAATAATTATAAATAAGAAGACATATGATTGTATTTATTTAGTGTTTTCAATGCTGGTAGTTTTTGTAGCCCTAATGTTCAAAGAAACACTTTGGTCTGTACACTACATATACGTATATACATATATCTAACCCTATATATACTGTCCAAAGAAAAACAAGTACCTATTTTAAACTTCGTGTAAATCGATTTTGTGCCATTTCCGTTGATCCATACATCATGAAATTTCCACACAATGCAAACGACAGCTGCTGTGTACAGATGATGCACAAAAGTTGGACAGTGACTATATATATATATATATATATATATATATATATATATATATATATATGTATGCATGTGTGTGTGTATATACACCTTACTTGTATCTCTTTGCCCAGGATCCATTTAACATTCAGGACCCTCACAGGATCGCCACAGAGCAGGTATTATTATCAGTGGTGGATCATTCTCAGTACTGCAGTGGCACTGACTTAGTAATTGGATCTAATAACATGATCAAATGAACAAAGAGTGTAGATACAATGTGGGTGCACTTAAACAGGCCTATATGCTGTTTGTTGTGCTTTCTACACTGGAATAGATAGAACGGTTTAAATGGTTAGCCAGCCGCTGCTGCCTAAAGGCCTGATCTAAAAGCACTGTCGTGAATCACATGGAAGATGGCCCCCCATATGGGAGCCCTCTTCTATTTAATTATTTAATTCCGTCACTGAACCAGAGAACATTTATTCTGCACAGTGAGGTGGGTTCACTCTAGCGACGTCAACTGTTTGTCCCATTTTCTTAGATGATTGCGGCTCTCGTGTTTTGATCCCTTGAGACTTGTCTTATCGTGCGCTGTGTACGAGCTGGAAAAAAAGCGAGACCTTTTTGTAATTACAGTGGCCTGCTTGCCAGTGAGCCCTGCCTAGAGATAAAGCCGTTTATGTGAGGCAACATTTGCCAGTTTAGCTGGTTTGTGATGGAAGACTAAATGAACTGTACCAGCCACAGATGTCCACGTCTGCCATGATACGCGTCTGCATTGCTTCAGGAGTTCAGAGCATAATGAGGACTATCTTTCACTGTTTGCTCGAATTATGCTCCAACGTAGGCAGGAAATCACACAAAAGGCTCTAATAAGGCCAAGAGTGTGTGTGCGGAGGGTTGGGGTGCGCCAGGCCGGTGGGAGAGCTAGCATTAATGCAAACGAGGTGTTGATCTTAAAAGAAGTGCCGGCCCTATTGCTAGTGCGGCATGTGGCTAGGATAACGTGCAATTAATTCCTCCTCAAAAAAAGTCTTTAACTGGCCAGGTGAAGTTTGTAAACCCTCTCATTTGTAGGACTGTGCAGTTTTGAATGCCCTGTTGACAATAGCCTTAAGACGTCGTTTTCATCAGACTAGAAATAAGCAGTGTAAGCACAGACAAAGGTTAACGCTAAGCATCAGGCAAGCAGCGTATCCTGATTTTAATACACTGGAGTGCCAAAGGCGTTGTGCGCATTGTTTGCGTGCGCAGGCATGTGTGAATGTGCACAATGAATATGCATCCTAGCCTGTGAGAAGATGTAGTTATTCCCAGCGCTTCGTGTAGGAGGGTAAATTTGTGTGTGTAATCCGTGTGTTTAGTGCCGGCGCTTCCGGTCAAACGGATATGAATATGCACATGCAGATAAAACTCTTTTCATCTGCCCTGGAGTTACTGAGCACAGCAAAGCATGTGAGCGGAAGTCAATAGCAAACCCAATAGAACTGGCATGCCAAATGTCTTTGCACTTTGTCAAGGCAGGAAGAATTTATCTGGACTTATTGTGGACACTCCAGTGTTGGGATGGCATTTGTATGTGCTAATTAAACAGACACGGATCCATAACTTTCTGTAAGCGCAGTCTTGTTTAATTGATTACGTGTGCAGAGCTCGTATTAAGGGTATCGTTGTGGTTTTTGACCTACGTCAATTTGTCTTTTTTGCCATACTAACCTCCGCCTAATTATATCCTATATTGAGCCTAATTAACAGGTACATTAAACCAGGAATCGTGCATAGCAGCAAATTAGTATGTGCTGGCGTAGCATCCATAAAGCACTGATATTTCCCCCCTTTTAGCCAGTTTGCAATATAAATGAATACGTCAACCAGCTTCTCAAAATTCCTTTGCAGTTCACTCATTGAGATGTAAACAAACGAAGTCAGTCATATATGGTTTGATTTGAAATGCTTTGTTGTAAAAGGTACCCACTCATATTTCCTTACAGTGCTGGTGAGAGGTCACAATGTCTACAATACACATATTGTCATTTTATTTTCTGTCTAAAATAACACACGTCTTTTGACTTTTTGGTAGTGGTAAAATAAAGTGTTTTGTCTTGTAACAGACCGTGTATACCACTCCACCATCAATGGATATTAGAAAAATACACAGTCGAGTCACATTATTATGATCACTTCCTATTTTTGACGGCAGCAGCGCTTAGCTCATGAAGGAAGTCACGTTTTCATGTCATTCTCTGGGTCCACTCATCCATGTGGAAGACGCTCTCAATGGCAGCAAATTCATTGTCTGATGTTTAAGATATTGTTTTACAATAGTTTTGAGATAAGGTTTCGGCCTAAAACATACATAATACACATAGTCAAGTCACGTTATTATGACCACCAGCTAATATCCAGAGTAACCGCTGAGTGCAGCACGGACAGCAGCTAGACTGTCTGAGAGTGACTCACTAAGGTCCTGGTAGGTTGTCACAGGTATATAGAGCCATGCTGACTGCAGACATGTCACACAGCTAGGAATGTCTGACATTGGTTGGAATTGCATGACCAAGACTTCCAAGTACTACCCTGGCCACAGATACCTGTGACAACCTACCAGGACCTTATTGAGTCACTCCCAGCCTTCAAGCTGCTGTCCATGTTACACACAGCAGTTACTCTGGATAGTAGTTGGTGGTCATAATAATGTGACTTGACTGTTTTTTAGGCCGAAACCGTATCTCAAAACTATTGTAAAACAGTGTCTTAAACATCAGGCGACGAATTTGCTACCATTTCATGTAACAACTTTCTGTGAGGGAGACATCTTGTTCCTGTCAAGGAATGTCAATTACTTTGTACATCTTAACAATATAACAATGCAGAAATGCTGTAAATTCTGTGGAACGGGCTTGTGTGAGAAACTATATACTATGTTTGCTTAATCTGTAATGGCATTTCTAATTTCAGTCTAAAACAAGTAGGCCTTAAAGAGGAAGCATTAAATATTTGGTTACAAATCCAGCAGATGAAGAGACTATACCTTGGGTATAAAGTAAGATAGTCCACATTCAAATAAAGATGACCTTTTTCCTTTTATGACTGCTTTTTCTTGATTTGGCTTTGGTAATGTCACAGAAGTCTTGGAAACATAAAAGGCAAGTTAAGTTCACTTTAAAAAGTGGAACACAAACCAATATATGAGGTCTTTTAGGTATAAGTACATTAGAAATGCAAAAGGACCTAGAGCAAAGCCTTGAAGGACACCACATATGACATTAAAAGCTGAGGTTGAGGGAAAGTAAACAGTTATTAGAAGAAGTTACCATAGGACACATAAAGAAGTTTACTGTCTAAAGCATTTGCCAGAAAGTACAACCTTTTAATCCATATTTCAAGAGAACAATTGGATCATTTGTAACACATGTAAGACTAGCCAGATTTAGGAGTCTGTAGAGTTGACGCCTGCTCATCCTACACATATAATGTACTGTAAGTGCTATTATTGTGAAGGAGAAACATCTAGGAATAATAACAGTTCAGCCCTGAAGCAGTAGGCCACTCAGGCTCTCAGAACAGAACTGCCAAGTGCTGAAGCATGTAGCGTGTAAAAATCGAGTGTTCTCAGCTGCAGCACTCACTAACAAATTCTAAAGTCCCTTTGGAAGCAGCATCAGCTCAAGAAGGTTCATGGACTGGGTTTCCACAGCCGAGCAGCCGCACACACTTTCATCACACGCTATGGCAAGTAGGGGTGGATGATATGATCATTTCTGTCATGGTGATGCACGATATGCATTTACGAGCATATCAGTACCTAGGGATCACTAACCAGCTGCAAGTTTCATTATAAAGAGAGTGTAATTAGTCCTGTTTAATTGGACTTAATGCAGCACAAAGTGTGAAATGTTAAAAGATTATCACTGAATTATCATAGTTTTTCATTAGCAGTTTTTAAATGTGACTAGCACGTTTTTTCTGGGGGCAGCACAGTGTCGCCTCACAGCAAAGCATGGGCTCCAGAACCCCCATGACCCAGAAGGATAAGCAGCTCAGAAGATAAGTGAACGTTTTGATTGTGTGTCAATGTATATACTATTTTTCCTCAGCACACCTCTGTTGGACTCTGGAGAAGTGGAAAATCATGCTCCTGGCAGTCTGATGGACGAATATGTGTTTGGTGGATACCAGCCAAACGCTACCTACTGGAATGCATAATGCCTAGAGTAATGCATAGAGTAAGGTTTGGAGGAATAATGGTCTGGAGCTGTTTTTTATGGATTGTGCTGGACGTTTTAGCTCAACTGAAAGGAAATCGTAATGCTACGACATTAATGATATTCATTAGAAGTGGTTCGGGGAAGACCCTTTCCTTTTCCTACATGACATTGCCCTGTGACCCAAAGCAAAGTCCATAAAGAGAATGACTTACCATATAGGTTCACTTCAGGTTCTACATTTACAGACTGTAGTCCATCTGTTTCTCTGTATACTTCGTTAACCCTTTTCACCTTGTTCATCAATGGTCAGGACCCCCACAGGACCACCACAAAGCAGGTATTATTTGGGTGATGGATCATCCCATTAAGTCACTACTGGACTGAGAATAGTCCTCCAATCAAAACTTTCCAGCCAACAGCTTCCAGTGGGCAGCGTCCTTTGACCATTGGCACCAACAAGAAGCAGTGTCTAATAGAGTGGACAGTGAGCGGACACAGTGTTTAAAAATTCCAGAAGCACTGCTGTGTCTGATCCACATGTACCAGTGCAATGTATATTAACATACCACCACCATGCCAGTGTCACTGCAGTGTTGAGAATGATCCACCACCAAAATAATAATTGCTCTTTGGTGGTCCTGTGGGGACCCTGGTCATTAAAGAACAGGGTGACAGGGGGTTAACGAAGTATACAGAGAAACAGATGGACTACAGTCTGTAATTGTAGAACTACAAAGTGCTCCTATATGGTAAGTCATTATCTTTATGGACTATGCTTTGGGTCACAGGGCACTGCCATGTAGGAACAGGAAAGAGCCATCCCCAAACAGATGGGCTGCATACTACACTATGATTTTTACATTTTTACATTTTTTTTTTCCTTCCTTGTTTTACTTTCTCCAAGGTGGTCAGGGTGGGGTCAAGTAGGTAATTAACTTCAAGTGTATTTCCAGAGAGCTCTTTAATAACTCTCTGTGATTGCATGCCACCTCTTTAAAACAGCGTTTATAAGTAATGTAATACCTTTACTTTAGTGTTGAAAATGTTTACTAAATGATTATAGAAAAAGGGCGCAGTAGAGGGTAAATGTACACTACATGGCAACGTATGTGGACAACCTTTAGCCACAACCATTGCCAATAGGTGATACAATCAAGCACATAGCCATGCAATAGCCATGTGTAGATACACACGGGCAGCAGAATGGCCACAAGCCATGTGAAATTTGTGCCCTGCTAGGTCTGCCCTGGTTGTCTGGAAGTGCTACTGTTGGGAAATGAATGTATCTACGAGCAGCAACAGCTCAGCTACGAAGCATAAACTCACAGAATGCATCTGCTGAGTGCTGTAGTGTTCAGCATGTACAAATTATGATAGGAGCTTTGTGGAATGGGTGTCATTGACTGAACAGCTGCACATGATCCTTAGATCACTATGTGCAATGCCAAGCGTCAACTGGACCTGGTGTGGAGCAGATCGCCACTGGATTCTGGAGCAGGGAATACATGTTCCCTGGAGTGACAAATCATGCTTCACTATCTGGCAGTGGGACGGCTGAATCTGGATTTGGTGATGTCAGTGGAACACTGCATATCAGAATGCATAATCTGATTTGGCTTTGGTGAAGGAGGGATGATAGTCTGAGGCTGTTTTTCAGGGTTTGGGCCCCATAGTTCCAGTGAAGGGTAATGTTAATGCTATAGCACACAAAGGCATTTTAGATAATTATATAATTCCAAGTTTGTGACAACAGTTTTGGGAAGATCCTTTCCTGTTCTAGCATGACTGTGCTCCTGTGTGCAAAGTGAGCTCCATAAAGACAACTACTTCAGAGTTGACAATATAACTGCGTTGTGGACAACTCGACAACAACAGCAGGGATTTCACCAGAGCCTGAGTGATGATTACGGTGTGAGGCTACAGCTAGAACAAGAGAAATAAAAAAGCCATTCTCCAGTCTCTAGGAGTCAGCCTCACTGCCCATGCAGATGAAGATCACCGTGATAATGGTTCTGTCATCATTTTCATCATAGTTTTGTTCTACTATTACAATAAATGACCATTTTCAAAACAGAAGAATCGCCAAAAACAAGCTAGATTTTTCTACACTGAAAAGCATTAGCAAACACAGCGGTTGCCCTAGTGTCTTTTTCTTTAGCATTAATTGGCTTAGAACAACAGTAGCACCCTTATTCACCCAGGCTTCACACAGTCCAGTCTGAGTGTGTTCAGATGTATGATCATTAAGAACAGAGGTCCTGCTGTGGAGTGAGCGAACAGAAGAAGCAGTTTTATTTTTAAAGATCTGCTAAAGCTATGAGCAGAATTCAGTACGTTGGGTGCAGGTGAGATGTTTTGTTTCCATTTAAGCTGTTATTGACTTCACAGGGCAGGGAACACTTGTTTAGGAAATTCAGGAATTAATAATGGAATAGTGGGGAACACAGACGAAAAATGTTAACCAGTCAGATTTTGGAGCAGTCAGCCAGGATACTTGGACTCTTGGTTTAGATGTGCTTTTCTGCTCTTGTCTCATCTACAAAAACTCATTCATCACCTGACTCCTTTCATTTGAGCAGAAGTCGGATGATTTTTGATGCAGTGCTGCAACAATTAGCTTGAGTTCTATTAAAATAGGGTATTTCAGCTTAGAGAAATGGTGGATTCTTGCTTTGGCCAAATATTAAGTACTTAGATGTTGCTGTATTTGCTGGAGACATTACTGTAGATATTAAATAAGAATAAATGTGGCTTAGGTGTTGCTTTATGTGTGTTAAATATGAATATGTTTTAGAATATATTTATATAGTTATAAACAATATTTTTATTTCCATATTTGTGCTGAATATGAATGTTATTAGATGTTGCTGTGTGTGTGCTGAATATGAATGCTATTAGATGTTGCTGTGTGTTTGCTGAATATGAATGTTATTAGATGTTGCTGTATATGTGCTGCACAAGAATGTTATTAGATGTTGTTGTGTGTGTGCTGAATATGAATGTTATTAGATGTTGTTGTGTGTTTGTTGAATATGAATGTTATTAGATGTTGTTGTGTGTGTGCTGAATATGAATGTTATTAGATGTTGCTGTGTGTGTGCTGAATAGGAATGTTATTAGATGTTGCTGTGTGTGTGCTGAATAGGAATGTTATTAGATGTTGCGGTGTGTGTGCTGAATAGGAATGTTATTAGATGTTGCGGTGTGTGTGCTGAATATTAATTTTATTAGATGTTGTTGTTGTGTGTGTGCTGAATATGAATGTTATTGGATGTTGCTGTGTGTGTGCTGAATATGAATGTTATTAGATGTGGCTGTGTGTGTGCTGAATATGAATGTTATTAGATGTTGCTGTATACGTGCTGCACAAGAATGTTATTAGATGTTGCTGTATGTGTGCTGAATATGAATGTTATTGGGTGTTGCTGTGTGTGTGCTGAATATGAATATTGTTAGATGTTGTATGTATGCTGAATATGATTGTTATTACTTGTTGCAGTATATGTGCCAAATATAAATAAATGTTATTTGATGTGACTGTTTCTGCACTGAGTATGAATTAATGTTAATATATGTTAATGTATTTGCACTGAATATGAGTCACTTGTATGTGTTAATGCAGTGAATATGAATATAAATAAATGTTTTTAAATGTTCATGTATATGGGCTGAGCATAAATGTGAATGCACTAAATGTGAATAAATGTGATTACATTTTAATGTATGTGCACTGAATATGAATAAATATGATTACATTTTAATGTATACGCACTGAATATGAATATATGCTGTTACATGTTAATGTATATGCACTGAATATGAATAAATGCTATTACTTGTTAATGTATATGAACTCAATATGAATAAATGCTATTACATGTTAATGTTTATGCACTGAATATGAATAAATGCTATTACATGGTGATGTTAATGCACTTGATTATGACTTATTTTAATGTTAATGTATAAATAAATAAATATTCATAAATGTCTATTTAAATGTCTTGATGTATGTGCACTGCATGTAAATAAATTGTATTATGTATTGCTGCACTTGTACTGAATATAAATAAATGCTGTGACATGTTAATGTATATGCACTGAATCTGGATAAATGTTATTACATGGTAATGTATATGCAATTACAAGTTAATGTATATGAATAGTTATGAATATGAATAAAGGAATAAATTTAGATGTCACTGTTTGTGTGTATTAAATGGTATGATGAATTGGGCCCAACATGGGCAGAGACATGCACTAAGAAGGTAAAAATAATGGCCCATTTTGATTTCATCTTGACTTTAAAAACATGTCATTTATCAGCTTTTGATAATGAGCTCTTCAGAACGTGTGTCAAATGTGGAAACAGCAACTGTCTAGCCATTCAGTTCAGCACTGGTAAATAAATGTCGACATAGAAATGTAGATACGTATGACTTTAAATAAGATGAATATGACAGGAGTTACAGGTGAGTGGTTCTGTTGGACTATTCTGATGTCTGATGCCTTAACTCGAATTCTGCCCCCACTTTATCCGTTAAGCCTAATTTAACTGCTTATGGTCTTATTTCAGTCACCGTAAACAAACCCAGTCCACGTACAAGCTGGACCTAAGGATATATGGAGGATTTCTATCACGGTAAATGGTGCTACGTTTTTTTCCCGCATGCCCCGCGAGTTATTTCTTATCGTGCCCGTTTTCCGGCAAGCCACGCCCCCCGCGCTGAGATTAGCTGGTAGCTTCTACTCACAAACGGTCCGCCAATAGGAGCGCAGTGTGTGTGCTGTACCCGCTGAGAGAGTGTTGTCGATGTGTCAGTTTTTTATCATAGAAATGACTCATATAATCAGCTCATATGTGAAGATGCAAAATACCATTTACTGAGATAAAGATACGTATCCTAATTATTTTTTGGAACTTCTCATATATATTCTCCCTTTCCCCTGCTTTTTTTTTTTTCTTGCAGACATTATTGCTATATTATTACTATAAAATAACAGTGTAAACAGTTTAATTTTCTATTATCCTTTATACGTCTAACGACAGCTTTATCTACACTTTGTACATATGCTCAACGTATTTTAAAGAAATAAAAAGGCCGCTTTCCCACCTGTATTCACACAGGCCACGCCCCCTGCGCTGGTACAGCAAGTACGAGTCGGCGAGCTGTAAGCCAAATGAAGCGCAGGAGGCGTGGCTCGTCCGCAATACGCTCGTAGATGTGCGTATGAACCACTATCACAGTGGGCGGAATAAACCGACAGGCGAGCCAATCCCGGGGTAAGAGGGCGGGGCTTTTCGGAATAGGGGTGGGAAACAAAACCCCATAGAATAGGCGCTCTTTCATAGGTCGGATAGGGAAAAAAAGACGAGGAGGAAAAGGGGAGCAGCAAGTTAACGAGACTGCGCCCTGCGAGTAAGGTGGCAGGGGAGGGGGGCACGAGTGAGAGAGAGAGAGAGAGAGAGAGAGCGGTCCAGCCGCAAAAAAAGAGAGAGTAGAGATAACGCCTCAACAATGGCACCATCAAGCACCTGGTAGTCGAGGGGGGAGCTGCACGCTGCGGGAGTTTGAGGCAGAAACGCAGGCTTACTGCCATTGTGAGCCATGGTGGAGTACGACTGGTGCTGTCATTTAAAATGGAGCTCTAGGGGGAAGAGAAGCGGGCTGGCTGCATCATTGGGAGGCGCGTCCACCTGCTAATAGAGGAGGCCCAGGCTCAGAGGAGGAAGAAGAAGAAGAAGAAGAGGTGGAGGGGAGAGAAACATGGAGAAGTGCGTGCGTTGAAGGGGAGGGGGGGTTGTCCAAAGGTCCGAGCTTTTTATTTCATGTGGCAGAGGAGGCTTCGAGAAGAAGAACACAGCCTGAATTCTCTGTCAGCGTGAGCTGGAGGTAAGGGGAACCGTCCGGCTGGGGAAACGAACATGTCAGCTTTTACGTCTTGTACAGCACGTTCCCGTAAATAAACATGTGTTTTTTTTCCTGTGGGCAGCCATAGAAAGACGGGATGGTAGGCTGCATGAAGAGGGAAGGTGGTGGTGGTGGTGTGTGTGTGATTGTGGGGGGTGTTCTGACCGTTTTGGCTGCAGTTTCTATTGGTGCAGACAGTGGACGTAGGCTGCTTTGGAAGGGAATGGGCTACTTTTGGCTTGATGAGATAATGTGTTGAATAATGCTCACTCTGTCTACCTTCTGGGAATTGCTGGGATGGGTAAAGCAGCAGTTTGGGTTCTGGGGAAAAAGGGGCTGAAGGGGTTTCCAGCATGGAGTGTCCTGGAGAATTCCTTCCAGGACAATTCTGTAGCCTTTAGAGGCTTTCATAGTGTCACTGTAACGAGAGGCTTAGAAATGGTCATTGTGGTCAAGCTCCTTCTTATGGTAAGATGTCATACATGGAAATGAAATCCCACTTCCATATAAAATATAGGAATATAGGAGCAGTGCCAGCAATTTGTCGTCCCCCGTGAGTATCTATAAGCACTGGCTATCATTCAGAACTGATGCAAGGAATTGCAGCTTCTTCACAGTCTGAGTGGTTACTGGTGATCCGTATCAGGAATTCTACTCCCCCAGTGCTCAGTAAAGGATAAATGACGTGTTTAAACCCCCCCGGTTTGTGTAATATCCATACAGAAAGCCCTGAGTTGATGCAGCGTCCAGAGATAAGAAGGAGAAAATGCAGATAAATTGCGCTGATGTGCCGACAATAAATGTTGATATTCATCTCTGGTGGCAGAGCGGGCTTCTTTTTTCTTGGCCTTAAGGCTAAAATGTTGTAGGACGGCTCGGCTCAGCTGAATTCCGTTCTCAGCTATCACACATTTCCAGCCTCAAGTATTATATCACTCCCAATCTGTTTCACTCACTGACTGACTCACAAGTCCATCAATGGGGCAGTCTCTCTCTCTCTCTCTCTCTGTTTTTTTCTTCTTCTTTCCCTTCCCAGTGTTTAGTCATGTGTGCTTGTTTGTTTTCTCTGTGGTCATCACAACAATGGCCGCTTAAATGATGGCTATGAATATGAATTTATTTAGAGGGGAGCAGATGGCAAAGTCAAATGGTGGTTGAACCAGGAACTAAGCTGAGATGCGCAACGTGAAAAGCACACTTATGTAAATCAGGCATTACACTAGGATAAGGCTGGTGCCTTGCAAAGGAATAACAAGCTTGCCTTTTCCCCCCTTCTTCAGCCTTCAAAATTACATTGAATTTGCTTGATTTATTGGAAACAGGAGCCTCAGCCTGTTATCCACCAATTGGTAGCTCCAGATCAATTATGCGGACGACTGCTTTATGTATTTATTTATTTATTTGGGTTTCAACTCAGTCCTCAACATTGATCCCTTTCACACTGAAGTAAGCTGACAGCTAGTATTGATTCAGCACACTGTGTATCTAACTAGTCCTGCTTGGGGGTTTGGCTTTCAGCAATATCTGTATGTCTTGCTCAATTTTCGCACTGTATTAGCCTAATGCAGAAGCCCGCCACACCAATTGGGGCTTCTTTAAACATGTGCTGTGCCTTTTTTGTGCTGTTTTGTGTAGTTAATCTCCTTCCAGGTCACTGTACATCCAGAACCTAACAAATCACATTCTCCATTTGCTTCACTCTGCTCCTCACATGACTGTCATAGTGCATTCACTGGTAGATAAATGAAGTTACAGAAAGGACCTTGGCCTTAAGCGCTGCTTTAGAGAGCGACTGTGGCAAGAAAGTCTCTTAATAGTCACATTAAACCAACAGAAACAACAATTTCCCAGTCTTGTTTACCATCCCCAACCCTGCACTTGAGGACTCGCTTGTTATCAGTGAGAACAGTACATTGATTCACACTAATGCATTGATTTGCAAGGCGGCAATATGTTTGTAGCATAGCAACATGCAAAAATAGGTTTGGCTTGTTAATTTAATTAGGAGCGCTTTCAAGCTGTGCATTCAAACTTATTTCGTCTTGCAGCTTGATGATAAAAACCTTTCCTGGATGCCTGCCGATGATGGCTGGATCGCATCGCAGAGCATCAAGTACACAGTGTTATGGAGAAAATGAATAAATTGCATTCTCAGGCCAAAGGTTCACAGGCTGCATCCTAAACAGCATCTTTGCTCTTTCATCTCATCCTTGCTGTGCCGTAGATGCAGCCCCTGGAAGGCCGCCTCTCGTGCTGTGTCAGAGAGAGCTGGGCAGAAAACAACACTAAAACGTTTTGAAGTGGGCCGCGGATGTCGGCGGAAAAGCGCTGACGAGGCCGGCCCGGGTCTGTGTCCCGCACCGCGCTACAAATGAGAGCACTATTGCGCCATGTCTCTCGCCCCCGTGCTACAGAAGCAGCTCGGCGGGCCCCCCGGCAGCGTCTGCTGGAGCGCTCTGTAATTAAATAGAGGTAAGGTCCAGGGGAGATTGCTCAGCGCCTTGATTGCTTTTCGTGGCCAGAGGGGGGAAGGAGCGTGGGCCACCCCCCGGGGAAAGAGCCGGTGTCAAAGCCTTAGCGGCGTGCACCCCTGCCTTCTGCACCTCCACCTGCCTGCTTCGCCAGGATTCGTCGTTCAGGCTTGTTTTAAAGGGAAAGTCAAAATTATCTGCTCTTTACTGAAACAAAAAAACCCATATACCTTTAAGTATACCCTGCAGTCTGTATATGGAAACTCAGTCATGGTTGTGATGTCACAACCATGGACACATTTATATGATCCCATGTGATCTCTCTCCAGTGTTGACAAGAGTGTTGTTGCTGGAGACAGCCTGTGGCAGAATCGGAGCAGAACATGTGTTGGAAAATGATTAAATGTTGTGCTGTTCCTGTCCGTCAGTAGTGCTTGGTGATGTATCAGCAATTCCGTCTGCCACACTGTGATATTAATTCTCATTTCTAGTGATATTGGCGCACTACATCCATGATAACATTCAGTTCCGTAAAGTAGTGGTGTCTCTAGTGCCACCTGATGAGAAACCGGTTCCCCTAACGTATGCGTTCATGTAGTTTATTCGCGTGATGGACAGATCACTGAAGTTGTGCTATAGGTGTTGTCGTTTATCAGCTGGCATCTATCAGTTTTCCTCTTATTTTACTGTTTTTTAACTGATATCAAGAAGGTATGAAAACTGCAAGTTTAAAATGTATGTTGCCATTACCATTTATTATATTTATGCAGTTGATCTGATTGCTTCTGTCCGACACCATGAAGAAAATAGCGTTGATGTCAGGGGGATGAGTAAATGCAGTTACAACATTATGATTGGTGATACTGTATCGATTCTCAAAAACACAGATTTTTAATTAATGTAAAGATTGGTGGGAGACAGTGGTTCATTTTGTGTTGTGTTTAAACACCTGACCGCTGGATAGCAGTGTTGTAATCCTTAGCCATTAGATTCTTTTACTCCATCATAAACAAGTAGCAGAAGAGCTAAAGTAGCATGGAAGCTAATGTTAGCTTTAACAAGCCTAACTGACTAGTTAACAGTTTTATACTATGACTGTTTTTCTAAAATTCAAAATTCTAAAAGTTCAAAATGTGTAATATATTTTTGCTTTACAATATCATAATAGATCATACTATATCGTAACCCCTGTATCATGATACTTTATCATGTCGCCAGGTTCTTGCCAATACACAGCTCTAATTGATAGCACAATTCGGCTAAATCGTGCTGTACCGAAAATGTCAATGTACCCAACTTCATTCATGGCATTCATGTTCTGCCTTCTGGTGGGAAACTCGTTTCTTCTGATAGATCCGTAACCCCCAACCGAGGACAGAAACAGCTCAACTCAATTAAACAAACATTGCTCACTGCTGCCCCCTGTACGTGTTATGGCACCAGTTGGAAGTGCTTTTGTTGCTTTCAACCCATGACGTATCTATTGCCCTAGAGTGAGGCACAGGCCAGGGCAGCCAATCAGAACATAATTACATATATTAACCTGAAGGGAACAGTAACAAAACCATCCTGAATATGGTCATGTAAAAGATGGAAGTACATAACCACACTAATGTTGTAAGTAGACTTTAGGGAAAAGACACACAAGGAAAGTGCAGAATATGGACTCGAGGTTTTGGGGCTGGCTTGGCAGGATGAATGAAAGCACATCTTTATTATAAAGACATAAGCTTATGTGCAGGTGAAGGGGTAGAAGCAATGCATGTCTATTGAAGGCATATCAGTGGAACCGCATATCCGTGATCGCCCAGCGCTGTTGGGGTTTGATGTCAGTCACTCTCTGCTGCCGCCTGATCTTGCCGCAGTGTAAGTGAGCCTTGCTTAGAGACGAATCCTGGTGCTTCTGCCCTGTTCGCCAGACAGATAAGCAGGCACTGCTCACCCAAAAGTGCACCTGGCACACGCTGAAACGCAAATATTGTGGTTTTCTTCCACGTTCGGCAACTCTCTTATTATTAAACCGCCCATGTATTCGCTCAGTGTCCATTCAAGAAATAGCTGTGTGCTGGCAACAGGCTGTACGTAGCTATTCTCCCATGAAATAAACACGACTGCAGCAACTTGTTGAGTAGACTTCTTTTGAAGCCTGTGGCAGATAGCTTGTATTTATCATGATTTTTTCCTCCATGTGAATAGCGCAGGGTTTTTACAATGCATGTAAATTACTCTACTTTAGTGGCTGTGGTCAAGAGCTTCTTGATTAAATCATGTCCCCATCATGTGACACTCTACAGTTGTCAACAGTAAAATGACTCAGATAAGGGTGGATGCAGGTGCAGGAGAATGGATAATTTCTTATGCACGATAGAGTTGACAGTATGGGAAGAGCTGCATCTGAACATCCTTTTTTCTGCCATGTGTGACCTTGATTTTACAAAAGGTGGAGTGTATCACACGTTTCTGTGTCAGATGCCATGTGTTGCATTGTTTTGGTTCTGAAACTGGTTTGGTTCAAATTGGGTAAGAGAGGATGCAGAAATGAGTTGAGTCTTCTTCAGATGTCTTCCAATTGGGACCTGGAATCCTGGAACTACCAGTGATTACAAAATACAGGACAGGATACTATATTCAGGGTCCATATATCTGCTACACTATTAATTATCAAAGTGCTATTGGAACATTCAATGTTTAATTTGTTTAATTCAGGTCAGTTCAGTTCAACTTTATTATCGTTATATCAATACAAGGGTGTACAATATAGTGCAGTACTATCGGACTATGTCTCCAGTGCAGTAATTGAAAATAGATAGCAACAGTGCAAAGACAAAGACAGAGACACAATACAGTATGTGTATAGACAGTGAATAAACAGATTTACCTTCACTCTTGGATCCTTTCAATCGATGGTTCTTAAATGAAGCTTGAGATGTACGAGTCTAAAACATCTTTTTGAAGTTTGTAGATCCTCCAGATACTTCAGCAGTTCTTAACCCATTGAAGGTTTTTCTTAGAAGCTCCAAGAAACCCTTAGATTTGAGAGGGTCTAGTCACCTGCGCAAGGGGTGGAGCATATGGCAAAAATTCATATCACCATACTCAAAGACATTTTTGATGATGCACAGTCCACATCACAATATTTAGACACACAGGCACAGTGTACCATTAGTGCTGCACTTGAAATCTACTGTTAAAACTATAGATACAATGATTTTATTTAAAATTATGCACACTGTCCTCACTGAAGCCGGTTAATCAGGCCTAATTATGCTCTCTTTATAATGAAACACGCAGTTGTTCAGGTTTAAGTCTTGATGAAATCCACTATGTGTGTATATATATATATATATATATATATATATATATACACACATAGTGGATTTCATCAAGACTTAAACCT
>CM067485.1:25607567-25624295 GCA_034552555.1 Semaprochilodus insignis
ATAGATATATACATAGTGGATATATATATGTATATATATATAAACTATATATAGTTTAGATGCCATGTGTTGAACTCTGCAAGTAAACTTCAAAAATAATGTTGCCAGCAGGGTTCTTTGGAGTGACACCACAGAAGAACCATCTTTTTTTTCGGAAGAATCTTTCAGTGAATGGTTCTATAAAGAAGCTTGTTCATAAATGAGATGTTCAAGTGTGAAGAATCTTTTTAAAGTTTAAAGATCCTCCAGATAATTCAGAGCTTCTAATTCATTTTTTCCCAGAAACTGCACCCGGAAGTCCCTTTCAGTGGACAGGATATATTAGCTGATCACTGACTGTCACATAAATAACTGAACTTAACAATTAAATTGTCTTTTCACAGCTACGCACAGATTTTGTTTGTTGCAGCATAATAGCACCGTGAAATCTAACAATTTAGATTAGGCTGTTATATAATTATTAAGACAGGGCTAGATAGTTTGTGAGTAAACATGTTTGTAAGTGAAATGTACAAGTATGAAGAACCTTTTAGATCTTCTGGATAATGCCATGGTTCTATAGTGAGAAAAGATATTCCTAGAACTGCAGGTCTAAGCCAGGAACCATTTCTATAGAAGAGTGTAGAGAAGTCAGCAGTATTAGAGTTTTTGTCCTTGATTTTACAAATGGTGGACTACATCATAAATTTCTACCCATTTTAGATGCCATGCATCGAATTCTGTAGGTACTGCTAATATCTGGGTAAGACTGGATGCAAGTGCAGGAAATGTTCTGATGTGTACAGTCTAGGGGAATCAGCATTATGACAGGGGCTGTATAGGAACAGCTTGTTCTGTCAGGTTTGGTCTTGACTGGTCTCGGTTTTGAAGCAGACTGTAGGTTTCATAGGTTTCTGCCTATGATCCATTCAAAAATCCATGCAAAAAAAAATCCACTTTACAGAAAATCCGGTTCCACACCCCAGTGAGCAAATCATGGGCCAAAGTGGCAGAGAAAAACTCAGTGAAAGTAAGAGGAATAAACCTTGAGAGGAAGCAAGACTCAACAGGGGAACCCATCCTCATCTGGTTGGCACTGAATAGCAAAACAAAAAACAACAAGAGCAAAATGAAAAGAGGATAAGATGTTTCAGCTTACAAACATACAATCATACCCCCAAAAAAACATACCCAATAACTGCTATTAGACGCCTTTCAAAAATAACAGTGAGAAGTAGATCTATGAAAATCAGTCACTGACTTATCAGTGAAGACCAGTTAGGAAAGTATCGCAGTTAAAATGAGAGCTAAATCCATGAACGTCACTGCCAGGTTGTTAGTCTGCAAGTCTGCAATGATGATCTGTTAGTATGAATATGTGAAGAGCTCAGTGTGTTGTGAGGCAGGTGAAACTGAATCTGTCTATGATTAAATAGATTGAGTCTGGACAGCACCAGTATCACCAAGTGGGTGAGTGGGGCCTGGAGATGGGACTTTTTGCACAGCATTGGGTTGGGCAGAGGGAAACTCTATAGTCGTCAAACTGGCCCAGAAGGGTGTATGTATTGTGTTTTGGTACTTGTAAAAGCCAAAAAGGGTCAAATATTCTTAACTGATTGGAGGTTTTTCCAGGAACTGCATATTCCAGCCAAGAACCAATTAGGAACTTTATAAGGAGAGTCAGCGGTGTAGGCTGGGAAGGGCTATATGTCATGCCTTTTTCCTGGATTTGTCCCTGATTTTAAAAACAGTGGAATGCATCAATGATTTCCACCCATATTAGGGTAAATGAAATTGTATTCTGTAGGTACAGCGATAGTTTGTAATTGAGCAAGAGTGGTACAGCTGCAGGAGAGCGGACAGTTTCATTTACATACAGTTCAGGAAAGTCCCTGTAGCCGTATAGAGATGACTGTACAGAGGCAGTCTGTTTTTGTTCAGGTTTTGTGTTGTGTGTTCGATGGTGTTGACATCTAAAAGTTATTCTAGAAATGTGCAGGTCTTCATCAGCCGCCTTTGATTCCTTGGTAGGCCTGAGCCAGTGCACCTCCCACTCACAGTGTATTGTAAGAAGCGGGATAGTGCGAGTGGGACAGGGGGGTTCGGTGTCCCCCAGGATCAGCAATGGGCAGGTCCTCCTGTGAGAAGTAGCCTGGAGAATGACAGGAGGTCCTTTGTGTGCCTTGGCCTTTTATGCTGCACTCTCTTGTTTCAGGCATTGGCACGGAGGGGCAGAGGAGGAGGCCAAAGAGGCCGATTGTGGAAATGGAGGGACTGGGTTTTTTTGGGGGGGGTGAGGGGGGCAAGAAAAAGGGACTTTGTAAGGATGTTTCCTGCACTTCTCATTTTCCCCAACGGTGGTTTTGTCCTTTGCAGAATGGGTGCTACTCAACAGGAATCTGTGGGGCAGGATGTAGGAACACACTTCACTTCTTTCGAAACTGCGATGACACGACGTACCGGTTGTGTATATAGCGGGAATTAGTGCTGGGCACCATAACGTCTGGAAATATTGGTGTCACATCATACTGATTTTCAGGTTTAGATAACAAAAATGTAGTTAACGACATTGTATAGCCGGTATTGAGTAGCCACACTAACAGTTCATGTACTTAATTTCATTAAAATATCACCTGTGATACTAATACCACTTTTTTGATATTAATACAGATATTCAGACCTTCAGTATCAACCAGTATTGATATTGATATTGACATCTTATATTGTTTCTTTTAAAAACTAATCAAGCTTTAAAACTAGCTATTTGTAATTAAAGTGCTTCTTTTAAAAGGCTCATAATGCAGTAAACAGCATTTTGCTATATGTAAATAAAGTAAATAAGAGTTTGATGAAATATGTAAACATTTTGTAGTTTCAAATCAACATTGACTCCTCTGTCCATGTGCTCCATTGTTAGAACCTCAGCATTTTTGTGAAGTCACAAAAACCAATGCATTTACAGTCATATGCAGATGTTTTGTTTTAGTACACAGTTTCTATTTGTTGGATTATCAAATATCTAACATAGAAAATGTGCCTAACATTTGCACAGACTACATTATTATTGTTTTTTTATAGTTATTTCAGTTTGGCAAAGACAGTAATTGTGTTTTAAAGTGTGTAACACATTTTCACTTAGAAAATCAAATCATTTGACAAGGGGTGCCCAGATATTTGCATATGACTGTAAATACATCAGTGTTTGTGGCATCATAAAATTATTAAATACAAAAGTTAAAAAAAAAAGTGAAAATGTTTACGTATGATTTTTCAAACATATTGCATATTACTGTACATATATGTTCTTGTATAGCCTATAGCAGTTTAGCTCCACACACTTACATTGATACTGCAAGGAGTGTTTCACCCTGGACTACTTTTTGAATGATGCATAATATAGTCAGCCATAGAACAGAGTTCACTTCCATAAAACAGTCTATAAGGTACAGTAAGAGATAAAGAGCCGTCATGTAAAAATGAATTATGAATGAATTATGGTATCAGATTGGCGCCGTCTTCAGTTGTCATATTTAATTTGACTTAAACCATCCAGCATTAGTATAGATTATGTGCCAAAGAGGCAGAGAAGCAACACACACGAACATTGAAACAAGTTTATTTGAAGCTCTGCAAATGCCTCCTGTCCGAAAACATCTACAAATAAACATGCTTTCCTCTGGAAGCAGCAGGTAGAGTCAGGTAAATTCATATTTTCTTTCCAAGTTTTAATATCCTACTCAATTAGACGCCACCACGACTTCAGTTCATAATTAATTTATGCATTAATTATGCCGATAAATGCATGAAATATAATTAGCCGCATTAATGAATACGATCAGGCTCCTTCATTGCACTCACAAATTGTTCATGTTTAAAATGAAATTCATTTTCGTGTTGTGCAAATATAAGAATCTAATAGTTTGGGCTGAGGCTGCTGATGAGAAATGGGTTTTGCTGTTTATTTTATAATAGCGAGAATTATATATGATGTGATGGTATGAGTGGTGATCCAGCATTGCTGTAAAATAAGACCATGCTAATGAAAATAAGGAGTTTTCATATCTGTTCATGCCGAGGTGACAAGGCAATAGTCCAGCCTCTGTGGACAGGGCTTCTAGCTATAAGCAGCATGAGCAGTTGTTTAGGGAACCTGTGCCACCAGCGTGTCCTTAATATGAATGTAAAATGAACAGACTGAAAACTCAAAATTGAAACAAAGGTGAAACATCACAGTATATATCAATATGCATGTTATTGCAGTGTGTTTAAAACTGCAGTAATATAATATCATGGCTAAAGTATCGTGGGGCCTGCTGTGATTCCCACTCCTGATAAGCATATATGACTGATACTATACCTATCACAATACCCACAATTTGAAACACAAAGCACACTGAATATACAACACAAATATTAGTCAATGTTTGCCTTAAAACTGGTTCTAAAATCTATACCAACATAGTTGGGGGGGGGGTGTATTTTTGTATTAATGCATAGCTATTAATACCTAACTCTATAATAAGTGTGCACCAGGAAGTTGATAATATTTAGGCATATATATGTACGACAGTCTTTGACTATCAGTCAACAGGATGCCGTGCCACAGAGCACATACAGTACAGTAACATCATCAGTTAGTACATAACAGTGCTAAACACGAAGCGTCGCTAAAACACAATAACAAACTGCTAAATCACATCTGTGCAAGTGAAATCAATGCAACTATACAATTGACGGTGCTCACACGGCCCTTAAAAATAAATCAGACAGGATATTCACATCAGTAATGCACACAGCGGGTAAACTAATGAATGAACTTCACTCTGTTTCTTCTGAATAGGTTCCGGACTACAGATTTTCTACAGGAAATAATTTTAATTACTGCAACAAACACGACTTGAGAAATTAGTCGTCATCTCCATGTGCAAATGAGGCCAATCTGTGTGCAAACTGTCTATAAATTGGTTGAGATTCTCATTGCAATTGGCGTCTACAGCGGCTTATTTTCTTCTTTATACCTTTTGGCCTGATAACAATATAAACTCTCAACATCCTGAGAGTTGCGTGTGCTGTGCAGTTCTGTCGGCTGAGCTCTGTTGCATCATATGTTTTCAACTATGATGTTTTTCAGTATAGACCTGACTCACTGAGGTGCATTGCGGGTATGCTGTTTCATGGCAAGTCGTAGCATATATATATTTCAGAAAGTATATTCTGAAAAATTAACAAGTCCTCGGCTGGCTGCTATTCCTCCAAGCTGGTAGTTATCGGTTGATTTTGTTTAAACTCTGTGATCTAAAGAACATCACTCTAAACAGTTCTTGTCAGATTTAAGGCATAAATTATCAAACCCCATGTTTAGAAATGGATTCTAAGCTAGACTGCTCAGGAATACAAAATAACAAAATGCTAACTAAGTCTGTCACAATTATCTGCTCGCAGTTAAGCAGACAACCACAGTTTTTTTCTGCAGGATTTCACAGCCATATAATAATAATAATAATAATAATAATAATAATAAGTTAGACTTGCATAGTGCCTTTCACATGCTCAAGGACACTTGACAATGTAAAGGTAGAAGATGGAATAGATGAAGGTAAAGAGTTCTAGAGGGTGGGGGCATCACCACTATTAGGGCCTAAACCTAGGAACAGCTAGAAGACCAGAATCGCAGGAAACCTAAGGGGTGGGCATGAGGATTTAAGTAGGCAGAGTGATAAGTAGGTGCAGGCCATGCTTGGATTTAAAGGTCAGCTGCAGAATTTTGTAGTGGACACATTCTGTAACTGGTAGCCAGTGAACCTGATGACGGATGGGGGTAATATGGCAAGATTTCTTTGTGGGTACTTGGACTAATGTATCACCACAAAGCAAAATGTGAGCCGTAGGACTTTATTTATTGTTTGGTTTGAGCCAAAGAAAACACTTTGTTCTTTTGACAAATTCTAACCTAAAGTCCCAACTTTGAACTGTGTGCTATAACCTGTTCAGCTAAATTATAGTCTGTTTATTTGGTATATTGGTAGCTAATGCTAATTTGACCATGCATGCTTGTTTTTTGCACACACATTGGTGTATTCTTTATCATGGAGACTTATTACAGTGTTACAGTGCATTGTATCATAGCTGCAAAGTAAAGAGCCAGAAAGCTAGATAGCAGCTATTTATATGACAGTTGGTCATCAGCTAAAATTACATAATCGTGACAGGCCTAGTACCAGTAACACATACTGAAGGAAAGCTGACTAGCATCATGTGTGTGGGATCATGCTAATTGCTAATGGCACTGGCTTGCATTGATTGTTAGTCATGTCAGATTTTGGGGGATTTTATGGTTTTCATTGTTTTCAGATGAAGGCGATATGTGTCGCGGATGCAAATGGAGAGAGCGATTAAGCTCGTGAAGCTTTCACCTGTTTGCCAACACTGTCTTGGCCAGATACCTCAGGCCGTCTGGCAAGAAACGAATGAAATCAGCATGCATCGCCACATTGGGACCTGTCAAGGTTTTACTGTCAAGGCCTGGACTGTCTGATTATGTCGTTTTTTTCCCTCACCCCTTCCTGCGTGGCTCATTCTCTCTTTACTCAGGGGAAAGGAAACATGAGGCATCTCAAACACAGTTCCAGGTCCAGGGTGGCTCAGGAGAGAGAAAGAAACGCGAAAACCTAGCTGGTTTCATTCGTTAATCTGTTTAAACTGTTACATCACCTTTGGCTTGGCCAATTAATTTTCCTGTCAGGCCCCAATTTGCTTAGTTTCTGCGCTCTGCAGTGCAAGCTTACTCTTTGATGAACCTGTGGGATGGTGAATTACGAATACTTGCCGCATTTATTTGTAATGGCGAAAAGTACACCACTTAACACGTTCCAATCTGTTTGTTTTTCCGCACTAGGTTGTGCTAGGCCTGCATTATCCAAAGAGCCAATTACGTCATTATATGTCTGCATTTCCGAAGCAATGGGGGGAAAAAAGACCCTCTCGAATCCTAATACTGAAAGAAAACCCATGCCTAAGAGCAAATGATACATGAGTGATGGCCAGGGCTATTCCATGTTTGTCTCATGTTTTGATGCATGTCCTCCCCTTCGAGAGACAAGCATCAGCGTGACATGTTTCAGCAGCTCCAGGCGTTGAAGCTGGAGTGGGACATATGGGAGAAGGCTGGGTAGAAAAACACCCTCCCCCAAAGAAATGATCCGACTGAGAATACATCCTCGTTCTTTCCCTTGTTTGTCGAGTCCTTACAGGATGCATTAAGGACGACGCACCAATGGCCCCATCTTTTTAATATGCCTCCTCTGAGAAACCAGAAGCCCAGTGATTCTGCGCTCCCAGAGCGAAGTGAGGAGAAAAGCCAATGCCGGCATAACAGTTAAGCAGGGAAAGCAATGCGTGATATAAAATGGGTGTGCGAGCGCAGGGGAGGTGGCCTTTAGCTTTAATCTTTAGCACATGAAAGTGAGGGAAGACACATCCAGCTCCAGGGATTTGGAAGATCCTCCCGGCTACTGGGTCTGTTAATGAACATAGTCCATTTATTGCAGCGGCCTGATAACGTCACTTGCCAAGACTGGGGGTTTCCTCCTGGAACCTGGCAGGCGTTGAAGCTTGATTGGCAATAGGGCTGCCTCCTTTGGGTGGGCAAATTGTTTTGGAAACAATGACTGATGGAGGATATCACAAGCTCGCATTGTTCTGGTCATTAGCAAGTGCTGCCTTACTCTCCAGGAAACAGCAAATACCAGGTCGTATATATTCAAGCAACTTAATGTGGTCATTTTTTGATCGCAAGTCAAGGTGGTTCCTTTGTGGGTACTAGAAAAGCTCCATGATCGAAGTATGCGATTCATAACCCACACAGAGAAATAATTAGCCTGGCTACCCATGCTGCATTGCTCATCTCTAGTGGGCGTGGTGTGTGACCAGTGCAGTGCAAGGTGGGTACAGGGAGATAAATTTCACCACCGTCGCCTTCGTTTTTGACTCCAGCGTAAATTACCAATTAAATAGCAGCTTCATACTGCATGTCTGGTAGTTGGACTGAGTTGGCATTGCAGCAGGAATCCCAAGGCTAACAAAGAAGGATCGCAGTAAGAGGCTTTACAGCGTCTTATGGTAGGAAATGCAAGTAGCCTGATTTTAATGATGGTTCTTAATTTTTAGATGTTATACAGTTATTATTATTAGATATTAAACTATTATAGTACGGATCTTTTATACCAAGTTCCTATTCCATAAATACCCCCAGCACATGTTTATAGTGGCTAATGCATGATGTAATGTATGTAAAAAGAAGAAGGATGTGTTTACTTTGCTGTCTGGTATCAAAAACAATGGCATCTCTTGACATTGGTTTCGATGAAAACGGATGGCTCCGGCTGGAAATCAATCCCAAAAAGATTCTAGGTGTTTGGGAATAAAAAGTTGACCTCAAAGCTTTGGACACGATTCCACACAGTAATGTTCAGTTTAACCCAAACTATATGTGCAAACAGAGTGTGAATTATTCTGCTGTCATCTTTCCCTAATATATAATCACTGTCACCACAAAAAATCTCTTTTTTCATTTTTTACTTTTATTCCCATGATGATTAGACCAATAGAAAAGCTCCAAAATTGCTTGGAATACAATCTATTTACATTAACTTACATTGAAAGTAAAGGATGTTTTGCCTCTGCTCTGAAGTTACCATTTTGGAAATGGCAGTGACAATTTATAGCCATAGCTGAGCTTTAGTTTACTTTACACAAAGCAGAAAACACGTTGTAAAATTGTAATATTAAAAAAATAATAATAATGAAAAAATAATTAATTAATTAAAAAAAATGTTAAATGAAAAACAGTCATAATCAAAATGTTTGGCAAAACATCTACATGCCTGAATGAGCTGACTTTGGAGAATTAGGTGCTTAGCCAGCCCCGTTAGTCAGCTAGGTTGAATTCAGCTTTTGATGAAGCTCACTCTGACACATGCACGCACCAGCAAAGACGGGCAGAGCTTCAGTCAGTCACGTTGAACCAGGGAAACCAGGAAAAATGAATTGCAGCATCCAGAGCTTTACAGTCCAACTATAAAGACAGGTAGGTATAAAGATACTAGGGGTGGGGAAAATCGATACAGCATAGTATTGTGTTATCTGGTGCGGCAATATTCAGATGCCAAGTATCAATGTTTTATTATATACATTTAAAGTAAGGTTTTTATGACAGTGTTACTGTAGTAGAAATGATTGAAATGAGATGTACAGGCTCAAACCTTTATCTCATTAGATAAAACAGATGCTGGCACAGTTTTCCTTTGGGGACAAAATATTCAGTTATTCTCAGTCTATCTCAGTATATGCTATTAGAGTATTTAGCATATTGCAATATTTTTAAAACCGCAATAATACTGTATTAAGTATCATGATCATATTGTATCATGGGGCCCCTAATAGTAATGCAGGGACTGGTTATGTTGAAAGTTGTATTTATTTTGCTTAGCTTTATGAAAAACAACAGTTACTGCTGGCTGTTTGTACTTTCAAGCTTACAAGTTTTAATGAGTTTTCAGCTCACATCTCCACCCACATAAAAGCCAGCAACACGCATCAATCCATTTGACAGATATCAAAAAGACTGTGCATGCAGCCTTCTGATCAGGGTAATTATTAAAAACTAGGGATGCATGACGATAGCGCAATCGGTATTGGCAGATGATTGCTTAAAAAAGTGATTGACATGGGACAGATGGGCAGATTCAACCAGTATTTGAAACTGAAATCTGATGTCGTATTTATTGAATACTGGTTTTGTGACCTGTTTAGGAGATGCTTACTACTGTGCTAAAACATCTGCATTTTATTAATTTTACTGCATTTGTAGTCCTATAGAAATAAATGTTACAATGTCCAAGTAGCTCCCAGTATCTGCATGTTATAGATGCGTATTTGTGGCAGTACATGAAAACTATAGGCATTAATAATGCCATCAGCCCAGAATTCCCAAAAATCAGTATTTAAAATGGACACCACAAAGTTCTCTTTATGGCCATCATAGTTTGCAAATTCTTCGCAAACTTGTCTGAACTGTAAACTCTTTTCTCAGAAGCATTTGAAGTTCTAAAATAATAAGGAATGTTTAAGCAGTAAGGATTTAATTTAATTCCATCGTTATCTGCCCGGCGGCTTCTTGTTCTTAGCATTTTCTATGCTAAGATGTCTGTTTAAGAGAGTACTTAATACTGACTGAATCTTAATTGTAATTTTCATAGAGCCATGTTCCCCTGCCACTTCCGTGGTGATGAGCTCTAGATTCCCCTGGAGACTGTGGCTTTCCCCATCACTTTTTAAATCAATTACTTTTTTTCCTCCTCCCATGCGTCTCCCATTCTTCCCCCGGTCTCTATGCTGCTGCTCTCCAGTTCAGGTCTTTAGGTTCCATGGCATTTTTTTAGACTCTTCCAGGGGCAATTTGCAATGAATAATGAATCCTCCGGAGACTAAAATGTCCGTGCTTGCCTTCTGTGAGCTATTGATTTTCATGTAATTCCTTCTGTAGAGACGACTATTTTCACATTGCACGTTCTTGGACCTTTATATGGGCATACGACAGTCATGCGTAATGCCCATATGTCTCCCTGCGTAAGTCTTTGGACATTAAGCCTATAAAAAGCAGGTGTTTTGTGTAGGGCTCAATGAGATCGGTTGCACCCTGTGACACTGAGAACATGCTGGTGGTTGAAGGGTCTTTTTGGGTGGGGGTGGTGCTTTAGTCCTTTAGGTGCTTGTGCTGTGTATGCCCCTCCACGCACACCAAGGTGCACTTGCCAAAGAGAATTAGCATACATGTTCTTGATGGCTCCTTCTTATTTTAGCACGCGGCAGGTAGGCGGATAGCTTGAACTGCGGAGGATCTCTGTTGCAGCAAAGTCTGTGTCTAATTAGTTTGTCTAATTATGTCTTTGTGCTGGAAATTTCTCAAATTAGTGGTATCGTGCGGAATGTGAAGATGCTCATTAAGGTTGTCATGAGAATTGTAAGGCGTTTGGATTGCTGGCTCTCAGCAGGACCTGTGTGGTCAGGGTCCCCCTCTGGTTTAACCCTTCTGAATTTCCCAGTGCCTGTATGAACTGGTGTCTGTTGCAGTCTGCAGCAAGTTAAAGGTAGACGATTCTGAAAAAATGCCCTGGAATTTTTTGTTGTTTGCTTTTTCAAAAATAACCCAGTATTGTTCATATAATTCACACAGCCATTTAGACTGTAATACACTGCAGTAGGTATAGAGGGCGATATGGCTAATAGCCTTGTTATTAGGGCCAGTTCCTTAAACACACACTTCCCAACTGGATGTTTGATTAGAAAGACAGCATGATTGGTCCTGTTTTATTTAATTTAGTGCAGCACAGTATGTGAAAAGTTGAATATATATCATTGTATTCATATTAATATGTATTTATTAAATATTGGTTTTATGGCCTGTCTAGGAAATATTGACTGCTGTGCTAAAACATCTGCATTTTATTAATTTTACTGTACTTGTAGCCCTATAGAAATAAATGTTACATTGTTTCATAATACAAATCCAAGTAACACAGGTTTAGTCTGTAGGCAGAGTCTTATTTTAGCCCCGCCCCTTTATTTTAAAGCAGGAAGTGAGACTGCATCCTTTGTTAGTCATGGACTAGCTAGTTATGGTCAGCATTTCCTGAGATTGTCCCTACTAGCACATTTTATAAAGTTTGAGATGCATTATTATTGTATTGGTGACAAATCAGAAGCTTCAGTCATTTGTGTTTAGTAAAATACATGTAAATAAGGTCCAGAATAATTCAAAGCAAAAGGCTTTTGCTTCCTTCTTGCTGATCCTGCGTCCTCTTTGGTCTTCGTGCTCTTGTGAAGCTCAGGGCCTCGTGGTTACCGTTGCGCTCACACGGCTGCATTATGGCCACCCCCCACCGTCCGTCCGTCCGTAAGCGCACAGTAATTGGTATTCAGAGTGGCAGCTGGGATCCACACAGACATTGCAGACAGAGAGCGAATTCAGTGAGTCAATACACTGGTTCATTAGAGCGCTGAGTCACTGCAAGCTGCCTCATTTGTTTGTGTTTGTCCAATACTTGCTCTTAAGAAGCACCCGCTGCCCATTCATATGACAGGCCTGACAAAAAAGATCGGCTTTCCGAGCTGCCTCTCATCCTTCTCCCGGCCAATTGAATCAGACTGCATCGACGTGCGTGGTTGCACGAGAGCTACTGGGCGAGGGAAAGGAGCCATATGTGGTGATTAGAGCCTCACGTTGGCTGTATCGTTTACACTCCTGTTCAATTATATAAAGCTGCGTGTTTGACTCGGAGTCAAGCAAATTGAAACCCCCATTGAAAAGTCCATTTATGCCTTTCGAACTGATTTTTTTGCAGAACGTGAGCTGAAATTGACAAGAAGCTCTGGCTGGCGGTCACCTTTAAGCGGAAATGGCTTCGGTAACCTTGCGCCGAGCGCAGAATGGGCTAGAAACATCAGTAAAAGCCCTCTTGTGAGGAGGGAGAGAAGGTGTGCTGGTAGGAGCGGGGCTCTGCGTTTAGTTCTCTTTGGCCTGCTTGTTCTATGAGCTTGCAGCGGTCCACGCAGAGCGCCATGACCCTCATTATGGTTGCTTGGGAGAGCGTGTAAATGCGAGAGTTTTCACCATAACTCCAAAGGGCAGCTGGATAGAGGCGTCTAACCTTTTAAACTGCTAGAAGACGTCAACCATACAAATAACTCATTAACCTTATCCACTTAATGAAACGACCACCCCCCTCCCCACTTTTCCCTGCATTAGGCTTGTTTAATTGGCCATTGCAGAGCCTAAAATGGCAAGTCCCTTTACGAGCCACTGTGAGAGTAGGAATTGGCACCTGGTAGCCCTTGCACTCGGCCCGCCTTCCGTTTGGAGGTTGCCTATCTACAGTGTTCAGGATCTTAGAGAGGCATTGATTGAAAGTGTGGGGTGGGGGGGATAGTTCAATAGGCAGGCACTTTTAATCACCTCACTCAGAGGCTGTATTGTCCCGAATAAACCTGCCTAATACCCCAAAGTATATGCTCCAATCCAGGGCTGCACAAAGCCCTCTGGAAAGCTCCCACATGGACCAATCAATACAGTTGATTACGAAAGAGAAAAGAGCAGAGGCTTCGGTCTCATTTGTTCTCCTGAAGGATTGCCCTGCAGGTGGGTTGCCTAGCCTAAAGCGGCCCCTCATCTTGGTAATTTCATGGAACGTTAACGTGTTCCAAATTTGAACTAATGATCTGCAACACGTTCTTACACTGATTAACTTTACTTGGTTAAAGCTCAATAACTCATTAACCTGAGCTTCTTAGTTTAGCGTCTTGTGTTGGGTTCATGAAGAACACCATCAGCGTCTCTGTGATAATGAAACGATATGAAGTAATGAAAGACTCATCAGGTATACATCTCTGGGAGAGATTAGGTTTAAAACAATCCCAACTATAAATTTACAGCCTCGTTGACTAATTCATTTGGCACATTTGGAACAGCGACGGTGCTGAACCAACGGGAAGTCTATGATTGTTTGTGTTATTTGTCGTTCTCCGATGATCTAACCATGTCCCTTCATGGACTCGTCGTTTTAGCGTGCTGTGATCTGACGCTCTGACTTTTCTATTGTGAATTTGCAACCACAAAATAGTGAGGCAGCATCATAACATGGGGAACTCTCCACCTTTTTCCCAGCATTCTTTTTTATTTCCCTCTGAAGTCATCCAGTGAATGGACGCATTCCATGCGATGAGCTGCCAGTGTGTCCACGGTGGATAAAAAGACCAAAAATCAAACGACATGAAAGCTCTGACAGTCTGCTGTCTATGCTGATACCACACTGCTGTTCTATTCCAAGCAGCAAGTACAGAATCATGTCACACATATCAAGAATCAGCCAGAAACAATGCATTTCAAATTATTACTAATTTATGTTTTATGTATAAAAATTATATGTATAAATATGTAAATATATTCAAAGTTAAGTTGGCAAGTAATTCATGATCTTGATTCTATAAAAGTTTATTCGGTATCTCTTTTGGTGTTTCAGTTCAAATTGTCTTCTTTTTTGTCTGTTTTTCTCAGTAATAGCTTCTTGACACCCATTAGTCCTTTCAGGCAGTGTTGAGTTGTCCTCTCACAGTGGAAGGGTGGAAAGAAACACTGGTAGATTCCAAATCTCCCGGAACAGTGGAGCTTGATTTTCTTCTCTTTCTTAAAGATTAGAGCTGTAAGTGCTGTTCATCTTATGGTGACAGTTTTGGTGGTCTACCAGGTTTTGCATGGTTGTTTGGAAGTCTGATTTTCTCTGTATCTTGTAATACTGTTTCTTTTTGAACCCCTCAAATCCCAGATTCTTTACATAGTGAAGCTTATTATTCAATAACTACAAGGACTGCTATGCAAAGGGGTTGGGTCCTTCTTTGGTTATAGAATTGTTATGTTGAAATGCATTAGTTAGTTAACACAAATGAATATATTAACAGTGGTTAACTAATGTTAAGTAAACATGCACAAACTGTTACATGTTTATTTAACATGTAAATGTGTAGTTGTTACATGTTTACTTAACATCAGTTAAGAATTGTAACCACAGTTAATGTATTACTTCATGTTAACTAATGCATTACTTTATGTTAGTCAGTCAACACTAAATGTAAAGTGTTATCAAAGTGTGTAGTAAAACTCTGAGCCCGTTGGTGAGCCCTGGCCTTGTTCTTCTCAGAAACTCTCCTTTATCTATTTTATGTGTATGAGAAATAAATTAGCGTGATAGCTGATTTAAGTTTGTGTAACTGCTTGTGTGAATGTTGTTAGTGTCTCTTTGAATGGGAACGTAATGTCAGTAAGACTTTTGTGAACTGCTTTTGTTGAGAGGACACAGGCAGGGGTCGCAATGTACTTAATAGCTTTTCTGCCAAGAAATAAAGCAAAGTAAAGGGTGGTCTCTGACTTTTGCACAATACTGTATGTGTAAAAGCACACCTATATGAGCATGCATGTGTACATATATGCATAAATTAGGAAACCAAGCATAGTCAATTAGGCCCTTACAGAATTGAATGGACCTGTTTGTTGTGCGCACGTCAGACTATGTGGGTTTGCTATTTGAGTCATGTATCAAAAATAATCACATCAGCACGTGTGCAAAGGCAGGAGCGTATCAAAGGCAGTGCTAGAGGCGGCGGTATCTCTTGTAAGTGCGTCTCGGTTTGTGGTCTTGAGGTTAGAACGAACCCATAAAGTTGTACTAACACCAAGACATGTCCTTGGTGTGACGCCAGCTGAAAGATGTCTTTTCTTAGGCTATGGCAAAGAATCTCTGGAAGCCAGAACAAAAGGAAAAATGCTGTACCAACTTAATTAGATTTTTTTTTTCTCTTAGATCTGGAATGCTCACCTTTAAATGTCTGCTGATGTGACAGGATGGCTGTGTATAAACAGCAAAGGATGGTCTAATGTAATACACACGAGGGACATAACTGACCAGTTTGATTGCAAGTGTAATGGTTGGATGCGGTATTTAGGAAAATATTGCAGTCGATTAACTTAACCGATTCTTTAGAACGTCTTTGATTGACTACTATGCTGTTGACCACTGTATGTGGCTGGCAGGTTCTCAGTTTCACTGATGCGCCATAAAATCAGAGGGCTTGAGCGGTATTAGAGAGAGCTGTTCTGCGTGAAGCGGCTTTTGGTTCCTCTCCAGTTCAGTGCTGGGAGATGTTGTGGATGTGTAATTGTGATTGCTGCTGGGGAATAGGGGGGGATGGTGGCTTCCACTCTTGTCTGCACCGGTGCTGGGTGTGAAACACAGAGGAAATTAAAGATCTGAGGGTGTTGGAGATGTCCATCTGTGTCATTAAGCAGCTACTGTTCGTTTGTAACTGATAATCTATGCGCATGTCAAACACATGGCATAGTCTGGACTGAGAAAGAAGTCAGCAGTTTTTGGGAACCCATTTTTGAGACTTGCCAACGTGCTCATTCAGGGTATCATGATGCATCATGGTGTCATGATGATTATTGCTTACTGAACGTGTAACAAATGGCAAGAGGATTTCTAGAGAGGAGAAAAGCCACTCAGTGACGTCTTCTGGGTTAGTCAGATGAAAGAGGGCAACTCCCGAAAGAGTCCAAAATCAGCGGGTCCTTATGGAGCTTTTTATATGGTGTTTTCTCAGAAACATGCACTAATTTTCTCA
The DNA here is from genome assembly GCA_034552555.1 of Semaprochilodus insignis. NCBI lineage: Eukaryota > Metazoa > Chordata > Actinopteri > Characiformes > Prochilodontidae > Semaprochilodus > Semaprochilodus insignis. The sequence goes on from CM067485.1 coordinate 25,623,777, forward strand.
ACACAGAACAGCATAATGCATGTTAATATTTTAACACTTGTGTGATTTTTTGTGACCGCTTCTCAACCCATGTTATCGGATTCCCTAACAGAGCCTTGTTTACATTCAGGACTTTGTTGAGAGTAAACTGCTTTACTCATTGAGCTGATCAACTCAGCAGTCAGTAGTAGTAATGCTGAGCATATTCTGGCATGTTACCGATATTCTTCTACTCTCCAAAATAACACAGGAATGGCACTGATATTCCCAAACATTTGCATAATTCAGTTGTTGAAGAGAAAATTGCTGACTCAGACGTTCATTACAGTGGCGGTGAAAGGAGCCTGGGGTTGTGATGTCTACAGCACAAACCATAACCTTTTTATTTGCTATACAAAACAACTTTAAAGGTTTGTATCGTTTATATAGCGAATAAAGTTTAATGCTGAGTCAGATTTGTTTGCAGTGGTAACGATGGGAATCAGACCAAAGATTTGAATGCCTCTAAATGTATGTATATGTATTTTGGCCTAAGAAGTG
>CM067485.1:25636847-25768102 GCA_034552555.1 Semaprochilodus insignis
ATATATATATATATATATATATATATATATATATATATATATATTTTTTTTTTTTACAAATAGAATTGGCTAAATGGTTGTTTATTTGATGGTTAACCAATTTAAATCCCAGACATATTATGTACCAAGACTTATTATTTGGTAACTAGGACCACAAGACAATAAGACTGGGTTATTCTTATTCACCGGTGGGCCCTGGACTTTGATTGAGGGGTTAACCATTTATATCTCTAGTACTTACTATATTCTTAAAAAAAAACTTTTACAAACAAACAAACAAACAACTAACTACCTAAATAAATAAATAAATAAATACAATGTTTACTTATTAAAAAAAAACTACAGATGCATATTTTAGTTATTTTTCAGGCCTTTGTACTCACAAAAGTCCTGCTTAATAAATTTTAAGACTTTGGGTTTATTTTGTGTTGGGTTTAAACTCCAACTGTAATTGTGTTGTAATCATCTTCAGCTATTAGACTCTTATCTCCGATCCAACAAAATCAAGCAGCGTAAGGGTGCACCATTAATTTTAGCATTAGCAAGCCTATGCATAAGGTGGTGTCTTTTATTATATGACAGTTTTTCTAAAATTAGATTTAAACATTCACAGTGTATTGCCTTGCTTACAGTATCGCAATATATTGCAATATTCTGAATCGTAACCCCTGTATCACGATACATATCATATCGCCAGGTTCTTCCCAATACACAGCCATACTGGTAATGCATTGACACAATATTCGCCTCATGTGCTAATGCTTACGGTAATCTTATGTACCACTGTTACACAGTTGCAAGTTGTGGGCTGTGGAGCATTTCTACTTTCCATTGTTTCCTGCTTATCTTATGGAGAGGAACATGGGTAACTGAAGCGAGTCTGCTCAAAATATTAGTCATCAAGCTAACAGATTTAATAAATGTGAAATACTTTTGGTACCTCAAGCATGTACTGTCATTGACCTTTTTCTACCTGTGGTTGGATAAGACCCTTTTGAAACTGAAATTGGATGCAGTTCTATGCCGTGTGGAAGCCTGGAGAGCTACTTTTTACACTGTGTCTTACATTTCAAGCATGTCACCTAAATCACTCTGAAAAGAACTCTAGAACATTGTGGTTACTAAGAGAAAATGTTATACTATTGCTTTAAGAGGTCTCTGCTCTAACACTTGGAGTTGGAGTACAGTGTGATTGGTAAAAGGAAAATAAATCCCCCCCAGGAGGAACCAAAATGCTGCCCAACTATTGCAAAATGTGGCAACACAGCCTTGGGTCAGCAGGAGAACGTCACCTGCTAACCAGATTGCACACAGTACCGGTCTGCTTGTGCCATGTTTTTGGCAATGCTGTAAAATTCACATAGTGCCGTTTGGTGCTTTGTCTGTTGATATTGTTCCAGCGAGGTCTTTTTTTCTGTATTTTGTTTTCCCTGCAGTTGCATTTGTCCATCTTCCCCCTCATGAGGGAACGTTTTAGTTGTTTGCCTTGATACAGATTCAGTTCTAGGATATAAAGATATATATGAACACAAAATTGTGTTGAGGTAATACAGTTTATTCATGTAGAAAAGATATTTTGTACACAATGCTTGACATTTTACTGTGCATATCACAGTGACGTCCTCTGGTCAGATGAGCTTTAGTACAGGTTGCTGGATGTGTAAAGGGCAGCAGGTCAGCATACAGCAATAACTAATGCAGCCCGTCCGCCTTTTTCCTTGCGGCAGAATGATTCGAGTCCACTGTCACTGTTCACCACTCTCATTTTCACCTTTTGGTGAAGTCTGTTCTGTCAGACTGAGAAACCCCTGGGTTACAAAAGTGTTTGCCTTTACTCTGAACAAGGAAGTTTCTTACAAATAAGGTCAGAGGTGTCAGGATCATATACAGGGCTAAATATATACTGCTTATATATATATATATATATATATATATATATATATATATATATATATATATATATACATATATATATGGAGAGATAGAGAGAGTGAAAGAGAGAGAGAAAGAGAGAGAGACAGAGAAAGAGAGAGAGAGAGGGCGAGTGAAGGGTAGCACACGGATCGTTTGAAGTCAAACTGCCTTACAGTAATGCAGTGTCACTGGACAGCTCAACATGCTTGGAGGAGAATGCTAACTGCTTATTTTGCTACATCAGCTAACAGATGCCCATGTTGGTTAGCATGACACTGGGTTAAGATGGCCACCCAGAGAGAACAAGGCCTGTTCTGAGTATCAAATTCACAATCTTTCAGCCGTTTGTTAACCTTTATCTTGATATTGACTTTGCAATACTGATATGCAAGTGGTCTCTAACAGCTGTTTTTATTCTTTGCTATAAGTAGGCATGCATGATAGGAAATGACCAATATCAGAATTGCGAGGATTTTGCTCCAAAGAAGCAGTCAGCCAGTTTATAATTTGGATATTGCCTCTGCATTGCAGTTTTATGTAGACAGCATGAGGAAAGTAAGTGCACTCACACTGTATTGCTGTTACACTTACACTAAAATGTCTTGGCATAATAAAGCATGACTTGTTCACAGAGTCAGGAGAAATAAAACATGCCAATATATGGTGCCTGTGCACTGTTGCGAGTTGTTGTTACCCTGTAAAGCCTGAAATAAGGAGTTTTTTGCACCATGCCATAAATATTAACATAACACACACACACACACACACACACACATACACACACAAAGGCTCGATATTTAGATTTCGTATGCAAAATCTACCTTGTATTGATGAAGATATGATGACAGTAGTATTTCACATACATCCTCGAAAGACGTCCTTCAGTTTGAGTTCTCTTTGAATACTCTTTCAAAGCGCATGCAGTCATCAGATTCATCTGCTCGGATGACAGGGTCCAAGGCACAGCCCATGTTACAAAATGTTCTTCTGCACATTATTTGCAATTATACATTTCAATCAAAGAAGTCTCCAAACATGCAAAAGGTTATTTGGGGTTGCCAGTTTGGCCCATAAAAGTAAATAATTTTGTTTACATGTTAATATAATGCTAATAAAAAGTATGGATATTGAAAAATGTCGAAGCCCACTCTAGAAAGCACCCCAGACCTCATCAGTGAGCGCATCATTCATTACTTTATTTTGACTGTGCTGCAACCTACAGTCTGACCACTGAGCTAAGAAATACAGCAGGACTCAGTGCAGTCCTTGTGGTAGCATTAATAATCGCAGTGATTTTGCCACCTAAGGCAAGTTGCTGACATAAGGCGGGCACATGTGTGTGAGGTCGGAGGCCAAAGGCAGCATAATAGGCTTCTGCATACCGGGAGGTCAGCGTGTTTAGCAGCAGCTCCAAGCCGCTCTGTTACCATCAACCCATACGACATCCTGACACGCAGGCTACAGTGCGCCGGCTCTGGGGTTTCAAACGAAACGTTCAGTCTGCATCCTACTAACGAGGCGCCATTTTCAATGCACAGGGTTTTTAAAGGTGCAGGGGGTAGGATTTTTAGCATTAAAATAGCAGTGGGGGAGTGTAACAAACGGGCCACAGTCATTTAATGAGGGTCACTGACCACCGTCCGCCACAGCGGCTGTGTTGTCGCAGTTACTAAAAAAGCTTTTTCAATGTCCAGTGTTCTGACTCCAGGGTGTCTCTTGCCACATTCATAACAGGGCTGTGACGGTGAAAGGAACAAATAATTGCGATGCTGTTGAGGGTAATTTTAGGCTATGCTCAATTTGAACATATGTGTACCATCAAAACTGGATCATGCAGGTAGATTGTGCATTAGAATTCTTATAGCTAAGGATGCACATCACGTTCCACATTATTACCAGAGCCTTAAGTGAAATGTGGTACATGAAAATGATTTGCCACTAGAAACCATTATGGTCATTACATCATTTTTTTTTTTCAGAGAGCTCGCAATCACAGTCATTCTCACTCATATTTCACTTCTGAAGAAGACTACCTTTACAAATCTATCTCTAGCACTTTCATTGTCCCCCAGCTTGGAGTGACTGACAAGGATCTTTCTCTCCTGCTCTCCATCATTCTTCTCTCTGCTCTCTGCATGCCATTGTATGTTCTACTCATGCAGAACTAAAGATAGCCTGCACTAATTGACAATCACATTAACACGAACGGGATTAAACTACGGGAACGTTCCTCTGTCAACAAGTTTTTAAATGTACCAAGCACTTGTTTATGGTTTTTGTCCCTTGTACGTGGGCTAGTAGTTGTCAGCACATCTCTTGATGATTGTCATGCCGTCTCTTTTACTGGATCTAGCTGCAGAGACCTACGCTGTGCTGGGAGCTTGCTGGTGCGAATGGGAAGCACCTGACCAGCCATGGTATTTTGTTAAAGGGAACGGAGCTGACAGGCAAAGTCTGCCTGTGACGGAATGTTTGGCTCTGGTCTTATTAGACGTAGGGATTCCATAATATTCAACACATGACATTGTTATTATGGACGTTGCTATGGACAAGTTGCAGGTATTTTACATACATAGGGTAGCTCTGGTCTCTCAAGCTGTCACATTGCGATCTCATGAACTCTTTTGACGTGCTGTTTATCTGGCAAGTGTTGCACTGCTGTCGTTTCTTACTCCGTGTGCTATCTAGGGTATCAGTGTTCCACCACACTAGAGGAAAACAGAATGATTCCAATAAAGGGTGCTTTCACACGTACCGTTTTTGATCCGGACCCATAAAATGATTCTTTAGTTCGGTCCGTTTTGATGGAAGTGAACATTCCATGAGCTGCTTCCAAAGGAAACTGTGGCTTTTCCAGGTAGTCTGCCCCAAACAAGGGAATTAATCGCTGGAGCATACTTTTCTCAGTGCATGTCAGCACTGTACTGTCCATATCATCTGCTTATTTAAACATTGGAAGTCATGGCAGGTGCTTATACATTGTTGCTGCATGAGCTTCTGTTAAATACAACAGAAGAGCAACAGCGAGACTGTTTAATTTTGTCACATGGACTGCATGAAGAATTTGTGATTGGTTTGGCTGGATATCAGAGACCTGATAGGTTAAATTTAAGATGATGCGTAATTAAACAGATTAGAGAAAGTAGAGATTAGGGCTTTAGTCCAGACTAGTAGAAGCATGTTCTGAACCAGATCTGAACACATCGAGTCTGTGTTACGACCAGGACCAGGACACCTTGAGTCTGAGTCAACTACTAACATGGCCCATATGGACCAAGAATGGTGATACACAATATATATCTGTGTATTTTCTACAAACTGGACTAAATGTTCAGACCTTGCACACCAGACATAATGGGGGAGTGTCATATAGGAGGTCATAGTAATATTTATAAGAGGCTAAAAAATCAGTAGCACAAAAGTTTGGCATCAAACAGAGGAATACATTTGAAAACATGTTTTATTATTCAGAAAAAAGGGCGAGGAGAAATCGCTTGCACTTTTCATGTTGGCTCTTCAGATGTGAGCTAAAACTACAACTGTATGGTACAACGCTGAATACTGATAAGGACTCATCGTTCTTGCTGGTGGTCTTCTTTCCTAAGTGTATGATGTGCCAATGTGTTAGACCATCAGAGAAATATCACTTTTTGATATCTGTCAAAAAACACATTGACTGGTTTTTGGTGGGGGCGCTTGTGGGTGGAGATTGAGCAGGAAACTCATACAAGCTTCTTTATAAAAGCCTTTTTTTATTGAATGACGTGTTAGGTTTAATCAAACTGGTCGCCGTCATGCTGAATCTTCACAGCTGGACTTTACAGCTCATGGCAGAAGCTGACAGCAGTCGTGTTCCTCCAGTTTGTTGGAAATCACCATGTTCGAAATAGCCTGCTACGTTCTGCTTGAATGCTGATTTTGACCAAAAGTACTATGGAGTATGTGACAACATGAATTTCTCCAGGACACCAAAGATACTCAGGTGATGTACTACTCCAGCAAAATATTCCAGTATCTTCATGATATACTACATCCCAAAATGCAAAATGGCATCGCCCTCGGGAGGACATAACCCCAGACAGATCCATCTGGTTTACATCAAACAATAACTCAGGATTCAGTCTTATATGGATACATAAATGAAATGAAAGGAATGCAACACAGAAGCTCCATCATCTTTCTCCTCTGGTCTTGAGGTGGTTTTGCTTTCTTTGTCAATTTAATAAAGTTAACTTATTGCATAGATAATGTTATTAAAACAGTAACTTAATAAAGTTTGTCTCAACCAAATAATCCGCTCAGCACCAGCTCAGGCTCCCGTGTGGAGTCACGCTGCTTATTATTCAGTCACGCTAACTCATATGAACTATGAATATAATAAGGAAAGCTGGTGTGTTTGGAAACCACACAGGTTCACCACATAGATCAATCCAAAGCTGACATTATTAAAGTTTATCTTGGTTTCAGAGAAGAGTAGAAAACAAAAACCCTCTATTCTGTGATGGTATCGGCAGGCACGTCTCTTGACCAAAGTACATCCACACGTCTTGCTAAGACCTGACCTGAAAAAGAGCTCAAAAGCGTGGTGTTGCTAAGCTGTGATTGGAGGGTTGAGGAAAATAGGGCAGGTTTCAAGATCAGTCTGATTGGCTCAGTTGCTGATGTTTGACAGTCTAGTCCATTTGCATCCCTTTCCTGTAGTACAGCACACGCATTTTGTCAAATCGTTGCTGTCCAAAGAAAACCAAGTATCTCCAAATGGCAACTTTACAGGAGAGGGAAAAAGCTAATTTAATTCAATGTGAGACAGTGCAACCAGAATTTTTTCCAATCAGTTTTGAGGAGTTTCTGTTGGTCCATTCCTTATGGAATTTTCAAACAATGCATGAAAGTAAAAACTGAAAAAAAGGAGATACATATTTTTCATTGGACAGCGACGATATACTAGATATTACACTGTATACAGCTATGAAGAGTAGCATGCAGTATATAGTGTAGTGCAGTATGTGGTACAGTAGTATGCCATTTTCAATGCACCTAGTGACTGAAGCCCTGCCCCATCCTATTGATTATTGACTGACACATGTTAACACTTCAGCATTCTTCACAAATACACAGTTGAGTCACGTTATCATGACCACCAGCTGATATCCAGAGTAACCACCGTGTGTAGCATGGACAGCAGCTAGACTGGCTGCGAGTGCCTGAATAAAGTCCTGGTAGGTTGTCACAAGTATCTGGAGCCAGGCTGACTACAGTACATCCCACAGCTGCTGAGTTGTGCTTGGGGGAGGATCCATAGAGCGAACACAATGCTCGAGGTGGTCCCACAGATGTTCATTTGGGTTCAAGTCTGGGGAATTAGGGGGCCAGGGTAGTACTCAGGGTAGATATCTTGGTCATGCTCTTCCAACCACTGTCGGACTAGCCGTGTGACATGTCACTGTACCTTGCTGGAAGATCCCACCCGCTTCAGGGAAGACGGTCAGCATGTATGGGTGCACGTGATCTGCAAGGATAGATTCATACCCAAATCGGTTGAGAGTGCCTTCCACATGAATGAGTGGGCCCAGAGAATGCCACGAAAACGTGACTTCCGTCATGAGCTACACCCTGCCCCGCCGAAAGTAGGAATAATAATGTGACTCCACTGTGATTAAATAGGAGTATGGAAATAGTGGTTTCAGTATTTGAATATTGCTTCTCTGAATGTTTAAGTACTTGAGTAGATAGATAGATAGATAGATAGATAGATAGATAGATAGATAGATAGATACTTTATTGATCCCAGAGGGAAATTCAGAAAATTCAGAGTATCCTTGCACATCCCAATATAAAACATTTGTTCCCCTTTCAAGAAGTTCCTGTGCAGTATATATGAACGGCACGAAATGCAAGTGTCATAGCTCCAGTTCCAAAGGCTGAGTAGGAAGATGACAGGCTGATGATAACATACTGAAATCACTGATGTTGGCTGCAAATAGTAATTAGTTGTGCCTGCTCCCTAAACCTAGATCTAACTAATTTTTATCAGCACTTCTGAAATGATCTGTTTAATGATTCCCAATACATGGTCTGATTATTAAAACAATGCATACATAATGATTGATCAAATTCATTTGCAGGGATCTGTTCACCTCTGTTGCCTTTCTGTATCAATGTAAATTCAACATTAGTACCTTGACGCTGTATAACTGAAAGGACTTGCACTCTGGGAACAGATCAGAGTTGTGTTTCAAAGTCATTTTTAATCTGTTTAAACCAATGTGGCAAAAACTCAGCATCACTGTGCTGGCTACAGCTTAGCAAGTTAGCTGAGCAGAACAAATCCATGTGGAATCAGTTGAGTTTGTGAAGCCAAATGTTTTGTTTAAAAGGAACGAATCATTTGCAAACGGCACATACCTGCTATGACAGTAACTCATCTCGGGCTCCATCCATATGAGCAAGGCACATGTTCTTCTAAAACAGTAGGCCTGCTTTCATAGTTCAGCTCAATTTAGCTCATGTTTTGCAACGGCTCTAACGCATTTCCATGGAGGCGGGATTTTCGCTCTCCTCTGCTGCCGGAATTAAGTCTTCCTAGCCGGATAATGACCCGGTCGCAGGGACCTTCACCTGTTTGACCAGTCAGACGGGGAACCGATGCTGGCATTCAGAACAGGGACGACAGTGCTAGATTCGCTCCGTTGATGTTGCCAGACTGTCCCTTTGTCTCCTCGCTGTGTCCCGGAATGAAAGCGAGGCCGCATTATCGCACTTCATCAGAATTATTCCTCAGACCTGCCAGCTTCTTTGTGGGGACGCTGGCTCTGCCAAGTAGGCGACTGGCTCGCGACCAGGGGCTAGTGACAACAGCCGATAGTAGAGAGAGATCCGCGTGGAAGTGCCAAGTCTATTCTTCTGACTAAACAAGCCATGCCAAGTAGCGTTCCCTCCCTGACGATACGCGCTGGAAGAAAGCGTACGATCATGAGGCTGAGAAGTATTTCTTTCCTTTTACAACACAGGCGGTTTCTCTGCAAAGCGGCCTCTGTGGTGGGCAGCTACAGAACAGTAGTCGTGCTCCTTTTGCAATCCAACCTGGGATTTGAAGGCCAACAGTACAATTGCTACCGGGCCAGCCGCCTTCTCCTGTACAGTAAACGTTGTGTGCCGAGAAAAGATAACAACGTGATACAGAGATGCTTTGCCGGGCTTTTGACTCTGGCCACGGCCCTATCAACCCAGGCCACAAATTCCTATGGAAACAACAATTTTCTGGCACCAAAAAGCAAAGTGATCTTTTTTTCTCCTCTCTCCTTTCCCCCTCCCTGTTCAGCTGGCTGTGTCACAGATGGTGGGAAAACCTTTGTAATGCTAATATAATATCAAACTGTGCGAGGACTGGCTCAGGCGGTGCTTTCTGCATGCCGGGCAGCCTTTTTGCCATGGAACGATTTAACAGGAGTTACGGAGGGGAAAAAAATGACCACCCTCGTACATGGCTGAAAAGCCACCGCCGCCGGTGGGTTATTCTGCGCAACGTGCGAGGGCTCGGGGAGGCCTGGCCTTCTTTGATTTCTTCCTTATTGCCCCCGTTGCAGCGTTCAGTTAATTAACTCCAGTCTGAACCATGCAGTACAATGTATAACGCGCTGGCTTTATACGTTCTAAAAAAGGCTCGTCTTTAATGTGGGCACAAAGGAAATATCTGACCGGACAGAGCCCCACAAACAGGCTGTAATTGTCCAAGATCTTCCGATCCTTGATTCGGCTGCTCGTTACCAATGTTGGTTTAGCGTTAGTGAGTCAACATGTATAAGCTTTATAAGGTTGCATATGGCTGATCTGAAAAACACGACCATCAAAGGGTAGTTTCCTCTCACCGGAGACACATTAAATGAAGACCGAAGCATTGTTTTGCTGGCCTGTAGGAGATTTCGTCTCAAATACAACCACCCACATGCAAGAAGCACCCCCCCTTCCCCCCATACTGGATGTGGTCTCTTGAGAAACAGCATTGGTTCAGAAGATAATGAGAGGAGCCAGGAACAGCAGTTAAGAAGTGAAGTACAGAGAAACAAAAGGTGGAGAGGGCTGTGTCAGCAGTAGCAGGTACACACTGAAGATAGAGAGCGGGAGAGAGGGAGAGAGAATGTGGGGTGGCAGACGTCCTCTTAGCTCCTCCAGCAGTTGTGCCACATCACTTTAAAATCACTCATGTAGCGGTGCTTTAGGCGAGCCGGTGATTTCCACTGAAGAGCTCTATGAGCTGTGGTGGTAATGGGCTCTGTGTGTGTGTGCGCGTGTGTGTGTGGAGGTGCGGTAGGTTAATTTGCCCCTCCTGGATTATTACGTCACTCTGTTTTCGTTACTTTCCCTGATATTTGAATCATAAGCAAACGCTTTCATATCCAGGTTGGAGGAAGCCGCTCTGCTGTCAGTGTAATAGTGCATGCTGGATTAAGAGGTTATTTCCCTCGAGTGGAGATATGAGTGAGAGTGTCAGTCATTCACCCCCCCAGCCCCCCGTCTTGCTCTCTCACCTCTCCTTCTCTCTGCCCCACCCGTTATCCTCTCTCTCTGTCCCTCTTTCCCTCACCCTGTTTCTCTCTTTCTCACTCTTTTTATTTACTCTCTCTGCCTGGCTCTTCTCTATGCTCTCTCTCTGTGTCTCTCTGTCTCTCACTTTGTCTCTCTTTTTCTCTGTTCCTCTCAATTTATTTTCTTTCTCTGATGCTCATTTTCCTGGTGATGCCTTACGTTTTATTATGATCTGTTTTCTTGTTGTTGTTGTTCTTGTTGTTGTTCTTCTTATCACTACACTCTTTTCTCCCTCTTGTTTTATTTCTGACCTCCTTTATCCTCTGATGGTCTATTTTCTTCTCTTTTTCTCTGTCTCTACTTGTTTTCTATGTTGATCTCTGGTTTTATTTCTTCTTAATCTTTTCTTTAACCTCTATCTCTCCTTATCTCTCCTTCTTCTTTCTGTCTATTTCTCTGATGGCCTGTCTCTATTTCTTTTTCTGTGCTGGTCTCTATTCTCCTTTTCTTCTTCTTGTTCTTTCTCTCTGCTTATATCCTTTTTTGAAGTTCTGTCTTGTTCTCTTTCTCTTTTTCTTCTTCCATACTTTCATTGATGGTCTCTCTATTATTTTCTCTATATATCTCTCTCTCCCTTTTGTATCGTTTTTCTTTATTTTCTCTAGATACTCCTTCCCCTTAGTTTCATTTGTTTTTGTGCCTTTCTCATTCTTTCTCATTCTCTCATTCCTGTACCTCTCTCATTCTGTTTGTTTTCTTTCTTCTGTGCTGGTTTCTTCTTTTCTGTTCTCCGTTTCTCCAACTCTCCTACATTGTTTTCTCTTCTGTCTCTTTTTCTCTGTTCTGCTGTAATTAAGTTTTTTGTCCTCCTTTCTGTCTTTTTTCTTTTCTCTCTTTCTCCTTTTTTACTCTATTCTCCTTATCTCTCTTTCTGTTTTCTCTCTCTGCTCCTCTCCTTTTCTCAGTCTTGTGCTATATTCCTGTCTTCTCTCTCATTAGATCTGTTCTTTTTATTGTTTTTTTTCTTTCTCCTCCTATCTCTGTCTATGCTCCCCTTTCCTTTTTCTCCTCCTCTGTTCATGTCTTTCTCTCAGTCTGCTCATCTTTTACTCTATCATCCTCTCTCTCTCCCCTCTCTCTCTCTCTCTCTCTCTCTGTGTTTCTGGCTTCAGCCGTCGCGTTGCCAGGGAGCCTCCTTGCACCAAAATTTCCGAGCCGCATTCTGCACACTTTGCCACGCAGCGGAGAAGGAGCTGAAATGTGCCATTTGGAGATTCGTTGTTATTCCAATCACACTTCAGATGCAGCAGGGTCCAATAAATTTCTGAGTAATTGGCTGGCTCCAGCCGCTATAGGCAGGCAATGAGTAAAGCCCAGGTGGGGTTTTCAGAAGGATTTATTAGAATGGCTATTTCATTAATTAGCAACTCTAATGTGTGTGTGTTAATCAATACAGCGATGTGATTGAAATGAGAAGCAGATTGGCGAATGTTGAGATTAAGAAGTAATTACTGCACCCTCTGTCCAGTTTTGATTTGTAACTTTTTTTTGTTTTCTTAAAGATTCTGCTGTCATAGAGATTTGTCTATAGTAATCATTTAGAAATGCCCACCATCTTGTTAGTTTCATTTGTCTAGGTGCACAGATGCTGCTGTTATTACAATTTATCTGCTGGTTGCATGCAGCTATTTTTGTACCAGTTAGAGAACGTGTTCCCATATTTTAGGAATGCTTGGGAGCCCAGCTGCATTATGTTACCTGGATTAATAGCCCCTATGAATAAAATGGAATGTGAAATGATTAAGTTATTATATTATTTGTTTATATAATTAGGCTAGACGGAAGTTTTAGTTCAGTTTAGTTTGTCATTTAATATGTTTATTTTGTCAGGGACCATGTACAAAATACATTCATCTCCAAAGACATAAGAGGCATGTTATCTGATAAGCTGATTTCCATCTGCAGTCCCTGGGCAGGTAAACAAACAATGAATACTAAAAGTACAGCACAGAATAATTACAATAACAAAAAAATAAAACCCACAATATCAATTAAATATAACCAACTCACATTACCAAACCTATCTCTGTCAACCAACCCAAATACACACAAATCCCTCATCAGCCATCATTTATACAGTGTTTTGTGGCCTATTAAAAACAGTCTAAATGCAAAAGTGCAAAATAGGTATAAAATTCCCATATAGGAATTTTATAATGGCACATGGAGGCAGACCTTGTAGCCCTGTACTGAGCAAAGAGGAAAGCTGTACAAAGTTCTTCAAACATGGGGGTGCAGTACTGTGGGTAATCTTATACACCAGACGAATCTTTGAATACATGATAAGGTGGTGCTGTATTTGTAGAGTATTTGAAAATGGTGATATCGATAATTTAATGGCCTGTTTATGAAATGATTCAAGTGGCTTCATGCTGGCCTTTCTTGCCTGAGACCGACAGGACATACAGTAAAAAAAAAAAACTGAGAAAAATTACTGTATTTTAAAATGTCTTAGATGCTCCTGTTGTGATTGAGTTGATATATACAGTTATATGTTATTGTGTAGATCATCTTTTTTATTTGTTTCTTGAAACTAAGAGTAGGAACCACAACCATAACTAAGTATGTGAACTCATTTATTCATTCATTTATTTTCTGATTGATCTCATCCTTCTGGGAGCATAATGTGGAGCAGACCTACACATTAACACACACTCACACCTAGGGGCAATTTAGCATCTCCAGTTCACCTGACTACATGTTATTTGGACTGTGGAAGAAAACTGGAGCACCTGGAAGAAAACCACACAGGCACAGGGAGTATTTGAAGTCCTCCACATTTTTTATCTTTAGTCTGTTTACCAGAATTTCAGGATAAATCCTGTTTTCGCTTATGAGTGACATACATAGTAACTGTTCTCTTGACATTTACAGTTAAATTTGAATCACTGAGCCACTTTACAACTATTCATAATATGTGATAATTTGGCAGCAATAGATATGTCATGAGTATACAGGACTATGTCATCAGCATGCATCCGAATCTCCACACCAATACATACTGATGGTATATCTTCTATATAGAAACTGAATAACAAAGGTCCTAGTATTGAACCCTGTGGAACTCCAACATGTCATAGTGTGAAGAGTGATAGTTTAAATCCAGAATACAGTGAAAGACATGTTTGGTGTCCAAAGTTTGCTTCTTAGAGATCAGACTACACTGACTAAACAAACACATTAAACATTTGCTTGGTGTGCTGTAAATGTTTAAAGACTTCTTCTCCCAGTCATTCTATTTATTTTTTATTAACATTTTAAGAACCACAGCAAACATTGGCATCTTCATACTTGTTCTTTTTGTCCCATCTGTGTTCCATGATGCTGATATCTCAGCCGATGTATGATGTATTCAAAGATATAAAATGTAGAAATTGGGACTACATTTACTGAGATTAGGATTATAGAGAAATACAATCAATATCATCACATCCCAGAGGAAAAAATATCAAAAAGGAATCAACCGTGTCTAGGAGAAAAAAACAGAGATCAAGAGGACATCTAGAAATTTCTTTTCCTCTGGGATAGTAACTTTTTTGCTAGATGTAGCTAGATCTGTTTGCTGTGCATAATTCTTTTTTAGTACGTTTTTAAATTTATGTTACAAAAGTCATAAGATTATGCAACCTGTTGAGTTTATACCCCAAATACAAATAGGGGGCAGCATATCACCAGAAAGTTGGGTGTATCATAAGAAGCAAGGGAAAGCACAGCCCCCCTTTTCATTCCTTACAGGTACAGAAGAAGTGTTATGAGTTTAGCATCAAACTTCATCCCATTAAGCTCCACGGGAGGTACGAGCATGTTGACTCTCGTTTTGCTTCTATCTGTATCAGTTTGTGTGAGTGACCGTGTTTACTGTACCTTTCCTTGGCTACCAGTCCTTAAACGATCTAACTGGGAGCAGCACCTTCAACATGACTGACGGGAGGCTAGAATAAACCAGATACTTCTTCATCATCTCACGTTGGATTGACTTGACTCATAGCTACAGTGACTCACGATCACCTAAATTTGTAGAGGTACAAAATGGTATTACGAGAGAGGATGGGCTGGGGCTAGCTGGCTGCCAAGTTCAGTAGATATCTCTGCAACACAGTGCATAGAAGTCTTTGACACGCCATCAAAACTGTTATTTCTTCACATTCTGTTTTAATGCATCCCTATAGGGATGTGGATGGGTACTCGAGTACTCAGTAATCCGGCTGCCGGTATTCAAATTATGAAATCACTTTTGGGTATCTGTTAAAATAAACAAGCTAACAATACATGATGACTCCTCTTCAGCAGCCAACCTTGTTATCATTAGCTTATTAGCAAATCTGACACGGAAAATACTGTTTTCCCTGAGCTATTCTTGAATACGAAAGATTTATCACATATAACATGTTTTCAGACTTAAGTATTAGCATCTAAAAGGTTAGTCTACAACCATATGGTAATTTTTGCTGAGTTGTGTTTTCTTCCTTTTTGTGGTTCATAATTGTATACCTGTTCATTGGCCCTTATAGATACTTAAAATATCATAATTATTGTACATGCCCCTAATTTTGACGCTGTATGACACACTGTTGACTAGGCATCCAACCTAATTGTGGTTGCAATCAATCGTCTATTGCGGCAGAGCAGATGTTTCAGTGCAAACATTCTTAATCAGCCTTGGTTCAGTTGGGTCAAGGGTCACGGCACCAGCCGCAATAAATGAAGGAACAACCTCTGTCCCTGGAGAGCGGATGATGGAATAGACTCCTGGGCCAGCTGCTGATCTGCGCCTGTCGATATGCCTGAACAGCATGGCGGGCCTTTCACCTAAAGATAGACAAGATGCTTCGGAGCAGATTTCATCAGTGTCGCGCCTGACATGCAGCACAAGGGGCATCCGACTCTATCGGACCCGAGCGAGTTCCCTTGGGAAAAGCATGAGCGTCAGTTTTACATTGATTCTAGTGGAAGTCAACTCGAAATTGAGTGTGATTCCCCCATGCCGCCCTCGTCACTGGAAGGGGTGCGTATTATTTTTCACCTCTGCGGAGATATTCAGGCGCTGCAGCAAATTAAGGGTGACTGACTGGTGCAACACCACTGTCATGGTTAGGGTTATTTTCACACCTGCCTGATGCTTTTTTCCTACATCTTCATGGCCAGCTTGCCTGCAGTCTGGTTTTCACCTGGATAGACTGTGACTGTGCTTAGACGACAGTGTGTTGACAAAAGGATGGCCTTTTTTTTCGTTCTTTTTTTGTTGCATGTTACCTGACTGGTGTTTAATGGGAACTGACTGTATTGATGTAGGAATGTGTAGATCAGAGGTGACCTTTGCACCAAATAAAACATCAAATAACTGCAGTCGCATTATGTGACAGTATGATCACAATATAGTTTTAATATTTTATTTAATATGGTTGTTTTATTTGAAGGATGCTTTGCATCTTTTTTTGATGCAAAGCATGTCATTGATCTTCTGCAAATTCTTGATGTGGCATATACTGTAAGCATGGCATTCGGAATACATCTTCACTTACTCTCTCATTCACTCGTCTTCTAAACTGCTTTATGCTTCTGGGTTGTGAGGGGTGCTTGAGCCTATGCCAGCTCTCACTGGGTGGAAGGCAGGAAAGACCCTGGACAAGCCGCCAATCTATGGCTGGGCAATACAGAAATTAAATGTGTCATAAGAGTATGCTGCATTTGAACACCAAATTTCATGCACAATTTATACTGACTTGCTCAGTTTAACATATTGCAAAAATAAAGCACACAATGCAAACTGTTCCATAATAATCCCACAGGCCACAATTCGTGTTTTATTTTGTTTTCCAATATGTAAAAGCCACTGTTTACTTGTTTACTTTTTAATACATTTGTTTTATTATTTATAGTTTTAATGTTTTTACTATGAACTGGCAGAGAAAGAAAGCTCCCTGAAAAGAAAGAGTCCCAGCCAAAGCTACTAGCCAAAACTCCCTGCAACTAGGTTCTTTAAGCTTTGGTAAATGTGTTAACAGTGCTTGATCTGAAGGTTCATCACACCGTTTGTAGCTTGGATGAACTCTGCTTCCTATTGTGTTAGCCACCTATTGCAGGACTGTACTATAAGAGATAAGTTCAGTTAAGAGAGTGTGATTGCAACCAGTACACTATAACCGAGGGAATAAAATGGTAGCTGAACTTAATTTTATGCTAGCTACCACCCCTTACATCAAGCCTCATAATGTTTCCCCATAATTGTACTTTACAGCTAAGGCAAACAATTGGGCAATCAAGATACCTCTCCATAAGGTCTGTAAATATGAACGTGAGGACTCATAACAGGAGCTTTATGTGACATCAGTATCAGGAGCATTGTCCAGCAGTTAGCAAGTCAGCTATTGATCACTGATCTAAAGTCATTCTGAGCGTTCACATACTGAACATGATAATAAGATAATAAAAATGAAACTTCATTTCATCTTTAATAATATGACCAGGGTTCCCAATGTTTTGCCTGCAAACATTAGAACTACGCTGGTACCAAATGTCCTTTTATACTGGTTGCTGTGGGGAATTTTCTTTGCTTTACCTGTTTATTTTTATAGATGTTCTTGGCATTGAATGCTGCAATATATGCATACACCGCAATACATGCATATGCCGCGATATTGTTTTAGCATGTAAGCATAATATTTTATGTTATAAAATAACATAAAGCACCAAAGAATGCAGTTACTTCTTATAGGGAGATACATTTAGAATGCTTATCCACATTGTCATACAATCTTACAAACTTCATTAGTACTTTTTTCTTATTTGAGGTCAGTGCACATCATATGGCAGACATGCTCATTAGACTCTGATGAGGGACTCAACACATGCTTTTTTACAAACACTGAAGTTCCTCTTAAAGCCTGAGTAGACTGATAAACCAATGCAACGACGCGGATGATTCAGTATTACTGAGCTCTTTTGAATTTGGTGTTGTGTTGGACTTGTGCATGTATTTTGTGTCATGATTTTAACTACATGTAATTAACTAAACATTTCAAGGCTATTCACTAAAACACTAGCAGCAAAACTGTGTTATTCAGATACTGCGGATTGCGTAGTTTGCTTAGTTCATGAGATGCCAGTTCCAAACCCAGCATGAACCGAGTGTATTCATACAGTGTGAGACACCGGAGAAAGAGATTTTTTGGAAATCACACAGCGTTTGCCGTTTTGAGTACATTCAGCTACAGTTCAGCCAGCCAAATAGACTTTAACAACTCAAAACATGAGCTCCTCACATGCGTTAGCCTTGGATATGACTCCTGCTGTGTGCGACAGAGACTGCTGCTAAAGGAGACAGATGGGTGAGCAGGTCAAAACCACAAAACGTACTGTACTTACAGCTGTTCTGGAACAAAACCTGCTCTTCTCCACTGCAGTGCCTCTCCATCCTAGGTAACTAGTGTAGTTAGCATAGCTAGCTTATGCACGTCATCTACCCGTAAAGGTACATGGCACTCATTACACTTATTACTGACTACTTACACTAATACTTCATTCTTCATGGTATTAATGCATCCCTGATCACAATATTGAGTACAAAGTTGGAACAGACAACTGTAGTGTCACATATAGAAAAACATACTAATAATTATAGTAATAATATATATACAACTATGTTGTACAAATGTTCTACAAAGTGTGCTGCACTAAATTAAACATGACTAATTATTCTCACTTTGTAATGAAACGTGTAGTTGGGCAGTGTATTGTGACATAGTAGGTTCCAACACAAGTCCATAGGTCCAACAATTACTTTGTCTAAAATTAGCTTATTAAATGTGTTAGATCACATGAACGTCTTGATTTGTCTACACAGCCAAAGAACACTTGTGAAACAATAAATACAATAAAAATCTCCTTTGCATATTGTAACCTGACGATATGATATCCTGGCAGATATTGTGATAACCATTGACATGCGATGTATTGTTCAACATCCGGTATATGCATTGCACATATCTGATATTCTAAATCACTGTTGTTCTGTAGACTCATTGACAATTGAAGCCTGTCCTTTTTATGTAGACCAGGGGCTTAAAATGACAAATACCACTGGAGTCGATTGTAACGTGTTCCCGCAAAGCTATACGCATGCACACCCCTGTCAAATCATTCTTGGGAAAGGCGACTACTCCTGCAATTGCATAAACGTTGATTGGTTTGCAGCCCGCGCACGAAAGGCAGAACAAAGTGGCGGTAATAAAAAATATTGATCACGTTCAGCCATAATGTGTCAGTCCAATAGCGCGTGAGTAGAAAAGGACATTGACTGAATGCCTGAGCTGCCTGCAACACCTCCAGGACATTATGTCCCCTGTATTAGTGGTGATCACTGCAGTATTACCGCACCCTGCCCCCATTGCTCATGATTTAGATTCAGGCAAGCAAACAGATAACCGAGCCAGCAAGTATGATAATTACACCTCAGATGGATGACCTTTTTTTGGTGGGAGATGCCGTTTTAATGTGCGCGGTGCATACGGTCCTGATTATCACGGCGAGAGCCATGTATTTTTATTTTCCCTGTGCTTGATCAAGACGGGGTGAGAACCAGTGGCTTGTTTTTCTGTCAATTATTATTATTATTATTTCTCTGGCCACAGCACTTTGTCAATCAGTGCCTCTGCCGCTACACTGCCCCCTGTCCAGACCTTGGTGACCGGCGAGCTGCAGCTCCATTAGCTGAATGCAGCAGGCTTTGGCTCATTAACTGTGAGACTGTGGCCCTCTGGGATGCCGACACGGCCTTGGGTATGTGACCTTTAGACACCTAATCAACTTTTAACACCTCGCTGGATCTCCTCAGCCTGGTGAGACAGGCTAGAAGATGGCCAGTAGCCCGGAATCACCCCAGAGCGGCTTGATACCAGTGAGTCAGGCCCTGAGGTGGCAGATCACCACGCGATCTGAGTGGGTCTCTATTTTCCGAGCTAAGAAGTACAATGGGAAAATAAAAGAGTAAAGTGTTATGGCGAAAAAGTTCCCCCAAGGTTTGGTAAATGCAGAACCAAATAAGGTTGTATGATCTTCTCTGTAGAGGCGGCTGTTGTGTTTTGACCATTTCGCGCACACGGAGGGTGGTTATTTGTTGCGCTGCTGCCTCTGCATAGGAAAGGAGCGGCTCGATTCTGAAAGCTATTGTTAGTGCCTGCCACCGCTTCTCTGCCTCCTTTCTTCTTCTGTTCTGCGGCTTGTCAAAACCCTCCCTCACAACATAGTTTTATCAGTATTGTCGTCTGTCAAAGGTGAAGGCTTTGTTGGAAACAGAGAAACGCAGAGAGTTGACTCGTCAGGGAACGACTGTTGAATTAGGAGGGAGTAATAGGCGCTCGGCATGCACACAGCGGGCATTGTTATCTTGCTCGACAATGCATTTATGTGCCGCCATCTATTCACCAATACAGGATTATTTAAATGTCTGGGGTAAAGCGGAAGCCACAATACTGTAGGCTACCCTTTCATACTCCAAAACGCAGGAAGCATTTCGGTGACGGAGGCCACGTCCGCACCGCAGAAAGGTTATTCTTCCGACTCCTCTTTCTTGACCTTTGGAAGAGCAAACAATGGGACGGTTTACTCCTGCTAGCCATACAGAGGCCTTTTTCCTCAGATTCACGTTGCGGTACAAGGAGAGATACAATAAGAGGCTATGAGAAGGCTCTCCAAGCCACCCATCAATTAAGGAGTGAATGTCAACAGTGGGATAATGAGAGGCAGATAAGAACAGATGGTGAAACTCAACCCTTCCCCGTCCCCTTGGCTTCAGCATGTAGACGGATATGCAGCACACAAGATTTCACAGCCCTAAGCAAGAGAATCGATGGCTGAATCAATGCACAGTCTGCAGAATATTACAACTCACAAAGTGGTGCCTTGTACCATTATAGGTTTGTTTTTAAATATATTGTTCTTTTTTTCTGTCTAAGAAACATGTTATAGATACATGTAGTTGTTTGTGAGACACGTTCTGCACTGTATCATACTGAATAACTGATGAAAAGTCATACTCATCAGTCTGATATACATGTAAAAACTTGAATCCTGGAAGCATTTGGTCTTTAGGAGGCTTTACTATAGAAGAGGCTAGGATGTGTTCTTACTGACAGACTGGTGCAACTGGGATGCAAAGAAAAGTATCTATTCAACTGTTCTTTGTGGCTTAAATGGCCCACGTGTAATAGCATGTCACGCCATACGCATTACTTAATGCTAAATCTTCATAACCCTTAGGTCCTCACTGTAACTGAGGGAAATTGTTCAGATGTAGATTTGATCAGATTTAACTAATGACTGGTATCAGCAAATGATCAACATTGGATAGATGTTCAGATATGGATGTATTTATTGCAGTCTAAAAGAGCAGAACATTTAGGCCAGGGGTTTGCGTAATAGGGTTTGTTGAATACAGCAACAATATGGGCCTGTCTTTTGGACAGTAACATTATCCTTTCTTCCAAACGCTAGAAATGAATGCAGGAAACAGGAACATGCTGCATATTCATTGTATTGTACCATTACATTCTATAGTCCAGTTATGGTTTTCCTTTTACATCCATCATTTTTATTACTGGCATTTGAAAGATTCAGAAAGGCAGCAAATGGAAAAGGAAAGAGGAGTATTATGGCAGCTTTTGCTCCATATTGTTAAAAGCACTGCATCTTTCTTAAAGGAACATTGTTGTGGATGTGATATTTAAAAGGCAGAAATGGTTACTTACAGTTTGTATGATGACACATTACTGCCACTAACAGCAAAGCTATTTCCAAGAAAAAGCACCCAGCTGGGTATTGCGTCAGTGGACGCCGTCGCCTTCTGTCTGCAGCTAGCATTTCCCAAAAGCCTGTGCAACTGTGAACTACGTGGCTTGCTAAGTCCACCGTGAAGCTGCAAACTGGATCACTCAAATTAGCCATGACACTGAAGCACAGAAATGATTTACTTGTTTATCTCCAGTATAAAGAACTCTTGTTTGAGTAACTTGCTGGGCTAGTAACTTGTTTTTGTAACTCAGCTAGCAGTCCTTTTGTGCAAGGCAGATGCTGTAACTATTCTTTTTGCAAGCATGTGTACATCAATAACATTCCATAGATTTGAACTTTTTCGCAAGAAAACTTGTTTAGTGTCAGTAACGTGCAGAATAATGGCTACAGTATAAATAACAGGCTTCCTCTATAGGTAGGGAAAATACAAAAGCTGGTGGATTTTATTAGCATTTAGGTTATTATATTGTTAATAAGTTATTATACAATTAATAGGGAAAAACTAGGTTTATTTTCAGTGTTCATAATTGTATTGTTGGGGTCTAGTAGAATAGATTTACAAGTTTCAATTTTCCAAAAACTCAATATGTTTCTCATGCTGTGCATCTGTATTCACCTTTTGTCTGAAACGCTCTGTTAGAGCTCCTGTGTCTTTAAGCCCCACCTCCCAATGAGCCCAGCATGCTATGATTGCACAGTTGCCCACTCTTTTCTGACTGGTCAACCAACAGAACAGCCTCTGGCTACAAGTCCTGTCCCTACACCACCTTGTATGTTCGTACAATGGTGTCGGTTCTGCCATATCAGTAAGAGCCAAGTAGACCTGATCTACCTTTGCAAGCTAGGCTAGAGCAGAATGTGGTAGGTTTTTACTGTTTTTGCTGTCTGCGTGTGTGCGAAGGTGTGCCAAGCTTGCTGGCAGGCCAGAAAAGGTTATGTTATGAGATGATGTCACCTTGTAACAAAGAAAAGGGCTGTGATTCCAGCGGGCCGTTTCAGGCAGCAGGGAAAAGCAGTTTCTGTGAGAGAGAGTTTCTCTATGTGGAGTGTACTTTGGGCTTTATAACTTTGCAGACTCTCTACCTCGGTATAGAAATTTGCCATTGAATGACATGGAATTTCTTGATACTTAGTTCAGTTGAAGTAATTTGGTTGGTACCCTGGAAGTATTGAATTTCTTGACAAGGTTTAAGGGAATATTACGGAGGGGGAGGATAAACCTGGGGCAAAAGCACTCTAAAGTGTTTACACTTACAGTTATTTGGCACTGAGCTGTATGGTGATGACTGAAAATTCCCTCGAGGCCAACAAGCACATAGAAAATAACGAGGAAACAGGGAGTACGTTGGGGTATTGTTGGGGGGTTAGTAGTGTGGGCAAGTTCTTTCTTTCAGACTTCTGTTATTACACAACTCTATTAAAGGCAGCAGCATCTTATGACATTTCAGCTGAAAAACAAGAAAGTTGCAGAATCAGAACATTGTAGGTGGTGATCGTCATGCTTGATTTTTGATGTGCCAACAGTGTGGGAAAGGAAGAACAGAAGTGGAATAGCATCTGGAAAATGTAGAGGATGTAGGGTAATATATTTGTGAGCAGTCCGTAGTAGAAACAAGTCAACCGAGTAATTATATGCTCATTAAGTTCTGTTTCTTTAGGCTTTTATACGTTTTAGAAGCAGTCAAACTGCCTCCAATTACTGCTGGCTACATGCTGAGCTGTCCGTGCTACAGAATGCCTTACAACTTCTGATTTAGGAACCATGTTTAGCATGCAATGCTCTGTTGAAAGACTTGGCACTATTATTTTTTGTCTTGATATTGTCTTGTTTTTTTTTTTATGCATCACTTCAAAATGAAATTCAAAGTAATAACAAATCACTCCCAGCTCGCAACAACAAAGTCATGTCATTCTTCTTGACATCCATTAATTGCTTCGAAACAAGCTTTAACTGTTACTACTAAATATAGAAGAAAGTGAAGACATTTCAAAGTTGGTGACACTGTAACAGGTATAATAGATGGTGTGGTTGGGCCCACTCACTGCAGTAGCTACTGCTATCAGTTGATAATCAATGGATGCTCAACTCAATGTATTGAAATTGTAGAAGGGACACTAAAGGGTTCTTAACCACCTCAATCAGTTTCAGCATATCTGGGGGCCTTGAGCAACACACTACACCCCAAGCATTAATTGTTTTAATACAAGTATTAATTTTGATCAGATATACACAACTAAACATTGCGATTTGAATAACCATTAACCCTAATGAAGAATAGATTCATATAGTTTATGTGTAATTAGATGACTGTTCAGCTCATGTTTTTGACACACTATCCACAAAGCACAGCGAAAACCTGATTTGTGGTCTAAAGAATCAAAATGATTTCAAATTTATGGACATATTGGATGTTAGCCAGGGTCTGTCATGATGATTGGGGGGGGGGGGGGGGTGGCATTAGTGGGCAACTTGCACATCTGTGAAGGCACAATTAACGTTGAACCCATTTTGATCAACACATTCTGTCTTCTAGATGCCATCTTTTCAGGGTTTTCGGATGCTGATTTCAACATTACAAGCAAGACCAAGAAACATTCTGCACCTGTTACAACAGTATGGCTGTGCAATCAGAGTGTGGATTTTAGACTGGCCTGTCTGCTGTCCAGAACTGTCTCTCATTGAAAACATGTGCAGAACACAATATTTGCACCAGCAGTGGCAAAAATCCCAGTCTACAGGGAATTCTCCTCAGAATTGTGCCAGGGAAAGTATCCACCAAATCTGACCCAACTGCACAATTATTTGATGCAAGAGTGGCTGAACATTGATGTGCCTACATCCAAAAACTTGTCCAGTCCATGCCAAATAGAATCACAGCTGTTTTTAGTGTTCGTGGAGGTATTACATGCTGTTAGAAACGATTCAGTAACAGGTGACTCATTTTTTGTCTGGTGAGCTTATTAGTATTGCATGTAGTTTTTACCATACCAATATGGAGAAAGGGGAATTCCACTGATTGATCAAAATGTCAGCATAATTCAAATGTAGGGATGTAAATAAAGACAGCATGGTTTGATGCAACATGACATCATAGAGAAAGTTGCTGGCTCTGAATAGAACCAGGGGTTGCTGTGTTTACAATGGAAATATATGTTTCTATTTCCATCATCAGTGCTCAGGACCTATCCATCCATCCATCCATGCACACTTGAAACATCAGTCTCTTTTGCATAGAATGTTTTTATTACAATAAAACAAAATAAATTATCATTATTAGTTACTAGTTGGTGTCTCTGAGACCCCAAACAATGAAATCTCAGCAAAACATAAGGGCTTGGTTTAGATTGAGCCTGTGAGGACGTCTTCATCGTTGCACTGTGCCAGATAAGTTGCCCGAGCAGCCATCCTGGTTGTCTTATCATGCTATAAGACCTCACTGCAGTATTTAGCCATGTGGAAAAGATTCTCTGCAGGATCAGAATTTGCTCAGTAAAGCATACACAGAGAGCGGTGTTCTGTTTCAAACCGTGAGATCAGGACATCGGCTTCAAACATCTTGTCAGAAAGCAACAAGACCATGCCTGGAAGCCTCTGCATACAACATATCAAGACGATATCCGTAATCGTCTGCTTCAGCGATCAAATGTTAGGCTTGTTTTGCTTATTACACGCTTTCCGCTGCAGCCTTGCATGAGTAAGGCTGTGCTTGTGACGCACCTGCGCCTTTGTTTTATTTCCTTCTCTCTTTCATTGCTTTCCTACTACACCAGTGCTGTTGCTGCTGTAGAGACACGTGTGAATGTGGGCAGGGTCACACAAGTCAAACGATATATGTGCGAAGGTATGAATGAACAAGAAGCCGGGATGGCAATTGTGGCTTTGAACGTGGGGGAGAACGTGAGTGATGCATGTGTCTGGATGTCTAAATGGCCGGCTTTGTGGATGGCTAATAACGAGAGTTCAGGGCCCACTCCGATGAATCACTCTCCCTCGTCCAGGCCTGTTAGCTTTGTGTTTACAGCACTCTCTCTGCTCTCCCGTGCTGTCAGACATCATCACCCAGCCTCAGAGGCATCGCTTTTATCCTTTTAAGTTGTCATCTCTGTGCTCCTTTTTTTTTACAAAAACACTGCACTGTGTTTTAGTCGTGTTGCGTGCATAGAATATTTCTGGGTATGATTCGATTGTCATCTATATGTCTTCAGTCACTTCTCTGCCTCAGCATGTTTTAAATTCATTATTTTTGTGATGTCACAAAAAACAGATGCATATATCTGCCTATTCAGCTTATAGCTCTTTGGCCACACCCATTCACACTGAAGTTCTAAAGAGTGCTTCAGTCTGGACTGCATGCAAATGTGTACCATTACGTATGTTAATCTTAAAGACACAGTAAAAAAAGAATTGGCACCTGTTATGTGCCTCATAATAGTGCCAATGGTGCCATGCCATGAGGCCAGGCAAACTTCGGTTTGGTGAAAGGATTTTCTGTGATCAGTGATTTGAGAATACAGTTTTTATTAATTTGGCATATTGTTCTGATTTGTGCTGTATTGCCCACCCTGGCAGTTATGTAGTGTTCTACAAGCGAAAATATAATAGCCGCTATTGATCATTTAATCAACTAATTTGCTGATTGTTCTGAGGATTAATTGGGTAATCTGTTGACCCAGCAACAAAATAGACCTAAGACAGCATTTAAAAACACTTTACTTGCAAAGATAACCTTTGAAGCATTATAATTTAATAATTAACATGCACATATCTGTAAATAACCCTGCGATGGATTGACTGCCTGTCCAGGGTGTTTCCTGACTTCTGCCCAGTGAGCACTGGGACAGGCTACAGCACCCACCGTGACCCAGAAGGATGAAGCGGAATAGAGAACGAAGGAATGAATGGATGAATATCTGTATATAGCAGTGTTTTGCATGTTTGGACCACACTGAAACTGAGCTTGGGACAGAGAAGGCAACTCCGAGAAGCTTGGCCAGGAGTTGTAGTTGGTCGCTGAGAGCTAGAAAGCCTATCCCGTAGCATGAAGGAGAAGCAATGGAAGAGTGGGAGGAGATTGGGTGGTGTTGGGATGCAAAGCTTTCATCACTGGATGGCCGTAAAATGTGGAAAGGGATCAGTTTCGGGTATGGTTCTACTTTGTATATGGAATTTATTTATCTGATTAGCTCCACCATGAGAACGCTAATTTTGGCTATGGCAGTTGTATTGTTATGTTAGCGCATCATGCATGTTATGGTGGGTACACATAATATGCACTGTAACATACACTTTAGGTAGCCTAAACAAGGAAACTTGGAAAAGCCATTCAAGTAACATGTTCTTTACTTTGTGTGTTGCCGTTTCAGTCAGTCTTTCAGAAAATATTATTAAGACAAAACCATATTAATTGAGGAGATTATAGGTCTGTTAGCCTGAAAGCTAGACTCTCTCCGCCAAGACAGTCTAGATTTAGTTGTTAAACAAAATGGCATTCTTAGGGAGAGTATGTTTTATAATGATTCTGCTTACTTCATATTCACACAGTAATGCATTTTCAATGAAGCAGTTTAAGTGCTACTAGCTCCCTCTT
This sequence comes from Semaprochilodus insignis, assembly GCA_034552555.1. Taxonomy (NCBI): domain Eukaryota; kingdom Metazoa; phylum Chordata; class Actinopteri; order Characiformes; family Prochilodontidae; genus Semaprochilodus; species Semaprochilodus insignis. Next base: position 25,663,724 of record CM067485.1, read on the forward strand.
GTGAAGAATCTTCAGCCTGCAATTTAAATGGTAATCAGATAATTTGAATAACTGCCACTGCCACCTTTGCTGATTCTTCCGGAGATTTTAACAGATCTTGTGTAGTTATCCAGTTATGAGCGTGAGGGTCAGGCTCACATATATACCCTTGCGGTTTAAGGTGTCCAGCTGCAAGCTAATGATTCTTAAGACTTCATTTATTCAGTAAATACTATGAAACTGGGATGTACATCATGTAGTTGTAGTTGAATGGAGTGTGAGCTGTGGGCAAAAGAGGTAGAACATAATATCATATATATATATAGTTCGGGTTCAACATTTTTGGGCATGCAGTGCATCAGCAAAAAACCAGTCAGAAAAAATACCAAAAGCTATAAGGTGTGCAATGAGGTGTTCAGATTTTATTTATGAATCCAGAATTCATTATCTCCTGAATACATAGACATAGCCTCAGACAACTACACCACTTAGGGAGCCTGAATCTTCAACTATGGATGCACTGAGATTTTGGCCAAATTTCTGCCAAAAATGGTTGAAAACAGTTTTTTTTTTTGCAGAAACAGTAAAAGATCAAATAGGTTTACAATGAAATTGACAAATATAATACTTAAAAGTTAATTTCAAACAGTTTAAGCAGTAGCAGATCAACAGTGAAACACACTAACATGGTCCACTGAAGTTGCAGTCTATGCTTTTTAGCTTTAGCTTTTGCTTTTTGATTTAATGACATTCCTTAACAGAAATCACATAAATAATACAGAGTACTTCAGTGTCTTTTGGTGATAAAGCATTTCAATTTGAAAGTTTTTTTACTGCAAACGTGCGTTATCACTTTCTAAAGCAAAGGCCGAAGTTCCAAAGCCAAATGCACATGCTTTATATGTTAAAAAAACAAAGTATTTTCTCTCTAGAATTCAGCTTTAGATGCCTTTGGGAAACCATGAAGTATTATATTTGCATAATCTAATATCATTCAACAAGCTGTTTACAGCTAAATTAGTCTTTTATTTCTTTTTATCAACATGGTGAATGTCACCATCATCAGCATTATTACTTAATTCAGAATCATAATTAAAACTGCAATTTTTTTTAACCTTTCGTTTCAGTTTTGGGTTGCAGATTTAAGCTGTACGTGTCCTGAAGTTTGGATTAGGTATTTTGGTGCATCACTTTATTTAGTATACATGTGATCAATGTTCTTCAACTTCTGACGATATGTGCAGACAGCACAATAGTGATGTACACTCATCGTCAGAAGAATAATTGCACAAGAAAGTTGCACCTAGAAGGAATCAACTGACAGGAATAAGACTTGGTGGGTAGGTTTGACATTGTAAGACATGAGAATGATTCAAGTTTCACTCTTGGCCACATCTCTGATGTAAGCAAGGACAGGCCTTATCGCTGTACCTGACTGACCCAACAGCCAGTGATGCCCTCAATGAGTCATCCTGTTAGTGCCAGCACCATTGGCAGACGGCTGCACGGTGCAGGACTACATGCATGCAGACTACATGCATGCATGTTATTATGACTGCACTTAACACCACGTCAGCATCTCCAAAGACTGCAATGGTGTGGTGCTAGACTGTCATGGAGTGGCTCCAAATCCCAGCTGGTCATCTTCAGTGACGAGTCCCGCTTTTGTCTTGGTGGAGATGACCAACGAATCCGTAATCAGCACCATGGTCAGTGGCAAGACGAATGGTTTGTTGTCATGTGTCACATGTCCAGAAGGCCTGGTGTCACTCCATCGCTACCCCAACAGCAAAATCTACAGGAACTGTGTGAGAAGCAACTCACTGCCGAGACATATGCATGTTGTGTTAGCAAACATGGCGATCCCGACGCCACACAGAGAGACACTACTTCTGTATGTGTAGCTCAATAAATATTGCCCATATCAAAATTTATCATCATTCATTATTCATATATCATTTTATCGTGATAATGATATTAAATCAACATATTGTCGTAGCACTTGCACTTCACAGGATTAAACCCTTGCACATTCATGGGGTGAGGAAGTGCACAACATTAAAAAAAAGTGGGAAAACGTGTTTCGTGTCCCAGAGTTACCTTCCTGTTTTATTTTCAGCCAGAATTGGCAGAACAAACGTCTCTGGTTGTGTGCCAGACTAAAAAAAACAACAAGAAGCAGCTCACTGATTCCCGCAGTTGTCTACCCTGATGACTTTGCTCTCGCCCCAGCGTCCTGTCAGATGAGACGCTTGGTGAAGTTAGGGTTTTCTACTGTGTGCGCCATCCCTCTCAGCATAAACCTCACAGCGTCTGCCTCCTCTGTCTCTCCAGAAGCTGCTGTGCCCACCAGCAGGAATGTAAAACAGCACCATTGACTTTGCACACCTGACAGACAAGGCTCGCCATGCGCCACATAGTAATTACTCACTGACCCAATGAGGCCCGGCGCGCCGAGGAATTGGGCACCCCCGCCCACGCCACACCTCATCTTTTGTTACCCTAAAGCTGAAGACGAGGCCTCGCAGTTGACTTTTGAATGCCGCAGCTATTCAAATGGTCTTGTGTAGATAAACGTCTATTTGCAATCGCAGTTTTATATCAAACCTAATCGTTCTGGGAACATACATTTGACCTCTGCATTCCTCTTTTATAAAGGAATTCTTTTGCCATTTGGAACAGATGTGAAATTAGCAGCTAATGAATTAGCAGCAAATTGGATATTTTAAAGGTGGCAGTGAGAATATTCAATATTGTTCATTTAATATTATACATGTAGTGTAGCCTCTGGTCATGGTGGAAGGACAGGAAACAGTTTCTGAATCGACTCACACCTGAAACTAGATTGAGGTCTAATATTAATGGAGGTAAAAATTGAATTGTGCTGGTAGAACTTTCAAGTGTTTTTGGACTTTTAGATGGCATGTTGCTGTAGGTGCTGTTAAGCGTTCTAGTATTAATAAATATTTGAAATTATGGTTTATATCAGATATGTGTATTTGACAATACTATCTTAAAAGGTAGTTTGCTTGTATTTAATACAGATGTGAAATTAGTGGCTAATGAATTAGTAGCAAGTTGGACATTTTAAAGGTTGCGAATCAGGAAGTACAGCAACCAACTTCTGGTAATCGTGGGAGGACTAGAAACGGCTATAATTTAAACAAAACCTGAAATTTTTACTGATGTGGCAAGGTTGACTATTATTGAAGGTGAAAACCGAGCCGTGGTGGTGGAACTCTCAGGTGTTTTGTCTGAGAGTTTTAGGTGGCATGTGGATGGTAGAAGGTTCTATTGAAATGTTTTGGTATAAATATTTGAAATCATGGTTTTATATCAAACCTAGTGACTGTGGAAATATATATTTAACCTGAACATTCCTCTTTTAAACAGATTACAGATTATTTTGTTTGCTGTTTAACATAGTTGTAAAATCATGTGGCTAATGAATTACATTTTTAAAGGACATTTTATTTTTGCGAGTCTTAGTTTCTGGTAAAAGTGGGTTCAGGACAAATGGCTGTGAGTCAAAGCATGCCTGAAACTCGATTAACAAAATGTCTTATTATTGAACATTAAAGTGAATTTTCACATCATGTTTCTGTCATTCAATACACCTGTGAAGTCAAACCTCACCTGAAACTTAACTGATGTAGAGTGGTCTAATATTATTGAAGGGTGAAAACAGAGCTGTTGTGGCAGAACTCTCAAGTGTTTTGGCTGGGCAATTTACGTGGGATGTTGCTGTGGGTTTTAGGAGTCAGTTTCTGATAATGGTGGGTGGTGGGCAAAGCTGTAAGTCAAACCATGCCTGAAACTAGACTGATTTGATGAGGTTTAATATTACTGAAGATGAAGAGAAAGCTAGATAAAAGTGTTTTGGCTTGGAGTTTTAAGTGGCACATTGCTGTTGTTGTTCTATTCAAATGTTCTTGTATAGATAAACAAGAACATGTGGTTTTATAACAGACCTATATAAATATATAACAGACCACTTTGTGAATTTATAACATTAGACTTGAATAAGGATTTCAAAAGAGTTCCTTTGCCTGTGCACGAATTAGCAGCAGATTGGACATCCTGTTCAAATGTTCTTGTATAGATAAATACAGTTGCAAGAAAAAGTAAGGACGCCCTTTGAAATTAGCTATATTTCTGCATTGATTACGAAGAAAATATGGTCTGATTGTTATATAAGACACACTCTAACTACACTAATAACACAAAAACAGTTGCACTTTTGTACACTGTTCATTTTATTGAGCACATTGAGTAACATCCAAGTGCAGGCTAGAAATGTAAGTGAACCTCTGTGTTAATGACTTCTCCAAGAGCTAATTGGCAAAAGGTGTTTACATGAATGTGGGTGGGTTTTACAGGTGCTTTGTCAATTAAATAAAGGCAGCACAAAAACCACCTGGGAAACTGTTCTATAAACATATGAGACAAAATGGAACTGTTTAAGCACAAATGCAAAATGCTATGTTGCGAGGGAAAAAACACCACACCTCAACCCAACTGTGAAGCATGATGGAGGCAGTGCCATGGTTTGGGGCTGCTTTGCTGTCTCAAGGCCTGAATAAATTGCAATCATTGAGAAAACAATGAATTTAAAGGGCAATTTAAATGTACAGGAGAATGTAAGGGCCGCAGTTAATGACCTCAAGCTAAAGAGATGCTGGCTGATGCAACAAGACAGCGAGCCGAAGCACACAAGTCAGTCAACTAAAGAAGGGATGAAAAGGAAAATATTTTTTTGGAACGGCCAAGTCAGAATCCTCTATCCGGGACTCTAACCCGATGGAGATGCTGCGGTATGAAGAGGTCTGTGCAAGCAAGACATCCCAGAAATACTGATGAACTGAAACAAATGGGGGAACTGAAACACACCTTGCAGGGAGGAATGGTCCAAAATTCCTCCTGAACATTGTGGAAATCTTATTTGCGGCTACAGGAAATGTGTATTGGAGGTGATTGCTGCTGAAGGGGGATCTATAGGTTATTAAATTCAAGGGTTTACTTTTTAACCATGGCTGCTTTCAGACAGTGGATGTTACTTGATATACTCAATAAAAGACATAAAACATACAACTGTTTATGTGCTAATAGTTTAGTTAGATTGTGTTTGTCTATAATTGTGCTATAGATAATGATCAGACTACTTTGTATTAGTAATCAATGCAGAAATCCAGGTAATTCCAAACAGGGCACTTTCTTGCAACTGTATTTGAAATCTTGGTTTCATATCAAACCTAAACACTCTGGGAATGCATATTCGACCATAACATTCCTCTTTTTTTTTTACAAAGCTTTTAGAAGATTTCCTTTGCCATTTAGAAGATGGTAGAACTTTTTGAGATGGCAGTGTTTGCTGTAGGCTGTATTGAAAATGTTTTTGCATATAAAATGTTTATAAAGGTGGTATATTGAACCTAATCACTCTGGTAATGTGTCATATAACCTGAACATTCCCCACCTTTTTTTTTACAGAGACTTCAAAACATGTTTTGTTGCCGTTTAAACAGGTGTTCTGTGAGCATTTAATAAATTAGCAGTAAATCAGAAGTTTAAAGGTTGCAGCGAGGAAGGGAAAGACACTGAATTTAAAATGGTTTTCTAATTAATTAATTTAAATGGGAGTTTGTTCTTAATTGCCTAGCCTTATTACGTAAAGGTTAAACATTTACAGTATAAGGGGGAAAAAAAGTTGAGTGGGAAGCTCAAATCACGGAGCGTGTCCCTGTGCTGGGGGGACAGGGGCAACATTGTTGGATGTTGGTTTCTTCTCCAGCTGAATACATAAGCCAGAGGGATGCTATTCCGTGCAATCAACATCCCTCAACTGACATTTAATACAACGTGTGCATGACTGCTCGACTGCAGAGGCCCTCTCTCCCTCTCTACCGCTTCAGGCAGCCCTCTACCCTTGGCTGACAGCATCCGCAATGCACAGTCCAAACTGTATTATTTTAGCCTTACGGCTGACTTCCCCGCTCATAAACCTCTGCTCAGGTTCATCTTTCTCTTTTGAAGACAATTTTACTCTTATCTCTTTCTCTCTTTCCTACCTCCCCTTTTTGCTCATTAGGTGTGATATGTGGCCTGTCCCTTTTTTCTCCCCTTTTATTCTTCTTGTCACTGTAGTGCTAGAGCAGCAAATGACTCTTACATGGAAATTTCAGTTTGCTCAGTGGAACTATGGATATCCTTCATTTCTACCCTGCTTAGTCAGTCGGAGTCCAGCACTGTGGTTCCTGTAAGCCTATTGCGAGTCTGTGTTTATTAAGCATGTTGGCTGAATCCTGGAGGAGCATGGACTTGCACAACTGCTTTTCTTATATTGTAAATACCTCTTAAGTAAATTGAAAGCTATATATAAGTACTATATATACCTAGCAGAGGTTAACAGCTATAATGTCAGTGTGAAATTGAGATTAAAATAGGAAAGTGTTGCATTGCGTTGCCTTGGTGATAGCAACTGTGATTCTTTACAAACTCCTCGCCTTGCAGATTTAAAGTTCATGCCGTGAGTGACTTGAGTTCGTGACAGAGTGGAGACTGGCTTGAGTCACTGTACACTGCGTTCCCAATGGCTTAAAAAAGAGGAATCCTTCAAATTTGCTAGTATGAGTAAACTGATACAGATAAGTCTGTTATAACAGGCCAGCAAGTTTTCAGTTGTGCTTAACAGCTAGGCTGTTTGGTATTTCTCTAGGTTGATCAGTGAAGATGATGCACAAAAGGAGTGACACTGTGTTCCCAACAGCATTAAAAGAGGACACCTCCAAATTTACCAGTTCCCATGAACTGCTATAAATGAGTATGTTACAGTGGACCAGTGCAGTTTGCGGTTTCAGTTGCACTTTTGTTGGAATACAACATCAAGTCCTATTTCTGGTGTTTCTTCAGGTGGGACAGTGGAGATGATACACAAGAGGCGTGACTCCTCCCATTGATGGATGTCCTAAAGGAGACCAGTCTCATTGCGCCGACTTTGAACTCAAGACAGACCAATGCACTGGACCAGACAGGTAAGGCACTGAAACCTACAGCAATCTGTTGCAATTGAACTGTTTATCACCCACATTAACACCCACATTCTGTGTTCTTCTGTATCATTCCTTTGTTAAACGAAGAACGAAGAATTGAAACGCTTTTGTGTTAGTGCAGATGCCATGAAATTCCACTCTATTCCGCTTGGATTTAACACATTGCGGCATTAATCTTGAGTCTTAGGTCACTGACTCCCTCATTCGCTGGGGCCATGGTGGCACCGGTAGCTCCTCTGTGCTGTGCCTGCAAGCCTGTCAGGCTTTAGTTTATCTGAGCAGTCCCCCTGCTCAGCTCTGGCTGAGGGACTTGGAGCCCCTGGCTGGGCCGACTCCTCTGTCACAATCACAAAGATAAGTACCGGAGCAAGTCCTCACTCTCAGCGAATGAAAAACAGCACCGTTCCACTCCGGATTGGAGCCTTTTTTCAGGGGGAATGGCAATGAATCATACCGCAGTTACTCTGCTCTCATTACCAACATCCGGTGCGGAAAAATTGATCTTTCGCCACCATTCACAAATGCCAGAGACCATTAAGGACTGGACTGCCAGCTGCTTTAACAAATGCACAGAAGCTGCTTGCTCTCCTACAATGTCGTTCTTCACACCTTTGGAATTTAAGTGCCTCAGTGTGGTGGCATCAGAAGTAGAGAGAGGAGGGGACAGATGGAAATGTCATGAAAGAAAATACTCCACCATGGCTTTATATTACCTGGATGTCTTCACTTCTATTGTGAGGGCAATGGCCAGGCAAATACAATGTGATATATTCAGTTACCAGCAGATACCTGCTGGAAATGTCTAACAGATAGACTCACTTGTCAAATTCACATAGTTGCACCCAGAAGGAAGTGTGGGATTGTAATGCTATTTGGAAGGAAGATAAAGGTGATCAGGAACAATAAATGATGAAAATTTAGACTGATATGGGTAGTATTTATTGAGCTACACATACAGAAGTAGTGTCTCTCAGTATGGCTAACACAACATGCCAGACCTCTCGGCATGGAGTTACAGAGGTTCCTAATGGTGTCCTGCAATAATCCATCCCATGCAGCTTGATGATTCTCACACAGTTCCTGCTGATTTTGTGGTAAGGGTGGAGCTGGGATGACACCAGGCCTTCTGGACCTGTGACGCCTAACAACAAACCGTTCATCTTGCTGTTTGTTTGTCATTATCAAAAGAATAGCTGGACAAATAGTTGCACCCAGAAGGAATCAACTGACAGGAATGAAACCTGTTGGATAGGTTTGACACTGTAAGATGTGTGAATGATTCGCTCTCGGCCACGCATGTGACATAAGCAGGGACAGGCCTTATCGCTGTACCTGACTGATCCAATCTTCAGTGACAAGTCCCGCTTTTGTCTTGGTGGAGATGGTGGTCATGGTCAGCGCCAAGATGAACAGTTTATGTCAAACGTCACATGTCCAGAAGGCCTGGTGTCACTTCACCTCTACAATAAAATCTGCAGGAACTGGGTGAGAATATTCAAGCTGCATGGGATGGATTATCACAGGACACCATTAGGAACCTGGCATGTTGCGTTGCCAAACATGGCGGCCTGATGCCATACTGAGAGACAGTATTTCTGTATGTGTAGACAAATAATTGCAGGCAACTTAAAAAAAATGCAGTCAGCTCAAATATCAGGCAATTATGTAATTGTGACAGGCCTAGTGATAGGCAAATATAGCATTCGGTGTCTAGCCCAAGAATTCTTATTTGTATAGCAGTGGTGCTGGAGCCTAGACAGGGAATTGAAACGATGATCTTCTGTGGGCTCCAGATGGCGGTGATATTATCCACTGTGCCAGTGGCTCCTAACCCTAGTCCTGGAGGAACCCCCTGCTCTGCATATCTTAATGCTTCCCCTGCTCCCAAAACAACTGATCCAGCTACTCAGCTAATTCCATAAGCTGCTTCGTGATTTAACAAGCCTTTTATGAGTTGACCAGTCAAAACAAGACACACAAAAGTACGTAGGGAAGGGATCCTCCGAACCACTGCTGAGACCGTGTGCACTGTGCTATCCATATAAGTGATGTCCATTCACTAGTGACTATATAAGCTACAAATAGACCTTTAAATTAGACTGAAATCAGACCACTATTAATAGTTTATTGGCAAATAATCTATCAGCATTCTGAATACACTATATGACTAACAGTATGTAGACACCTGACCATCATATCTGTATGAGTTTGCCTGACATCCTTTTCCAAAACTATGGGCAGTAATACGGGGTTGCCCTCACTCTAAAAACTGTACGACAGTTGACAGGGGCAGATCTATCTAGGCAGAAATTTACAAACCATCTGTCAAATAGGCATCCAGTACCAATTTAGTATGACACATTCTAATGCCAACATTTGTCTATGGAAATTGCTTGATTTTATAAACCTGTGGGTGTGACTGAAATCAGCAGCACAAAGATAAAGATGGGGAATGGTTAAGGAACCCTCTTTTTATGAAGTATTCAAAGCCTGTGAGAAAAGACAGATGCACTGCCACGCTGCCGTTTTGGCTCATCTCAGATCAATGAAGGGGAAATTTGTTTCTCTGAAACAAAGCGTGCAAGCCAGGACCTTCATTATGCCATGTCAAAACAGGCAGGCATGTGGTCATTTATGCACAGAGCTATCTGGCAGAAACTGGACCTGGACTGAGACTCACTGACTGACTAGAAATCAGAAGCGTCTAGGGATCCCAACGCCAACCTGGTTCCAAATCATTTTCCATACCAATGCTACCAATGCTCTGAGGTCAATGTGTGGCCGCAGAGGTCATCTTTGATTGGAATCTCTCCGTTTTCTAAAGTTATTTATTATTATGTAAATGACGGCAGCGGTTAGGTTGAGGACATCATTGCCTCTTTCCAAACGTCTGGATCACCATGTATGCTCTTTTCTGACTGGCCTTACATTAAAAACAGTGGAATCACATGTAGTACTACATTAAGCACCATAACTGAATCTCAAATCCTCACTTTCTGTTTTAGAAGTACATGGTGAATGTTGCAGAATTTTTGATAGCAAGTGAAAAGTGTGACATTACTTTCCTCTCACCCTGCAATGTCAGAACCAATTAGTCAGCTTCTGTCAACTCCCCGTGATACTCTGCTCCACAGCTTGGCAGAAAGAGCAGCGATCGCCTGTTGGAACAGCTGAGGATTCTGGACTAACATGCAAAGTCTATTCCAAGACATAAACACTGAAGCTGTTACATTAGATAGCAAATTGTAACTGAATAAAGTGGACTGTGTCCTCTCATGTAATTCACAGCTCTATTTTCTAAAACAAAAAAATAGTTTAGACTAATATTTCGGTATGAAAAGATGGATCAGAGACATATTTACTTTATAGAGCAGGTGTTTTATTATATGCTACAGAATATATTTATATGGAAAAAGCAACCCTCATAATGTTTTCAGTATTTGAGATGTTTAATGGCCAGTGTGTATGCTTCATCCTTCCTCAGTGAATATAATGGATCAAAGCTAGTACATACCTGGTAATACACAGCACACAGAAGACTCACTTGGAATGATGACTGATTATGTTCAAAGAGCTGCACTGAACTGTCAAGATTGTTAAGGTGTAATAAAGTCATTTGATGTGGTTTGATGCAAAAACATGACGGTCTAGAGAAAGACTTACCTAGTCACAATTGTAATGAGACAGTGATGATGGGAATTGGACAGGCAAAAGGATTAAGGCCTGTTAAAAGCCAATTCTCACCGAAAATGTTTATTTGTATTGGGTAGAAATACATGGCATGATGTAGCAATAGAGCATATTTAAAAAGATCATGGCTGAGTGCTACATGCAGAGTACAAAATACTGTAGTACTCAAGGAAAACTGAAAAAAAAGGTCAGCTTTAACTTCGTTTTACTTAGTATGGTCACCTTTTCACACTCTACTGTGCATCTTCATTTATTTCATTTACAGGCAAAACAGTCATAGAGTATGAGTTAATCATTTTTCAGGGGATATTTTGGAGAATCTCATATATATGATAATCCACTTGTATAAGAAAGGGGAAAGTCAAAGTCAAAAATAAGTGATAGGAGTTTCCAAAACTGAAGGTTAAATATCATACAAGACCTGCTAGACCATCACAACTGTCACCATCAGTTAGGCTTAAAATTATTAAAGCGTTCATCTTTGAGAGAGAGGTAGAAATCAAGTTTCTCTCTTTCTTCAGATCTCAAAAATTCTACAGGTGTTTCTGTTCATCTTTCCATTGTGAAAAGATGAGCATTATGGGTTTGAAAGGACATGTATCTGTGAAGATCTCTTGAGAATAATGAATAGACAAAAACCTAAACATTTAAACATTTAAAAACTTAAACATTACATAATCAAACAAAGAAGCTGCTGGCGAATAATAGATTATCCACCCAAGGGTCCAGACCTCAACGTCATGGAATTTGTTTAGGATTGCCTGGATCATGAGAAGCAGAAACTGCAACCAACTTCTGAGACTTTGTAGGTATGGAAAAACATCCCTGCAGATTTCTGTAAAACACTGAAAGCTTTTCTTGAAATGGCAGAAACTGTAATAAAGGCAAAACATGGATACATTAAATACTGAAAAATATATATCATATTTAGTTGTTGAGACTGTTGAATATATGTTTTCTTGTACTTACTGGACATTTTGACTGGAAATTACATAAAAGAATGGTCGGTTTAGTATAGTGCAGTACAAAATTCATATGTAGATTCACTGGTCATTTTGAATAGTAAATAAAATTGATACATTTGCATTGCAGACATTGCGGTCTCTGGTTCCTATTACCAGCACAGCAAAGAGGTCTGAGTCTATGTGTTTATCTACAATGTTTCACATCACTGAATCTCAACAATTGAATTTTAGATAAATCACTAGATGTCCCATGTATAAAGATGCCAGCTTTGTGAGATTTGATGATCATTTGGTGACAGCATAGCAGATCGTGGATTTTAGCTTTACTTGGACAATGATTACTTTGCTGAACTGAATGGCTACAAAATGGTGTGAATATGTTTTTAGTTGGGGTATATGTGGGCATTCATTCATGCTTGGGTTAGTGTTTTGGCTTGGAGGGGTATGGTGTTATGAAGGGTCCATCTGTTTTCAGCTGGACCATTAGCTTCTCAGCTGTTGTAATGCTGCACTGCCTTATAGCAGACGAGTGCACACACATACACTATGTGTGCACGCTCGTCTGCTATAGGAGAACAGTTATTAGACAATAGGATATGAAAGAAATGGTTTGTCTTCCAGATATGTAATTCTACATTTATAATATCTGAAGCACAGTAAGGCATTTAACATGTGTGTTTGAAAAGTTTGATTTTAAATAATGAGGGAACACACATTTGCCAAATTTCCAAAGGCTGGAAGAATGGTATTTATTTGACAGTAAAATGAGTGCCTTTAAAACATGTCATGAGCTAATTTCAGGTGTTGAGCTTACTGATTGTTACATCGCAAGCCAAAGTAATATTTATTTAAACAACTAATATGTAATAATATGTTTTATTTGGTCATGCTGTGTAGTGGATTCATCTAAGCACAATACTGTGCAAAAGTCAGAGACCACCTTTCATTTGTTTAATTTCCTCTGAAAGTGATACAGATGTACAAATTACTGTTTTTTAGCATCAGGGAAAAAAGCAGAAAACATATTGTCACCGTCCGAAGAAAAACAATTATCTCCAAAATGGCAACTCTACAGAAACCTCATGTAATTTTACTGCAAATCAATGGGGCCAGATTATTTTTCCAAGCAGGTTTGCGACATTTCTGTTGGTTTGCTCATCATTTAATTTTCATACAATGTCAAGGGCAGCTGCTGTATCCAAGTGATGCATAAAAGTAAAAATTGACAAAAATGAAGATACATGTTTTTCTTTGGACAGTGGTGACATTTTTCACAAGACAAGTGTCCACTCTTTGCCTTTATTACAGCTTTCAGTCTTTTCAGAAGGTTTGCTTTCAGTTTTCCAAAGTAATTTTTCCACAGCTTCAAAATTAGGAAAAGGGTATTAACTGATCTAGCATATAACAGCATTTACTTAAAGTATTAGAAGAACAGTGTGAATGTGTTTCTCTAGAAGCACTTACAATCAACCTTGAGTCTTTAGTTATTGTGTGTTTTACAGTATATTCACTTTATTTTACTTTCTGTAAAGTTTTCTACAGTACTGTTCTCAGTAACGGCTTCATTCAACAGCTTGCAGATAATGAGGGAGGCAGGTGGATGTGGTATTGGTTATATTGTTTTCAACATATGGGTATGTCTTATCCCTTGTGTATGCACACTATCTACCTCAGCTGCCATAGGCTTATTATTCACAGCAAACAAACCTCTCTCTTTGTGTAAACTAGCTTCCCACCACTGCTATACAAATGAATGTCTTCTGCTGATAACAGTTTATTAATTGTTGATATATATATATATATATATATATATACCGTATATATATACTTTTAGGGCGGGGCAGGTTAAAATACTGGTACATTATAAAGTCAGGTATTATTGCTAGGCATGTGTTGCCACATAGTGCTGATGCTGTTTTTTGTTTGTTGTTCTTTGTCTAGGGTTGCGTGAGCTGAGAGGTAACCTAAAGCTGTGCGGTGTTGCAGATGCTGCCTTCCCCTTGTCCTCCCCAGCCACTGCTTTGAGTGCCCAAAGAGGGGGTTCAGACTGCCATAGAGTGGCATTGGCATTAAGGGAGTATTGCCTCCCGAGCCCACCCTCACCACAGACTCTCACAGAATCCCCTGGGCAGCCCACTGATGAGTCCTCCAGTCACGCCATATCTCTCACATCTTGTGCTACCAAGAGTATAAGCTCCTGGTCCATGGCAGAAGACAGCAACAAGCCGCCCTTCACCATGATGGAGCCGATGGGTGTCTCTGGACTGACCGAGGACTGTCTGATCCAGCAGAGCCGCACCTGCCTGGGCTGCATCATTGAGACCAAGGATGCCTCAGATGCCGAGCCCAGTATCAGCCTCAAAATGGCTGACATAAATCGGGAATATGATGCTTGCTCCATCTCCGACATTAGCATGCAGTGCATGAGCACCAGCGAGACAGGCAATTATGGGGATCAGCTCTTGTCTGACCAGCTTTTGAGCTTTCCCATACCCAAAGCCCATTTGGGGGAGAAAAAGGACACAGACAAAACAGAAAATGACCCAGATCAGACAACTAAAAACTTGTATGAGGGCCTGCTGCTGGACAAGTGCAATGGAGAGGAAGGTCTGCTCTCCAATTCCAACCAGGACTGGGGTTACTTTGAATCCTTCATCAGTGAGAGTAAAATGGAACTGCTGGACCTTTGTTCAAAAAACGAGCTTTCAGTGAATCTCTTCTCTGAGGAGGATGTAGACAACTATATGTTTGACGATGACGATGATTCTACACTAAGCAGTGACGTGTGCTCCCTGAAGATCCGCTACGAGTCCTTCCAGGATAACATGAGGGAAAAGACCAATGTTCTTCAGGAGGAAACGCAGTTCAACTTTTTCCCCAGTGTTGTGGTGAACTGCACAAAAAAAGACAGTAGCTTGGTTAAGAGAAGTGAGGATGAAAGCTTACCGAAGCCTGAAGAACTTGAACTAGAAAATGAAAGTAAAGGAGATAGTTCCTTGGATAGGACACTTGATTATAGTCCAAAAATGAACTACTTCATTGACTCTGGCAATTCAGCTGAAGACTCAGGGGAGTATAGTGATGACAGCTCGAGCACTGGCTCCTCAATTGACAATTTCCATGTTGGCAAACATAAAAACTCATTTTCTCGAAAGAATGTTTGCTCCTCCAACCCTCTAAACTACGGACTACGAGCAAAGAGAAAAGCCAGGTTCAGTGATGACTACCTTTATGACGTTGACTCTATCGAAAGTGAAAAAAACAATGAAAAACGTGACAAACCACCTTCTGATCCAAAAGAAGAACGGGATGACGACTGGTGTCCTAAAAAGAGAAGAAAATCTTCCCGCAAGGAGCCACCCGTGATAATCAAATATATTATTATAAACAGGTTCAAAGGAGAAAAACACATGTGTGTGAAGCTCAGCAAAATTGATCCAGCAGTCACGACTGTAAGCTTAAACAAGGACACAATCAGTGAATATGAAAAGCTGGCTCCTCTGAAGGATTTCTGGCAGGAAAAACAGAGGGAGCAAGAGGAACAGCTTAGGCTGGCTGCAGGAGATAAACACAATTTCCATCCTAACGGCCGCCATCGACCCTTTAGTTCCAGTCCTCCCAAAAGGAAATACAAGATAGCAAACAGACTTAGGATTCAGAGGATTCAAACTGTGGAGCAATCACCCCACAAGCAGGGCTCCCCACCCTCTGATCCTAGGCAGGAAGTTGATTCTAAAGAGGAGGCAAGGCCACTGACAATAGGAGCCTCCAGCTGTGCAAGCGCATTAGACCCAAGCGACATCATACGCACTACTACCCGAAAGAGCAGAACACAGGAGATGGAGGAGAGCAGAATGGCAAATAAAATGGTCAGAATGCGTAAATTCAAAAGCGAAGCCAGACTAAGAAGCAAGAAAATGAGAGACCTTGAGGAGAGCAGTGAAAGCATGACAAACCTGACTGATGCTTGCACTGTGCTAGAAAATAAGGACACGGTAGGGGGTGGGAAAGAAACAGAGATCAACTCAGCTGCACACAGTCCCCAGTTGTGTGAGAGTCAAACAGCCGATGCCACTGAAAAATTTGCTTTCATGTCTGCCACCTGCTCCCCTAACAATGCAACGTCATCTGAGGATGTGGCTACAAGTGTACCCGTTATCCCCGGGGGCTACTTACAGACATTGTTAGATGCTTCGGATTCCTCTGGTGGCTCTGGTGTCTCTTTTTTCCCTCAGCAGACCCCCAGGCAACACTCACTGGGTCTCTCTTTGGAAGAGCAACAATTTGCTTCTCTTCAGCTGGCCCAAAGCTGTGTACTCTCCCCGCCCTCTGAATCAGAGCTCCAGCAGTCGCCCCAGAATTGTCCCAGCCTTACCCAGATGTGGCACTCCCAGCTTGGCCCGAACCAGCAGTTTGCTACCGATATCCCTGAGGCGGCCATCTTGCCGAGCAACTTCTCTAGTGCCATTTCCATGCCAATGTCAGAGAACTTGCCAGTGCCAGGGTATAGCCAGTTGGGGCTGGAAAGCAACAGAATGCTTTATGAAAAAAATTACATGCCTGAGCAGGCGCTGCCGCCTGATGCGGAATTTCAAGCATGTCAGGTTCCCTGCGTGGAAGGCCAGCTACAGTTTCAAAGAGGCACACTGCACACTGACAACGGCAGGCTCATCAGTTTCGACTCAGTTGGCTCGCTGTCAGCTACTTCCAGCAATTACAGCTCTCTGAGTCTCAAGTCCTGCGAGAAGGATGGTGAGGATGATGTGAACGAGAACTTTCTGGCCCACTGCAGTCCCAAACTGGTGATTCAGCAGAGTATTGATGCAATCACACCCCTGAGGGAATCCACAGACTTGCTGGATATCTCCAACTTCACTCCAGATAAATTCAGACACACATCACTGTCGGAGCTCTCGCCCCCTGAGACGCCCAATTTATCCCCCCAGGTCACAGGCCGAGAGATGAAGATAGCAGGGAAAGCCAAGGATCTCCACAATGGGTCTGAGATGACACTGGAGGGCAATCAAGAAATGAAATGGAACTGCAACATGATCGAGCAGCAAGACCATCTGCCTGGATTCACGGTAGATAGTCACCAGTATCAGTTGTACAGCTTTAATAACGACGACCACTTAAACTCGAAAAAGAAGGGAGCAAATCAAGCTGGCTTTGATGTTCAGGTTGCCGACATGAACAGTGGGGTGAAAGGGGCAAAGACAAAAAAGAAAAACAGCAACAAGCAAACTGCAGGACAAGGTACTAAGAAAATCAAAGCACCAAGAGCTCCAAAGGGGGAAAAGGTTAAGACCCCACGACAGAATTCACGAGCCTCCAAAAAGCTAAAAGCCTTACTGGATGAAAAGGGTGGTAATGGCCAGCTCGAGGGCTCCAAGGGTTCAACACACCAGCTGACAGATAGCGGCTCTGAGGACTGGGCAGGAATGGGCTGGTCAGAGGGCAACTGTAAAGCTGACGAGCAGCGAGAGTTTGAAGAGCCATCCAACATCCTATCTAACATAGTATCAGGAATGGCCGAAGTACAGCGTTTCATGATGGCCTCTATCGAGCCGATATGGGGCCCTGCTGCAAACATCTGTTTACCCTCAGAGGCAAACAGCCTGAAGTTAAAGACTCTCAAAATCCTGGCAGGGACCTCATCTGACCCCAAGAAGAAAGGTGCCGCCTCCACTGGGGGTGCAAAAGGAAGGAAAGCTGGGGGTAAAGGTGGCAAAAATCAAGCTAAGTTCAATGCCTCTCATCCCTTTTTCCCCCAGTTGACTCTGGGTTGTAACATGTTCGACAAGCCTAACCTTGGTGTCCCTGGCATGAATGGGCCTGCGCACAAAAAGATGTACCGTCACAAAACCAGTGCAAAATTCCCTCGGATCGAAAACATTAAGGGCAAGCGGGCTGAGCGAGACCCAAATAAGGACATAGCACTGATGACCTCTTTTGAAAAACTGAGGTAATATTTTGTAACTAGCTGCTGATGCACGTTCCTCACTTTCCCCCCCCCACTTCCTGCTCAGCCCTTAGTCCTTGAGATACCTGCACTGACTCAATGCCAGAGATGCATGGAAATTATGTTACCCTTGACCCACCCTCCTTATTTTTTGCCCCCTGACGAAGATATAGATATCTTGCATGAGAAACTTCTTGTACTTGCAAACTACCTATTGAGTGATTGTGTAAGGCTTGATTGAGATTTGAAACTACCATGGCTGCATTTTATTCTTGCTTTTGCTGTTTTTCCTTGTAGCTGTTTTGGTTCTTTTTGTCTGAAGAGAAGAAAAGCCTTGATAAATGTGTGTTTTTCTTTTGGGGAGACATTTTTTTTTATTCTTATTTTTTAACCGTGAAATTTTGCTGCCCTAAATTTATGTAATTATATTCCTTGTTGGAAACATGTAGCTATTTGGATAAAAATGCTTGTGAGAAGTAAGCTCCCCCATTAGTTTTCTTTTTTGTATGCAGAACAGGATGACCTCTCCTTGCTGTCTCCCTCATACTGCCTGACTTTTTTTAGGTGGGAAGTGCTCAGCCTCCTATCGAGGATAATCAACATCCTTTGTAGGCCCCAAGACATCAATAGCACATAATGGGACCATTTTGTATTGAAGACATATCAGATTAACGTTTTGTTCTTTTTTTTTCTTACTGATGGAATGAAGTTATAATTTTCTTCCTATGCTTTTACTATGCTTTTACAGGAGTTTTACTGGAACTTATCTTAGAGGGACAGTTCTAAGCCATGGATATTCCAAAATGCTCCACTTTCTTTTTCTTTTTTTTGCCAGTGTTCCTGTATAGAAATGCACTATTCAATGAAAACATCAACTCTAATAATCAACGTGCCAAATGTAAACTCTGTGCAAATTTATTTTCAATATTGAATACTGGCTGTTCTATTTGCTATCCATATGATTTATGGCCGTTCTCTGTTGAGACTCCAGTGAGAGATGACATTCCGGATCCCCCCCGCCCCGCCTCCTTCTTTTCTTTTGGGAACCTATATTGTGAAGAGCACCCTGCAGCTGACAGTGGTACATAACCACTCACTTAACCAAAACAACACTCACTCTGAACTTTCCTCCTTTTACCGCCTCCTTGCCAAATTCAGTTTACCTCAGCATAACTTGGCTTTGAGATTAAAAAAGACAAACAAGTGGAGACGCTTCTTAATGAAAAGCACAGAAGAAGATATGGACAATGTTCATTCAGGATAGAGGACACAATCTGTCTGACGTCAGATGGTAAGCACTGTCATAATCATGTTTGTGGGGAAAGTCTGCCAAGTTCATCAAGCTACATAGAAACAAAACAACGTACTTGTCACTGGCAAAAACCATCGCCATCAAACTTGAGTATCCATATATCATTAATGTGTTTACAGTGTCCTTATGTAGTGTAATAGGCCCTTAGATTACCAGGCAAACTGACTGAACTGTGGTTGTTGATTGTCTCCAAAATATTTAAGGAGAACAAAGAATCTACATGAAACTACGATACATGCAAACATCTAAGACTATCAAAAAGTTTTTGTTGTTGGTAAAACAAGTGTTGCATTTGGTGGTTTGATTCCTTTCCTTATTGGCTACCCAAGCATATTTGCACAATAACAGCATATTCCCTAATATGCTAATGATTGCCTGATATAAAGGGTCCATGTCTTACATATTTCCTCTACTGTATTTTATTCCCTAAGGTCCAGTTACGGCATTTGTATGTTTTTATGTACCAAAACCCATGAGAATTGTTTTTGACCAAGAACATTTTTTGATCCTCTCTTTATTATTTAGAATTCAACTGTTTTTGTAAGAATGGTGTTTTTTAAATGGTGTAGAAATGATGGGCTACTCTGTATTGTGCATCATTCAAAAATCAGTCCAGAGTAAAAGTCCAGCATTTAGTTTCAGTGTAAATTGGTAGGGCATTTTAGGTAGATATATCTTCGCTGCCTGAACCCAACTTTGTATCTCTTTTTTTGTTTTTCAGCTTTTCTTATGCAGTTTGAAAATACCAGTTGCCCTTTATATTGTGTCGAAATTTCATGACGAAAGGACCAACAGAAATGGTCCAAAATTAATTTTAAGAAATCTTCTGTTATAAATTATCAAGGTTTTTTCTTTTCCTGTAAAGTTACCAATTTGGAGATATGAGGTTTTGTTCCAGGAGCAACTAACCAAAAGTAATCTTGTCGTTACTGATATGATTTCATTATCATTGTGCATCCCTAATTCTAAAGTACATTTCCAACGAAAATAAACGACTGAGAGGTTCATTCATTTCTTTCTCCATAATGTTACCATGACATAGTTTTGCTCTGTATCTTTCTGCCTCTGTCTGTTCTGTCTAGCTTGCCATGTTAAGGACCAGAATACGCTGGTGATGGGAAAACTGCACATGGGCCATGGCGCCCACCTGCCTGCCTTCTTGTTTCTGCCTATTTTCAATTGAATGTACTTCTTCAAGATTTGTACAGTGTGCCACTGTTGAGCTGCCTCCTCTTACTGGTGCTAAGAAAGCAAACCTTTTTCTTCCCAGATATGACAAAAAAAGAAAAAAAAAAAGAAAAAAAAAGGTGAAAATAGAGAAAGACAAAAACCCTAATCCTCTCTTTATGAATGTATAATATATGGTTATGTTTGATGTATTCACACCATAATTATTTGACATTAATTGGGATTCCTTTTTTGCCTTTTTGTTGAAAAGAGTATTGAGCTTTATAAATATTGTCTAGAGTTGATACCAGAGGGATTCTTAATGAACTCTTGACATGACGAAAATACTGTATATTTTTCTCTGTGCCAATTTGTAACATATTTTGTAAGTGTATATTTTTCTTAGAAAGTGCTGTGAAGTATTAGTGTGTGTGAGTAACCTTTTTTGCGCCTCTGTAGGCAGTGAAAAGGATGTATAACGAAAAAGTTTCTGGTTTTAAAAACCAAAATATTAAGTAACAAGCAAACACAAAAAAAAATATCTACATTTTTGTTGGGAGTTTTGTACGAGGAAATTGACCTTGTTGTGGGAGTATTGTGTTATTGTGGAAAACACAAATAGGCAAAGAAAAATGAAGAAAAAAAATAATAAAATTTGTGAACTACTTGCTGTTTTATAGATTTTTCATGTAAATTATTCTAGTATTATTTTGTTTATGTTGTAACTGTTGCAAAGGTTTTAAATATTTGTGAACCCGCCTGTATGGTGATAATGTAATATTGGTAACTTGCTGAGTTTTGTAATAATGTTTATGGAGTAAATATACAAATTAAAATGAGATTTTGAATGCTGCTTTCGGAAATTGTCAGTTTTGTTCAGCACGTAATAACCATTTGTTATGTGGGTGCATTTTATGCTGCTTTTAACTTTCCTTAGTTACAGCCTGAACAAACGTTTGGTGTTCTCCAGACAGGTCCATTCCTTTGAAAGCCTGTTGATTTAATTCATGACAACAACTACATGTCAAATAAACCTTAGCCCTGCTGTCATCATAATCTAATCATGATACAGTACTACTCCCGTCAACTAGGAGCAGGTTTAAAAGGTTACTTGATTAGCAAGTCAAACAAGAGGATGAAACTGGATTAAAATCAACACTTTGCTTATTTACTATCACTCATAACCTCCATGGACAAACTGCTATTTAATACTTTGTAATGTTATGTAATATTCTGTAGTGCACTGAATACCTCAACTTCACTCAGAATTCACGATTTTGTATACTTTTGGTGTTGGCATCTATCACTACAATACCGAGCATGCATTACACAAATACCCCAGAGTCATATAGAACTCATGACGGCTAGCATGGCCAGCATGATATTTTGCACCCTAACACTAATGTTAGCTATCTGGAGTCTTTCTAGGCAGCCTATTGAAGTTCTTCTAAGGTTTCTCCAAGGTCTTCAAGAGACATCATCAGAAGGAAAAATCTTACTCTAGAGGCCGCTGTGGTGTTGCTGTAAGAAGCGAGTAGGCATGTAGTCTGACGTAGTAGGCATGTCTTTTAAATATCTAGAGAAAAAAATGACCACAACAACTGCAGAAAGGAAACCAAAAGCTAGAAACAACATCTAACCACTATCTACTATCTACTAACCAATTCTACCATTTGCTGGCTTAGTGTTAGATAACACTGCAGTGTAAAACTTCACCAGAAGGTAACAAGTGTGAAGTGAGTCCATATCACCACAAATGTCATATTAAAGGCTGGGGGGACATGAATCGTGATAGCTAATACAGTTTGTACATGTAAACAATCCACTTGAATGTAGCTCCCATTCCATCTACAAATATAAACATCATTTTTTGAACTGCACCACCTTTTCAGCCATCCATATGTGACATATGGAACATGCTGACAGGAGCCACCCCTCTCTCAAGACCTGGGGCTAAGGGGTGTGTTTAGGGTCTGGCTATTGGGCTAAGCCACAGATCTATTTTCATTGACAAAATATTCAATATGAATATGAATTATGAGCTCATACAACCACTGAATCTTTGCGGTACATGTATCTGCCTAAACCAGTAGTGACTTCTGAGACGCTTTTCATTTCAAAAAGCGTCGAATCTCAGAGGGGGGAAGGAAGAAATATAAATCTTTTAAAGGACTACTGCACTTTATTCTCATGCATGCTGTTCAGAGTATCGTTAACGTCAATCTCGGCTCCTCTGGCAGCAGTGCCCTTCTTTCTCTTTTTGCATGCAGATCCATAGTTTAGCATAGCTTTACTGACCTTGCTAGGCTGCTGTCTGTTTTTGTGGCAGGTTTTACACAGTTACTTTGTTAGTATCCAGTTTTATCTTTCAGCCTTCATAATAGTTTATTACAGTACACTGTACCCCTTTTTTAATTCATAGATAAACACACTGGGTATTTTAACAACATATTGACCACCAAAGTGGAAATGTCCCTGGCTGTCATTTCAGAAATCTGGTCACCATAATTTTCTTTTCTTTTTTATCATATGTCACCATATTTAGGGAGTTTTTTAAAACATCACACCCGTCAGACGTCTGGTTCCTATCACCAACACTGTGAACAATTTTGACTCTTAGGTTTGCATCAAACTACTTTCAGTGACTTTGATTACATTTCAACGGTTTAACTACACCGATTCATTTACAAATAATTTAGGAAAATCGTCCAAAATTACACGATAAAAAGTCTAAACAGCGACATCGACCTGTTTTATTCTCAGACATTTCCTTTTTCCTGTGCTGATTAGCTGTTATGAGTCGCGTTCTTACTCTAGGCACGGCCCGCTAACCAGCCTTACTGTAGCAGGACCTAAAACGGGGATTAAAGCAGCGTTAGGAAGAATAAAGACATGAGTAAGTAGCTATGTGCGAGTATTTACTTGCTTTGAGAGAAAGATGTTTGCTCAAAGGCAGATTAGCAGTATGAGACGTCTAAGATGGTAAATAATGACGACGTAAACCGACTTCCTGTTACAACATCTTGGCATTTCAAAATAAAAGTGCAGGACGCTCAAACATCAGGCAGCATCTGCAGGACTCTTCCCGAGAACAATATCAGCTCAAGCCAGCAAACCCTTATAGAGTACATATTATCAATTCTGAATGAAATAAGCATGAAATTAGGCTTTTCTTAGGCTGTTCTTAAATTTCTGGTTAAGAACTGAAACATTATAATTGCAATAAACAATTCTTTAGGCT
The DNA here is from genome assembly GCA_034552555.1 of Semaprochilodus insignis. NCBI lineage: Eukaryota > Metazoa > Chordata > Actinopteri > Characiformes > Prochilodontidae > Semaprochilodus > Semaprochilodus insignis. The sequence continues at coordinate 25,687,089 of CM067485.1, forward strand.
TTGCTCCAAGCCAGGAACACAACCAGGAACCAAGGAGGCTCAAAAAATACAGATTTACAAGTCATCCTCTTTTCATGCTCGTTTTCACATTAAATTCAGATTTATTAGTCAATGATTATTAACAAATACAGATTCTGACCTTTTGCTGAGTCATTTTAACCTTGAGGATTTTCAAAATGTCACCAACCTTATTTTACTCCAAGTGTGTTTGAATGCACAGAGCTCAGCACTGAGAGCTCATTTACACGTGACATTAAAAAGTATTATTTACTTTAATCTCTGAGTCATCCCTCGTTTAAGTTCCCACTCGGGTGTTGAGGAAGTTTTATTTTAGGCTGGAAGTGGGGAGATGTTGCTGTCAATGGCATTTCACTCATATCAAGTGGTCTTTATTGCCAGTTGCACATTCAGAATTGCTTGTTATTTATCACTTTTATAACCAGCTTATAACCAGAATCTCTGGAATCTCTGTAGACTGGAAACCTGCTAAATCCATGCTCTTCTGTTTAAACATAATGTGTAATTTAGATGTATGTTGCCTATAGAGGGCTCTGTTTATGATAAAACTTTACTCTGTACAACACTCCATTTAGGGATAACAGATATCTGTTTCTAAAACAAAGCTATATTTTATTGGTCATATAAGGGAACGTAGGCTATAGCACATTTATTAAATGATTAAAGAATATTGGAACTTATGAGGACCTCCACCATAAATTTGCCTTCAGTTGCAACTGAAAACATTACAGTTTAGTGATTAAGAATGTCCCTATTCGGGTATTGAGGATGGTTAGAGGTAGCTCAGACCTGCCAAACACATCACTGCAAGAAATGACATCTTGACAAGCAAAATTATCTTATATGTAGTTCATGTGTCTTAAAACTCTCATTTTAAGGTTATTTAACTTATTTCCATAACTTGTTTTAATTTATTTTATAAAGCCAAATGATCTCACTACATCGGCAGATAATTTAGCATATTTTAAGAAACACTTTTAAAACAAGCCAAATGATCTGCCAATATAATGAGATAATTTTGCTTATTAAAATCACTTAAAACAAGAAAAAATCCCTGGAAATAAATCATCTACAAATGAGCTTACAGCCGTTTCAAAATGAGAATTTTAAGATATATCAACTAAGATTTAGATCTAAGTCTACGAACTTTATTTGCAATTGTATTGCTAATGTTTGGCTCCCTTATCATATAAGAGGAAGTGGATCTCCTCCAGTTACCCTTTTCATATAACTAAATGTATTTATTGTTTATTTCCTGTCCCATCTAAACAGGAAGGTTCACTACGAAACTTTGATCAGGATATAAATACCCTTCCATTGAATATTTGAGACAAAAATTTGATTCCCATCCTAATAGCTGTTTCTTCTGCCTGAGAGATATTAAAACATCAGCACATTTGACATACCAAATCTGTCCTTGCTTACTAGCGAAGTTACATATTGGGAAAGGGGAGAAATTAAGATCCTAATAACATTTTGATTTTGTTAGGTAAATTATTTTTTTACAAAGCAGAAATAGAAAAATAACCTCCCCATTCTTTGCCTTTTTTTCATTCGTTTTTCTTCTATCAAATGTATTCAAATCTTTACTGCAAAACATTACTCAAACTTATTTTAGTTTTTTTAAATATATTTTGAAATCTGCATGTGTGTTTGCTGTTTTCTATATTTTATATTTTATATTTCTATATATTTTCCTTTAATTTATCGTCTTAACAATTTTTAGGCTTTTACCCATCTGTTTATTTTATTGCTGTCATTAATGTTGCCCTACTGTGGTGATATCATTTCACTATTAGTAAATAACTGAAAAGTTGTTTACCAGTAACATTAAAGGAGTGTCATATACATAAAATATACCAAATGAATTTGAATTTTTTTAAACATAAAATTGAATTGGCTTGTTCATTCTGTAGCAACCACCCAGAGACAGGCATTCACTTGTTTTGGCATTGTCAATATGTGAAAAATTTGCCAAAACATCTGTACCTTCATTATTTATAATATTGATGTATTGAAGCATTGTTTATTGTAGAAACATGATTTTTTTTTATTTTTGGAAAATCACAGTGACCGATACACACATGCATATATGATAAATCCTATACTTTTTTATACAACATTTTGTTGTTTTTGAATTTTTATGTACATGCAAAGTTATATTTACATTATATGTACATTTTATATACATGTTTATGCTTCTAATGTGGTGTACCGTGTTTTGCTTTCGTTTTAAAAAAACAATAACGTGTGCATGATATGAGTGTGCATTTAACTAGGCGACTTGTAACTGTAATATATAAGCCTGGATTAGAAGAAAATATTTTTGCTTTTATTGATGATTCCAGGCGTCTAATGACTTTTGTCTTGCCTTATTCCCACAACTCCGATACACCGGAATCCAGACCGTCTGACAAACCGAAGCTGGAGAAAACAGACTCCGAATACTTGGATAAAAAAGGCTCACAGTTCAGACGTACCTAACTACAGAGAATAGTTGGACGATCAGTACAAAATATCAGCGGATCATAAAAGGTATGACCCTGTCAGCAGTCGATCTGGCTGATATTTAGAAACGGTAGTCAGCGTATGCTAACGATGCTAAATATGTGTTTCACCTTTACCGTTGTATTGTTGCTAGCTCGCTCGCTAACGGGGCGTTTATTTAAATGTTCCTAAGGTAAAAAGGCCGTGGAGACGCTAAATAAAATCAGCCAACGTTAGTTCCCAAGCAGGCTAGAGGCCTTAAACAAATTGCTTTAGCTATCCAGTTTAGCGACAGCTCTCAAATATCGCTTTTGAAAAGCGTTCAGCTGTTCTCTTGGCTAGCTTGAACTAGCTCACTGGCGTTAGCTCGACCCCTAACGCTAACGTTACTAAATGGCACTCCGGCTACTTTGTCGAGTCAAGTTAGTCAGTCTTAACATTAATCTGTTATACGGAATGGAATGGAGATGACTGTAGTGTTATCGGGACATGTAGCACGTCTAGATAGCTGTTAAAGGTACAGCTAACAGTAGCAGTGGTCGTTAGTTAGTTGTGACAACAGACATTATTTGTGGGTTAACGTAGGTTGGCAGATGGTTGTGACAGCGTTGGCTACCTTGACTGTTGTTGCTGTAAAAATAGCTAGCTAGCTTAGTTACATGACGTTGACTGGCTTGCTGGACAAAATACAAGCACAAGTTGGCCACGCTTATTAGCTGCTTAAGTAATTGGATCAACTGTCTTGGACGACGACGTCGCTGGTCTTCACCTCCGGTCTGCTTGCTAAGCTAACGTTAGTTAGCTAGCGTTGGTTGCGCTAGCCCAGCTAGCAGGCTAGATTGTGTGTGGGCCTTCTTTCTTGATGCCATTTTGTTCTCTCTCTTGCTGGCGCAGTAGTTCACTATTAGTGCCCATGTTTTGAATCTACGGTGTAAAACACAATTTGAAGCTTGATAAGGAGTCGGCTGTTTAAAGTTAGCCGTAGACTGTTGTTGTTCTGTGTCTTTTTTCAGGATGCCATTTTGTTTTTAGTCCCGCAGGCGCAGTTCAAGATTAGCATCCATTTCTCACTATAATGTCTTTTAAACCGTGTGTGTATAAAGTAGATCGATGGTATTCTCGATGTGCTCGTACAGCCTAGAGACGGTGATCACTGCTTAAATGAACGGTTCTTTAGAGGTGGATAGGATTGTAGACCTTTTAGCTACGTTTCTTTTGGCTAGCTGCTGGGGATCTTCTCATGAACATGACAAACACTGGACGCTAACCCGAACACTTAAAAAATGACTTTTTTGGAAAAATATATTATTATTATTATTATATATCTAACGTTAGTGCTGCCTGGTTAAATCATTTAAAGCCAGTCTGAATAATTTATTTTATTTTTGAATGGTTTTTTTTTAGCTCTGAAAAAAGAAACAAATCCTCGTTACTACAGTAATGTAGCTGTAAATGGTTCCCCCAGCCTTTCATAATCTCTGAACTGTCATCTAAGTATTAAAGTTAATATTAAAACACACACACACACACACACACACACACACACACCTCCACATATATACATATGTATATATACGCGTGTGTGTGTGTATGTATGTATGTATGTGTGTATATATATATATAAAACAAATACAGGATTCGTTTTACCCTGCTTCAATATTCAATATGCTAAAAAAAACTTTAAAATGGAGAAATAAGTAATTCAGCATTTTTATTTTTTACCGCACCACTATAACAGCTGTTCAGGCTTTCCTTTTTGCTTGTAATATCTTTAACTCTTTAGACACAAGTTCACTCATTAGTATTATTGTTATTATTATTACTAATAATAATAATAAAAGCAACATTACTTGATGATTTGAAGTACTTGTCATGTTAAAGGTATATTGTTAAATGAAAACAAAACAAACATTTCATGAAGGCTTTTTAACAACATATTAATACAAGACAAAGTGGAAAAGCCTGTTTTATGACGCATAATGTAAGTCTAATGTCTCTGGCTGGGCATCATTGTGTCTACTAAGAGGGCTGTACTGGCTCATGTTAGTGCGTGGTGCTTGAACCTTGCTGATTGTGTTGGCAGTGTAATTTGTAGACACTTTAACTCTCCGCGGGTTCAGCAGCTGCACAGACGAATTTAAACAGGCACCATTTCCTGCAAAACCTAGTGGAAGTGGAGCTGATTATTTCAGTTACAAATAATAATAATAGTGTACACACATTAACATTTTGCTTCCATCGTCCCAAATGCGCACTCTCTACCCTACTGCTCATGAGACATTGTCATATTTCAAAACTGTAATTGTACATTTTTGCTCACTTAAACTTGAAAATTTTGGCGCCGTTAATGTTGGCAAGATTTTATAATCTGTCAAGTGTATTTTTTGTTTGGAGCCACATACGCTGAATATGGGAGCTTACCTATCAGATCATTTGGCTGCTGTAGATTCAGGCAATAGGCAAAATCAGGGCAAATGCATGATTGAAATATCTTTGGAAAAATGCTGCAAGTGTTAGATCTTATGCCAGAAAAGTACTAAAATTTATGTGGTTTAAATGTAATCCTGCCTGTAATCAGTAACCACAAACAGATATGTGGACACAGTAATGAGAATATAAAACCTTTTACCGTATCATACAGTTCCATTTTACTGGTTACATGAATTTTAAATACTCTGTTATCATCTGCGTGATGGTTCTCTACCTAAGTGGCCTATATGTCTTAGCAGTCAGGGTTTAATTTGAGTTTTACTATTTGTACTTCTTTTGGCATGTACTTCTGCGATGTAAATCTTCCGTCCTTTGTGTCTAGGTGGTGCTGACAGTCATTTTGGCTTCAACAGCCATGGAGAGCTCAGACAATGCAGAACAAGGGGGCAGTGAACAGTCCAATTCACAACGCAGACAGCAAAGGGATCGCCTGGACAGAGAGGAGGCTTTTTACCAGTTTGTTAACAATCTGAGTGAGGAAGACTACAGGTTGATGAGAGACAACAATCTGCTTGGCACCCCAGGTAACTAAGCTGATTTTTATTATTTGCTTTATAAGTTTGAATTGTGCTTTTTATTGTTTGTTTTCATAGGATATCATGATGAGGTCATGTTTGTGGACGCTTCAAGTGTAAATGATTCTCTGCGAGTTTTATGTTTCTTTGTAGTCCATAATGGCAGGGGCAGCAGCCAAATGATAAAAGGTCACTTCTTTCAGTTGTGTCTGTTTTCTGTTTCCGCTCATTATCAAGTTACCTTGAATACTTTGTGAGTGGAAGAACTTTTGTTGAACTCTGGAGACACATTGAATGCTTTTACGCTCTACCTTATAGAATCTGATGATGCAGAAATAAATGTGATGCTGACTGGCTGTCAGCTTGGCTAATTGCGCACTCGAGTGTACACATTGATTAGTTACGGTCTTGAAAGGATGTGGACCTTTCTCTACAGCGGTTATTAAAGATGCTGAATACAGAACAGAAACGCCAGAGAATGCTTTTTGAATTGGTTTGTGTACAATACTGCACTTGGAGATTGATGGGCAGTTACTTTCAGTCCACTCCCTTCACGCGACCCCTTCTACCCCCTCAAGAATAAAAGTTTAGTGTGTGTGTGTGTGTGTGTGTGTGTGTGTGTGTGTGTGTGTGTGTGTGTGTGTGTGTATATATATGTGTGTGGCTCAATGATTTCTTTCATGGTTTGAATGTTGTTTATGTGCTTAAAACAAAACCACCAAACACTTTTGTGGACCTCTGAAGACGCCCGATCCATTTCTGTCCCAGGACAGTGGAAAGGAATGTTATTTTGGAGCATCCTTTAGCCGAGGCCCCTGCCAGGAGATGGCATTGAATGGGCAGTTCTGGTCCTGGTAAGTGCGGAGGTTTTCAGTACTGTCCTGTTGCTGTTTCACAAGCTTTTCTGGGCAGCTGTTAAACAGTACAGGATACTGCATTTAAGCTTACTGCTTAAGCAGGGGATATACTGTTCTAAGGTAAAATTCTGCATATTCGACTTTGTCTCGAAGTTTAACGTCATGTAAAATAATCTGCCTAATTATTTTGTCAAGGGCGGTTAGGTACTTGCGTATTCTCCATAATTTTTGGTCCTAATAAACAGATGAATCATGTACAAGTTGCCTAACAAATGTCTTGGTCCGTACTTAAGTAATTTATTCTGTTGTGTCACTGCTTAACAGCTTGCTGAGGCTTCAGACCAACAAGGCTTGTTTCAGGTTTTGTATAATGTCTATCAAGTTGTGATTGGACTTTTTTTGGCTTCCAAGTGCTTGACTGAACAGAGTAAACTTGGTCTTTGTAATACAGAAACATTGATTGATTGGTAAAGATATTATTTGTCTCTAAACAGCAGAAACAAGCATGCTTGCATACAGTATAAATGTGTTATGGGATTGGGTAAAATTAATCTGAGGTCCTTCCATGTTGATGGCTCTCATCAAAAATCGAGGCTACAAATAATTTGATGTGCAACAAAGTAAGCAACATATTATTGATTTCAATTTCAGTAGGATTTTTAAAATGGCAAACTCGCCTTCAAAAGCATGTAAAGTTCTTCCAACTTTGTAGACTTTAATAATAGATGAGTGCCTTCTATGCACTAATGCACTTCTATAATTTAGACATTGGGATGTTTGGTATTTAGTATACTAACAAAACACTAATGTTCATCCTGGTGCAAAGGACCTCCGTAGTCATGCAAGTGCTCTTTTTATATATCTACATCATAATTTGTCCTTCATGATTTTAAAAACTTTAATTGTTGTGTGTAGGAGTAGATCTATCAAGCATTCGTCAAACAGGTGCCTCCATTTTACCATTTCGAGTCCATGAATGCATAGATCTCATTGAATTGGGGAAAATAGGCAGGGCCACTACTTATTCCGATTTAGTCTTGCTATTGTTCCCATAATGACATGAGTCTTGCTTGTATTTCTTTTGCGTTTAAAAATTGTTTGACTTAATAGACTGCACTACTCTACACTGTTTTTTTCCATTTAAAACTGGCCAGCAGTGGTAACGATCATTACCAGGAAAAAAGTCGGATATGCAGCATTTTACAAGTTTTTTGACTTTGGTAATAATGTTTATCAGATTTTTTACTTTTCAGTGGTGTTGTACATGTCATGAATTTTTAAATAAAGATTTTTAAAATTCTTGTGGATTAATTCTTCTTTTTTCTCTATTTGCTATACCCTCGTTCTCAAAAATGTGTCCAGAGAGATGTTGTATAAAGTGAACTCAGCGGCCAGTGCAGCTATCTTTCAACAACCATACCAGCATATATGCCTTCACAAATTTTTGGACAGTCATGGCATGTATGAAAACCTTAAATCTGTCAAAGATGATAAATAATTTAACTTTCAACATATGTTTCTTTGATCAGGCGAGATTACTGAGGAGGAATTGTCAAACCGCCTTCAGCAAATCAAAGATGGCCCTGAGGAGCTACACAATGGCGATGGAGGTGGCAGCAGCAGCAACAACAGCAGCAGCAACAGCAACAACAACAGCAGCGGCGGCAGCAGCAGCAGCAGTGGTGGCGGCGGTGGTGAAAGCAGCAGCAGTAGCAGCCCTGAAGGCAATAGTGAACAGCCCACAGGTATGTTGGTATTTTGTGATTTGTATGTAAATTACTTGGTTATGTATTGTTCTGTTCTATTGAATTTCTCTTGAGGACAGTCATAAAATATTTGTTCTCTTCAGTCCCAGAAACGGAAGGAACAGAAGAAGCATCCAATGGTGACACTCTCCTCGACTGGCTCAACACTGTGCGTCAGACTGGCAACACCACAAGAAGTGGTCACCGGGGCAACCAGTCGTGGCGAGCGGTTAGCCGAACCAATCCAAGTAGTGGAGACTTTCGTTTCAGCTTGGAGATCAATGTCAATCGCAACATAGCCGAGCAGCAAACACAGACTGACGCTGAGCGGGTGGAAGGAGACCAAGTTTCTCCAGATGGTCCTGTATCTGAGCCTGAGACGCCCATGGAGACGCCCATGGAGACAGCAGAGGTGGTCGAAGAGCCTGTGGTGGAGGAAATGGCCGTTATAGTAGAGCCTGAGCTCCCTGTTCCTGACAGTCCAACTGTAACCAGCCAGTCTAGTCCACAGAATCAGGTTTTAACTCCCCCAAGTGTTACCCCAGAAGAGCCACGCAGAGGTCAGATTAGAGCACGTAGCCCAAGTCCCGAACAGCGCAGAACCAGGCCCCGTATAACTAGGAGTCGTTTACCTCTCAACCTTGACCAGTTGGACGGACTTCCTCAGGCCCGTAGTGGCCTGCCCTCTCGCAGTCATGAGCCTGTCTCAGAAACAGTTCCTCAGATAGAGGGCAGTTCCAGGACTCGGCTGCATGTTCTGTCTAGGCAGAGCACTGTTCAGGTGGAAAGCCAAGAGCCGGTAGCGGCTCCTGAGCCACGTCCAGCACCTCAGCTAGGGGAGGCACCTGCTGGAGAAGTTGGAGCTTCAGGCCGGCGCCCTCCGACTATTATGTTGGACTTGCAGGTGCGTAGGGTGCGGCCAGGTGAATACCGCGAGAGGGACAGCATTGCTAATCGCACCCGCTCTCGTTCACAGACATCCAACAACACTTTCTTGTATGAAACAGAACGTGGAGGCTTTCGTAGGACCTTCTCCCGTTCTGAGCGAGCAGGAGTAAGGACGTATGTCAGCACGATCCGCATTCCCATTAGGAGGATCTCTGATGCTGGTCTTGGTGAGGCCACCTCCATGGCTCTACAGTCCATGATCCGGCAAATCATGACTGGCTTTGGTGAACTCAGCTACTTTATGGACTCCGACTCTGACTCTTCAGACTCTAACCGCGGTTCCAACCCCTCTGCAGATCTCACTGACACGCCAGGAAATCCTGACACTGCCAGTGCCTCTGCGGCTGATGCTTCCGTTACTAGTGCCGGAGGCTCAAGCGAGGGTGGTGCCCCAGAAGCACGGACAGAGGAGAGGGAGGGAAACGCAGCAGCCTCCCAGCAGCGTGATAGCAGGCGGCCACGGGCTCCCATTAGCCTAGAGGAGACTGCCTCTCTGCCCTTCCTCCGACTTGCACATTTCTTCTTGCTCAATGACGAAGATGACGACCAGCCCAGGGGCCTCACCAAAGAGCAGATTGACAACCTCTCGATGCGTAACTTTGGCGAGAGCGATGCGTTCAAGACCTGTAGCGTCTGCATCACGGAGTATGCAGAAGGCAACAAGCTCCGCAAGTTGCCCTGTTCGCACGAATACCACGTGCACTGTATCGATCGCTGGCTTTCCGAGAACTCTACTTGCCCCATCTGCCGAAGGGCGGTCCTCGTTTCTGCCAACCGCGAGAGCGTTGTCTAGCCGTAATGGAGTCTTCTATCATATTTCAATTATTCTTTCGCCTTACTTTAGCATTTGGTACCTTGTGATGTTGGGTGTCTCAAAGACACTGTCAAACCCAAACTATTTTAAGCCATTGGAAAGTTTTACCAGATGTGCAGAGTACAATTGTAGTGGCACATGATTTGACGTGTTTATATGATATCTTTCTTTTTTTTTTTTTTTTTTTTTTTGCTTGTGTTGAAACATTGACTCATACATGGAGTCCTTTAAATATTGTTAACCAAAAAGGTAACAGTTTCAAGAATGGAGAGCTAATCATTTGTACATGAGCACGGGTGCAATATGATAACATGGAATTTTGATGGTTGAAGGATCTATTTATATACTTATTTTCCCCTACCCCCCCCCCCAACCCAGGTCCGGCTCATGTCCACAATGGTAGGTTCTCCAATGTTAACCAGCGTCATTATTACTTAAGTATACATAAATGTAGAAAACTTTAATGTTATTAAATGCTTTTTATAGGCTAGGTTTGGGTTTGGCTTAACAAGAACCTTTCCTTCAGCTTTGGACTGGGTTTCATGACACAGATTAGGCCTAGTCTAATGGACTAAAGTACATGGCCAAAAGGAAATAGTCATTTTTAGGCTAGAATGTGGTTTAATCTGTCTGAAATAAAAGAAAGCATCCCTCAAGGATAAAAAAGCAAACTGAGAGTAAGGCATTTGTAAAGAATGATTATTCATTAATATTGCGGTGAAACGAATTGGGGAAATTATTCAGAAAATTTGAGGGCAAAGAATTCTGTTGCTGTTATGTTGCATTTGCTTCCAAATGACTTCAGGTTTGACAGTGGTATACAAAGATAAGTGTACCATTTCATTGACTGCAGCAAAGAGGAGACTTGCCTACATATCACAGATGTTAGTGCAATACTTACAAATGGGGAAGACTGCAAAATAATTTGACCTGTATGAACTTTTCCACTTATTGTAGACTGTGAACATTCACGTTAAGAATGAAGATATATCGCCTGGAAAAACAAAGTCTCTTTACAGGTTCTGTATATTGCAATAGCACTACACTGTCGTGCCGAACTCAAACACTTAGAAGGGTATCAAATTGTCATATTATCCAGTAGTAGGGTTTTTATGTGTATGATTTCCTCTCGAAAGAATTAAAAAAAGTAAAGTTTGTGGTTGAAGAGCTATTATATAGAATCAGTAAAACCAGAAAAATCGTAAGATCTTCTCAGTGCTTCTACACGGAAGCCTAACTCGGAGTATGATATTTATCTGTTCACAGCAGGATAAAACCTTTGTATTTTGCACTGTTGGCATGCAACCTCTAGCCCAGTCGTCCTTAACATAGTTCAATTAAAACTGTTTAATAAATGCAAGTTACATCTTAACCACAACCTAGCTTGCAGTATGGTGGCATCATTGCATTTAACTCTGTTCATCCTTTGTATGGCCAGTTCGCTCATGTTAAAATTGAAAGGAGCGTTAATGTGTTAAGTTCCCCCTGCTTCATCTCTGTTCCATCACATTGAGTTGTGTAATTGGGGAACTGAATGTGAATTATGCTTACCTGCTCATCAACTGACCACATTAACTATGCACTTTAGACCAGTGTGTTGTGTAAATTGAATCCGTAATACATCTTTCCTTAGGCTTGACTACTGAGTCTGGAATGGTGTCGTTTGATACTTCAGAAAGTGGACCTCCTTCAGCCACTTACCATGAAATTAACTCTAGTTCTGCACATTGTCAGTATTTTCTCATGTTTTATCACCTTGTATTCAGTTTGCTCTGTTATTAACCCAAATGAGTCATGGCCTGATCTTCTGAACCTCAAGAGACGGGGTGTGGCCTCGTGTTTCTGTCTTAAATCAAGCTGGAAAACATTTTGAGTTTTGTAGGTGAGTTTTTCCATTAATAGAGCTGTTCCTGAAGTAATAGTTTGGAGGATTTGACTTCATATAGACTTACATTCATTGCCACTTGGTTCTTGAGGTGATGTTTGCACCACCGGTTTTCTCCACAATCATTGGACATTTCTGCAGTCTGCTGAGCTGATAACCAGCTACAAACTAGTCTGTTCTGGCTTCATCAAGCCACAATGTTATTTGTATATTACAATAAAGATATGTGCAACCACAGTGGCCCGTTTGTTCTTATGGAATATGATAGGAGCTGCTTCTGCTGTCTTTCATTGGATGGCTTGTTTGAAATCCCTCTGGGAATTATTCTTGGTAGAGAATCAAATTGTTCACAGCTTTTACCACCTTTGCAGTCGTTCTACCATTGGGGCATGATTTCTCTTTCAGTTTTGGACAATAGCTAGAAGTTTGAACTTCACAAGTTATCGGTATTCGAGCAACGTGTTTTGAAACCAAGTTTCAAAAGTCTCAAATTTTCGTTAATAGACTTTTATATTCAGTTTTATTGCAGTGTAACATTAGAGATGTTGCTAACAACATTGGCATCGGGCCAATGTTAGGAAAATGCTGGCTCGGTTGTTGGAATGAACAGAGCTTAGTGTGTTTGTAAAGAAAAAGTATTGGCTCCAAATCAGATTATTCAGGCTTCAAGATAGCTGCTGACATTACTGTTGTGACAGACCAAGTCTGATACTGTTTCTTTAGGGTTTTTGTATAATTGCTTTATTTATATTATAGATGTTGACATTTAAAATTAATTTTAGTTAAATTCAAATGTCTGAGAAAGCATAGAGCCAGAAGGTAAACCCATATTCTCGCTGCCAAAACATCAGCTGGCAGATGTCCTCTGTACTGTGTGAAAATGGCAAGATAAAAGGGCCAACAAATGTGCTCCAAAATGGCTTTGCATAAAATCTCCTTGCACTGATCTACACCGATTAGCCATAACATTAAAACCACCTCAATGTATCTACACTCTTCATCCATTTTATCAGCTCCACTTACCACATAGGTGGACCTTGTAGTTCTACAATTACAGACTGTAGTCCATCTGTTTCCCTGCATACTTTGTTAGCCCCCTCAATCACCTTTTTTCCCCCCAGTGGTCAGGACCACCACAGATAATTGATCACAGGTAGTGATCATTCTCAGCACTGCAGTGACACTGACGTGGTGGTGGTGTGTTAGTGTGTGTTGTGCTGGTGTTAGTGGATCAGACACAGCAGTGCTGCTGGAGTGTTTAAACACCTCAGTGTCACTGCTGGACTGAGAATAGTCCACCAACCAAAACTATCCAGCCAGCAGCATCCTGTGACCACTGATGGATGACTAGAGGATGACCAACACAAACTCTCTTGACTTTACGTTTAAAAGCTCCAGCAGCACTGCTGTCTCTGATCTACTCACACCAACACAACACACCACCTCCACTTCAGTGTCACTGCGGTGTTGAGAATAATCCACCATCCATATAATACCTGCTCTGTGGGGGTCCTGACCATTGAAGAACAAGGTAAAGTATGCAGAGAAACAGTCTTTGATTGTAGAACTACTAGGTGCACCTATATGGTATGTGTAGCTGATAAAATGGATACAGAGTGTAGATACACTGAGGTGGTTTTAATGTTATGGCTGATCGATGTACATCAACTGTGAAGTTTTGCCTTCCTGTGCAGAATTAGTTATAGAGAGATCCCAGTTTCCTTCAGGATCATTAAAGTCTTATATTTGTTTTTCTTTTGACATTCATTTATGGGCTTGTTGATCACTTGCTTTCAACATGCCCCAGAATGACACTAAAATGTCTTCATTTAAGGTTATGATTAGAGGTCAGTGGTATAGTGGGATAGGGGACATTGCCCGTCCACTCAGAGTAGAAATGCTTTAAAACAGGATACTTGATAATTCAGTTTTAATGCAGGGTCTGTGATGTGTCTGTCATTAGTTTAAATGTCTCCATTAACTTAGTATATGATCTCTAGCTACTTGTCGTGTCCATTGTTTATTACGGTTACCCTTAGTGCAGCTACAGGTGGAGTTTGAGTCATTAAGGTAAAACGGCGCACTCTGAAAGTTCAGTCCAGTGAACTGCCGATCGCAGCTGCCGATATCGTAGAAACTGCTCTACCAAATAGTGAACCAGCAGACGTTTCTAACGTGGTGTGGCCATCTATTGGTGCAATGGCTTTGAGAACCTTCTGCGTTTTTCGTCAGGCTGTCTCAATCACGGTAATGTAACCAAACGGTTAGTCTGATCATCTTTTGGGACGTTACTCCATTACGGTTAGAGATGAACTTGAAAAGCGTCTGCTTTAAACTGTACAGTAGCCAAGTCGGCCTAATTTTCCTCAAGTGTAGAGATGAACTGCGTTTTAACAGCTGTGAGTCTGTTATTAAATAATTTACTTCACTTTGAGGATAAATAATAATCAGTATTGGACGTTTTACAGAGCTTTTCGACCCAGCTTAACAGAGCGTGAACTTCCTTGTACCGTAATTAATGGAATAAGGCGGCATTTTAAACTAGTCCAGAAAACTGAGACTCGATCAGTAAATGCGGCTTTAGGCTGGAGTTGAACTGAAATTGTACATTTAGTCTCTCTTTTCCTGTGTCTGTTTTTACCTCACAAAGTCGACCGTCTTCAGTGGGCCTGTTGGAAGCCGCCTGAAAAGTTCATGTCCAGTTCAAATTTGCCATTTGGACCATCTGGTTCTGACGGTTCGGGATTTGAAGAAAACCACCCATTTCTACTCCTCCGTCTTGGGAATGGAGGTGGTCAGTTTTAAGGTAATTCTGGTCACCACAGTCCCAGCCCATTACATGTCAAGACTTTAACTGCTCACGTTTCCAAACAATTGTTAAGGACTGTTGTTGAAGGTTTTGTATTAGATAAACTATAGTTTAGATCCATCTCTGTTCATTACTGCACGGGTCATAAATGCGCTGCAATGAAAGATTTGGCCACACGGTGGCATCATTGCACTGCTTGTAATGCTCACAAATTGAATTGAAAGTTATGAAGGTAATGCTTACTGCAGTGTTTCTCATCCTTTCTTTTTTCATTACTTCCTACTATTGCTAGCACACAGTTTAAATAGTACCCATTAAATAAGTCAGTAATTGATTAATTAGGCTAGAATAAACCCTCATGCTCAGTTTTCATGAAGATTCTGACATTTACCAGTGTTTTCATATTTGGGATTTGTTCTTAGGTAAAAAAAAATCTATAACTACTGAAGAGCACAAAGTTGCAAACAATTCTGCACTTTAAGAACACATCATGAATCTGACGTACACATTTTCTTAAGACCTTTCTCAAAAACAACAAATCTTCAGCTTAGGAAGATATTGGTGAGTGAGGCCCAGTGGCTGGTTTGATCTCTTGCAGGGGGTGAAGCACGCAGTAAATGGTGTCAGAGGCACTGCAAAAATTATAAATGAAACTGAAAAGCAATAAATCTACATCGCTAAACATGAATAGATTATATACTGTATATCATGCAGTTCTAATGCCGGTGCCAGGACGTCATGAAACTGTGTGGTGCAGGTGGATTACTCATGCTATACTTGTAGGATAATGTACACTGTCCACAACTGATAGACTTATCTTTTGTTTATCTCATGGTTTCAGTCCGGATGAAGTTTCTGACATTAGAATTACACTGTAATTTCTTTATGCCATGACTGCAGCACATTTAACACATCAAGCAACTCGGTTACTCTCGTTTCTTGTAGGGAGATCGCAAAGCGTTGAGTTTCGGAAATCAGAAAATCAACCTGCATGAAGTTGGGAAAGAGTTTGAGCCAAAAGCCCATATCCCTACACCAGGCTCGGCAGACCTTTGCCTCATCACGAAGACTCCGCTGGCCTCAGTTGCTGCTCATCTAAAGGTAGCCCCTGCGGAAGTGAATGAAATGGAAAACACATAGAAGCACATTCTTTAAAACAAAGGGGCTGAAAAGGGTTACTTAGAGTGACGACATACAAGAACCACTCTTGGTTCACCTTTTAGTGGATGGTGCTTTAAAAACCTTGTCTTGTACAAACGAGAAATATGAGGAACCTCCACATAATAATAACCTCCATATAATATGTTTTTATCTTCAGATTTACTTCCATTTACAACTATTTAGGAACCTTTATTCTGAAGTATTTTCAGACTAAAATGTATATTCGTATTAGTCAATAAAGACATGTGACAAGTAATGGCTTTTTATTGATGTGGATATCTTGTCTTATTGTCCAGGCATGTGGCGTAAGTATCGAGGAAGGACCAGTTGATAGGACAGGAGCAGTGGGCCCCATCACCTCCCTCTACTTCAGAGATCCAGATAACAACCTGATTGAAGTCTCCACTTATGAGTAGTAGACCAGGAGGTGGTGCTGTTGACTTTTTAATGTGATCTGGGCTATTGGGCTCTGTACTGATGGTGCATTCAGAAACACACACTAAGTCCTTAATAGTCATTGTAAAGAAAGGAGGTCATTCTGGCCATGTAAAATAAACTTTTCCACCACACTCAGCACTGCTGTCGTCCTCCGTTTAAGGTGGTTCCTTTACACTCACGCAAATTTGGTCCGAGCACAACCGGCCTTCTCATATTAAGGCTGATATCAGCTCATAATCAGCTGCATGTGCCAAGACCTAATCATGAGTCTCTGGGTTCAGCCAGCAGCTTGACTGCTATTTCACAGGGTGCATAAATAGCACTTTTGTCTACTAAAGAATTCCTTATCTTGCATATCCAGTGCAAAAGTATAATTAAAACCACTCTGCAGGAGAATTTAGTGAGAAGGCATTTTGCATTTCTGTGCAAACAAAACATTTTATAGGGGAATGGGAAAAGCCTGTGGGCCGTAAATGGATAATGGAATGAAAATGATCATGTGGGTCCAAAAAAGACATTTTATTTTTATGTGACCATTTTCCACCATCTCTCTTTTCATTTCCTTTAATTCAACAAAGAGGCAGTTCCTTTAAAGTACTCTTCAAACGGGATTAGCTCTTGAAATGGAGTTGTGGTGATATAATATTATCCACAGGGCGTCTGTGATGTCTATGAGAGATTAGTATAAGTATCTCAGTATGAGTGATGGGAGGGGCTGTCGTCACACCGAAATAGTTTCACATGCAGTACATTTGGCAGCTCATGAGTGGAGACCATGTGAAAATATTTCACTTAATTCTAATTATCATAATTGGATCTTAATTTTGCTGCATATCTTAGAGTTGTTTTTAAATAAAATAGTTTGATTTAGTATGTAAATATTGTTAAAAGGCTTTTCTGGCCAGTCCATTTATGGAAACTAAGCTGAAAAATAATTCTTATCTGAATTCATTATTTCTGGGAAGTTTCACAAAAAGCAATATCTTTATGAAATATACCCGAATCTCTGGGGGTATTTTGCACACTGCAAATACCCAACTATTCTGCCTATAGCAGTAAAGCCCCGGCCATTAATACTGAAGTTATAAGGTGTATTTTTGATATGTTTCTGTAGTTTTTCTAGATATAATGTATGTACTAGTTTCAGGCATTACAATATATCAGGTCACAAGCTCCTTTAAGTACACCAATACTTAAGAAAACATGTGAAAACACTCATTCCACAAGATATGATGAAATATTTACCAATGCGTGAAGCTGCCAAAGCCTTTTCTGACACAGGAGCACATGGTCAATAAAAATGACTGATGGCAGTTTGGTAGTGAACTACTGAGAAATACGGGAAATAATTACATCATCTCACCCACCATGTTTTAACTGGATTGTGCTTTATTCAAAAAAGCAGTCCAGGCTGAAACACTCATTCATCTTGACTAAGTAAGTGACATGGCGGTTAGTAGATATATAAATATATTTGTTTATGTGCTCTCTGTAGCTTAATATGTGGACTCTGTGGATTGGAAAAGTGAAGGCAATATTTTGCGATTTTACCTGTAAAACACAGCTTTAAACAGTTGTACATACATCATGTTTTTTATTGAAACACAACTTAATTGTTCACAACTGTTTACTTAATTGCAGAAAATTAGTTTTTGGTACTGACAGTTCTTCATGCTGCTAACTGATTTTCAGACTTTTTTTACAGACTGATTTTCAGAACAACTTCACTTCAAAACAATTGGATCTAACAGCTTACCATATGGCTATGAGGGACATGGATGCAGTCTCACTTTCTGCTGTAAAGTTCAGGAAATCAAAGAGATCTTTAAAAAATAATCTATCTATCTATAGGATCACCATTTAAACTGCGATAAGTCCATATATCTTTAAGACTTTGTTCTGCCTCTTTGTTTCTGCTTCTTATTTGGGTTTAAGAACTTTGGCAGTTAATCATAACTAACCATTCACTGACAACTGACAATCACATCAGTCAATAAAGCACAAAACTACTGGAGCATTTACTTCTTTACAGTATAAAACCGTATCAGCTGTAATGTTGGCAATTAGTGAAAGTGGTTGCATCCCTGTGCATCCCTGTGCAGGACATGGGGATCGTGAGACTCCAGGCATCATCCCCAGCTCTGAGCTGTGTGCCCAGGCGAGACGAGAGAGGAGGAAATTTGCCCTGGGCAGTGAGTCACTCAGCGAGGCCCAGTGCCGGACCTGTCTCACATTGGCATGCATTTTTGTTTCTCTCAAACACAGGCCGCTTGGCAAGGTCACCTCCTGCTCTGGGCTAAGTGGATAAGAGGAATGCTGGTTTTTCCTGTAGCCTGTGCTTAGAATCCAACAGAACGAAACCTAAAAGAAAGCTAAACTTAAAGTCCTCCTGTATTCAAAATGAATCTTGTTAGTTTGTGTGCTTGGTCACATTAAATGCAATCCATGTCATATCTTCCCATTCTTGTTTCTCTATAACTATCATTTTTGATTGTATGTAGTGACATTTGTCTGCCTGTAAACGCTGTCTGATGTTTGTTGGTGTCATGTACCAGTGAGAGAGAAAAACTGACCAATTTCCACCAATTTAACCACCAATTTCATAGTTTTCCTTCCCAACATCAAGCGAGATCGCCCGTCACCATCTTCACTTTTGAGCACACATATATGTATGCCGGCAGACAGCCTCCTTTCTTCTCGTTATTTTTATCTCTCACTTTTGGCTTTTGGACCACTCACTCACTCCTATTCTAACCGCTTTTTCCTTCTGGGTCGCGGAGAGTGCTGGAGCCCATTCCAGCATTCACTGGGAAAAAGGCAGGAAATACCTTAGACAGGCTGCCAGTAAATTTCAGGGCAGGCGCACAGACATACACATTCACACCCACACATACACCTAGGGGCAGTTTAGCATCTCTAGTTCACCTGACTGCCTTCGGACTGTGGGAGGAAACCGGAGCACCTGGAGGAAACCCACGCAGACTCCACATAGAAAGGACTCCGGACGGCCCAGGCTACAAACAAACTCAGGCCTTTCTTTTGTAAGGCGACTGCTGACCACTGTGCTGCCTAAAGTAGGATCTCCCCAGAGACTTGCTTAGCTTCACGTATCAATTAAGCTTGTAGGTCCATAAGGCCATTGGCTTTTGAACCAGATACAATAATCACTTATTAATTTTTTCAGTTGGTTTATTCTGGCAACACAAGTTCATGTTTACACCAATCACATAGTTCAAATATCTGGCAGTGGTTGCACTCTTTACTAAAGAATTCTGCCAAGCGGCAAGGCTTTCTTTATTCAAATCACCTCTTTTTTCTTGTAAAAGTGTGAATGCTGAAGGGTTTCCCCACCCGAGTATCCTGTTTCACTCAGAAATACGTCACATTAAGCAAGAAAGTGTTTCTGATTTATCTTTTCTGACAAAGATCTGGCCAAAGTGTTTTTTGTTTGTTTCCCAGATGTGACTTTCAATGAAATTGCTAGAAAACAGTTGCTTATTTCTGTTTCCCATGTCCCCTAGGCCCTCTTTGTAATTTGGGAAATAGCCCTGTATTCCCAGGGCCCTATTCCTTCTGCATAAACACCACAATGCTCCCATGGACCCATATTTCAGCCTCAGGTTGCCTCAGTCATTGCGTCAATGAGAAAAATAAGACTACAACTAAGTTAAAAATTCACTAAAATGAGGTTTTGGACATGCTTCTTCCAATTAGGCTCCTCTATGCCACATATGTCCACCTATGAAGGTTATTTGGGTTATGTACCAAAAACCAGCTGTAATTCAGACCAGTTTTCCAGCGTCTTTAAATCCTTCAAAATGAAAAAAAAAAAAAAGACTATGACTAAACCACTCCTTATTCATGATATTCCTACACCCTTTTTGTGACTTAAGCAAAATAGGGGCTAAACTTCCACCAAGCTATAAACAGATTCACTAAATACTAGGCTAGCTGTCTCAAGAACGTGCCAATGTAACCATAGTTCTACTGTGGGCTAAAAGTAGCCAAAAATGAATTATGGAAGTATTTTGCATATTGTCTTAAATCGTTAGCAGAGAGGCTGTGAATATCCCGAAATGCTTAGAGGCATAGCTGTATTTTCAAAGCCGTAAAATTGGACGGGTTCTAGTGAAGATGGTAGACAAACATGTTTACTTAAAAGCAGACAAAGTCTGGCCTGAGCCGCCTGAGCTGTCCCTAACGTCATGACTGGGTGGCCACTGCAGAGACAGGAGGATTCTTGTGCATTGTGGGACTCGGGAGGTCATACAGTCATGCCACCGCTGTTGTATGGAAGTACAGTAGCATAGTTTGTTCATTCAGTGAGATTAAATCACTTTAGTTATGTTGAATTGCATTTAGTGTAATATTTTTTGGCCAAGCTGTTAAATTGGTGATTTTTGGATGTATGTATCAAGCATTATAGTCAATGAACTAGAATGTTACGTAAATTTGTATTTTGAATGAATGAATGAATGAATTATTGAATAAATGAACACTCTTAATAGGCTATTTGTACCAATGGGACGCAATAAACTCTCCTGTAATTTGAGAAACTACGATGTAGAACCAACAGGAGGAGCACTGCACTTTCTTTTGTGATCAAAACATTCTGTCTCCCGCCACTGATTTAGGTTTGCTCGGATGTGGTGACAGCCATGGACCGAACGTGAAGTGCCAGATCTTCTAAAAGACATTTAGCCTATAATAAAACCGCTCAACAAGCTAGTGTCGCTACACTGGCTTCACAAAAACTAAATCCAACGGCTATTCTGTTGACAACTGAATGTTCCACACATATATTGAAATACAGAGGTCATGTAAAGATACCATGGATAACTTCAGTACAAATGGAGGGGCTAAACTACTGCATACTGAATAGGCAGGTACAGTATATGGAAATGCAGTGTTATTGTGACATCACAAAAACAATGAGTTCAAAACAGGTTGTTATTGCAGTTTTCATAGATGGACTGTATAGACTGGGGAGTGAATGATATGCGAATGATTGCATATGAATGAAATGAGTGAATCTTTGACAATGGACACGTAGTACATAAAACTTTTTTGTTTCAGAAAAGGAAAATGAATTTTTCTATGATATGGTTCCATTTAAAACAAACTCTGGTTAAGTGATTAATGTCTTCTCTCTGAACTTTTAGTGTTTTCCCTGATGCAAGACACTGATCCAACTTGCTAGCCCATTAAGAGCTCATAACTGAGTTAAAATGGAGAAAAAAGGAGTTGAAGCACTCAATGGGAAAGCACTCAAATTTGCTGGATAGTGAGTCACCAGGACCAAAGCTAAGAAGCACTGCTCTACGACAACATCTACCTCCCATTTCAACTCTTTTAAAACAGCTTTTTAAACGTGTCCCTTTAACCCTGTTAACCCTGTTAAACCCCCCCAACATCCCAGAGTGGAACTTGTTCTGTATGTATGTAGGATTTCTCCAAGCCGATGTGCAGGACCAATCAGCGGTTACCGGAAACATTTAGTTGCAGTTATTGCTGCACAAGTGGCTCACACAAGATATCGAAAGCATACTGTTGCCACTTGATATGAAATACTGGATAATGAATAAAAGACAGTATAATATTTGTATCTAGTTTGTTCATTTGAGTTCTCTTTATCTACTTTAATGATTGAAAATCTGATTATGTTTCATTTCAAACCTTTTAAAACAGCTTTTTAAACATGTCCCCGTTAACCTATTTCCCCTTGGTGAAATTCCATCTCAAAGGCTGTTTCATTACTCAAATGACTAATTGGAGCAGTGTCAACATAAGTGAACATAAATATAGACTCGAGCAAAACCTGCCCAGAAATCATTGCTATTTAATGCAGCTGTTTTGTCCACAGTGTGCAAAGTAAGCTTTTTCTGTATTAAACTTGTACATGTTTGCTGATAGAAGCGTGTTACTTTACCGTGCTGGTCTGCTAGGTAGTAAGTTAAGGCCTACAAAGCTTGCAAAATGGCAAAAAAAGTACAAAGCACCATGTTTAAACCAGACATAACAATTAAGTTTGCTATACTCTGATTTAGGAGAGTAGGAGAATAAGAAAATATATATTTCACATTACAAAACGTGCTTAGCTGTGTAGTTACTACATTACTAAAAGTGTTGAAATATAACTGTAAAATTTGCACTATAAAAATCTATTTAAAAAAGCTTTTAAACTTAAATTAACTAAACCTTAAACTAGATTGCTAATTGTACTTCACATAATAAGTTAAGACTAAAATCATAATGTGGTCTATTTTAATTCCTACAGCCTAGATCCTTCTTTCTTATCTAACACTGATATCAGTTATGGCATGTTGTAATTGCAGCTCTTTGGAAACTTGATTTAAGACATTGCTTTATGTACTTGCACTTGCTTGTTCATTGTGCAGTTGACAATTTCCTGATTCCTGATTCAGGAAGAACATCTGTGTATGTTAATCGGTCCATTGTGCCCAGTCTTTTTTACCTTTACGTTATCTTGAAAACATCCATCAGGTAAATACTTTCCATTCACCTGAGGCTTCCAGCATGTTGTAATTTGAACAGTCATTACATACAGTAAGTATAAGAACTGACTTTCTTTTCGTTTCCTATAAATCCTGTGTTTATAATACCTTATAAATGCCTTTAAAGTTGTATAATATGCATATACCATACATCATACACTATAATGCATGATATACGCTTGTATAATCACTTTTAAGTTGTTATAGTTACGTGTAAAGCACTTTATAAAATTAGAGGAACTAACTTTATAATGTCAGGTTTTTATAACGCATTACAATATCTATTCATAAGAACACTGTAAACAGGTTCTGGTATATTACCTGCATCTGCATAGGTAAACATTGGTTGCTGGGTATGATCCCCAACAAAACACAACTAAAAATTATGCTTAAATTATTAACTTTTTTTCTAAATCATAACTTGTATATTGATTTCATAACTTTTTAGATTTCTGCATAATTTGAACCTTTCGTGATTCATGATTGGGCAGATATAATTGGCATATTTTTGCATTCTCCAGCATAAAAAATCTATATTGGAGATTAATACCCATTAAGCATTAATACCCATAGAGCAAGGTGACAAAGGAACTAGAGTACCTTCTAAACAACTCGTAGTATCTGGAAGAACACTAAACAACAATGGTGTGCATAGCATTTGTGCAAGCAGAAAGCCACTACTCTCCAAAAAAACATTGCTGCCCATCTGCAGTTTGCCACATGAACCACATGAACAAGCTAGAAAGCTGCTCCAAAAGGTTTTGTGGATGGATGAGACCAACTTGGTTTAAATGGTTTAAATGATGTCTGCATAAGGGAAAACAGTGCATTCCAGCAGAATCATATCCCATTACAACATGGCAATGGTAGTATCATAGTTTGGGCCTGTTTTGATGAACCTGGGCCAGGACGGCCTGCTATCATTGATGGAACAATACATTCTGAGTTATACCAGCACATTCTACATTAAAGACATCCGTCCATGAAATGAATCCCAAGATAATGTGGATCATGCAGCAAGACAATGACAATAAGCACACAAGTCATTCTACCAAAGAAAGGCTAAAGAAGAATAAAATTCATGTTCAGTCCAGACAACAGAAATGTTGTGGAAGGCCCTGAAGTGAGCAGTTCAAAACCCTCCAACATCCCAGAGTGGACGTTGTTCTGTATGGTGAAATGGGCTAGGATTTCTCCAAGCTGATGTGCAGGACTGATCAACAGTGCAAAAGGGGTTTACACAAAATATCAAAAGCATACTGTTGCCACTTATGATATGAAATACTGGATAATTTCCTCAGTGAATAACATTGACAATAATATGAATAATATTAACAATGACAGTATAATTTTGATAGTATAATATTTGTATCTAGTTGGTTAATTTGGGTTCTCTTTATCTAATTTAATGATTGAAAATCTGATTCTGTTTTAGGTCATATTTATGCATTAATATACAAAGATTTCAAGGGTTCATAAAATGTCAAGCACCACATTAATTATAACTACTTAAGGACAATTTTACAAACTTACACTTGTTTTTATAAGGCATCAT
Source organism: Semaprochilodus insignis (assembly GCA_034552555.1). Lineage (NCBI taxonomy): Eukaryota > Metazoa > Chordata > Actinopteri > Characiformes > Prochilodontidae > Semaprochilodus > Semaprochilodus insignis. The sequence continues at coordinate 25,711,326 of CM067485.1, forward strand.
GTATGCCATATAACACCTTATGAATGCATTTATAGTGCTAATTCTTACTAATAGAGCTGAGATACCTGCCACGGCATATGAGGCCACTCTTGAGAACATTGAGAGATTATGTGTAACCCTTTCAGAATCAATGAAGGTATGTTTTCTTAGGATAAATTGCATATGACATCATTCAAAGTAATTTCTTTCTGATTACTTACATGTCAAGGCATTTCTTTGACTTTGTGTCAAAGTCAAGTTTGCCTGTTCTTAATCTCATTCCATGGCTTGTGAAAGCGCCACTTGTTTGACAAGATGACAAGACGCTGAGTAGTTTATTTAATGTGTCACCTTTTTGTCATTAAGATAGTTATGAGATCTTTGGGTGGGATACTAGTTTAGTTGGCTCTCCCATTTTTTTGTCTAGTCCAACATTTTAGTAGGGCTTTAAAGAATGACATTATCAATGCAATGTTGGCAGCATGGTGAAAAGCTAGTGCAATACTACAAAACTGCCTAACCCAGTGTTCCAAATTGATAACAAACCCTTTATACTTTGACCAGCATGGAACACCTATTTAAAGTTTGACCTTTAACCAGACAAGAGACGGTGTATTTCATTACTGTCTTCTTCTGTAGAAACATAAACAAAAATATCTCAATTCAATAAAATCATACTCACTAAGCACTTTATTAGGTACACGTACTTTGTATCTACAACCCCAATTCCAAAAAAGTTGGGACGCTGTGAAAATGTAAAGAAATGTAAATAGAACCAGAATTCAATTCAGATTTGCAATTCTAATAGACACACACAATGGAACATAGAACACATATCAGATGCTAAAAGTAAGGCATTTTACCATTTCATGAATATTAGTATCATCTTTAGAACTTGAAGGCAGCATCACATCTCAAAAAGGTTGGGACAAGGGAAACAAAAGGCTGGAAAAGTAGGAGAGAACAGAAGGATCAATTTGCTGGGTATATGAAAAGCATTTTAGAGAGTCTCTCAGAAGCAAAAATGGGCAGAGGTTCACCAAAAGAGGTTGTCGTTTTTGGAATTGGGGTTGTACATTCATTGTCCATTTTAATGGGTCCACTTACAATATAGGTGCACTTTATAGTTAAGACTGCAGTCCATCTGTTTCTCTGCATTCTTTGTTATCCCATTCTTTAATTGTCAGACCCCACACAGGAACACCACCACTGCAGTGACACTGACGTGGTGGTGGTGTGTTAGTGTGGGTTGTGCTGGTATGAATGGATCAGACACGGCAGAGCTGCTGGAGTTTTTACCACAGCATCACCTTAGTAGTCCACTATTCAAAAATATCCAGCCAGCAGTGTCTTCCACCCAAGTACGCTCTTTGGTGGTCTTCACAATTGTTAAATGGGGTAAAGGTGGGATAAAAGTATGCAGAGCAATAGATGGACTAAAGTCTGTAATTGTAGAACTACAAATTGCATCTATATGGAAGGTGGAGTTAATAAAATGGACAAGATACGTACATAAAAGGTAGATGTACCTAATAAGGTGCTTAGTGGGTGTATACCAGCTGTAACCCATTCCTAATAATTTGCAACACAAAAACTCTTATTTACACTTTTGTTTGAAATTACCGTTTTTTATCAACTTAAAAGGTTTGAGCGACTGTTGACTTCTGCTGTTTGTTAGCTGCATTAACATCAAAGCACTACAAGAAGTGCGAAGTTCGAACATCAGACTCATCTTGCCTATACCAGGGGTGTGTTTAGTGTGTTTAGGCCAAATTTTTTTTTTATCTTTAATTAAAACATTTAACATTCAGCAAAACTTTAATACAATGTAATCACACGAAGATACCTTCTCTATCTTTCTGTAAAAGATTTCTTTCCTCTTGAACAATGAACCATGAACAACTGCCGAATTTATTTTTTCTGTTAGTTTCTATTGGCTTTTTCTATTGGTTAGTTAGCTTACTAGCACTTTCCTAATTCCATTTTCTGAGAATGTTGCTAGATGATGTGTCACCTTTTCGGAATCAAACGAATCAAAAGATATTCTTTTCTTGATGTTCTTTGTCTATGACATCCTTTAAGGTAATTTCCTCTTGGTCTTTGACTTATTAGGCAAGACATGACTTAGTCACTTTCCCCATTCTTGTACAATGAGTTGTCAGTGTGTCAGTTGTTTGACCAGACATCAAGCCATTGGTGCCTGAAAATTTTATGTAATGCTCAAATTAGTCACTTTGTTGGAGATACACAGTTCAAACCTCTGTCATGTGAACACTGACTAAGTTTTTAACTGTTGTACAAACATTCAATCCTAGGCACTGGAAAACAAAATCAACCATCATCATTTCTAGAAAAAGAGACAGGGGGTTAGTGGTTGTCAGAGTTCAGTTGGGCACAGACAGAAATATGACAGAGACTTTATTAGATTTCACATGAATGGATCTATAAGAAGACATCCGAATCCACCTCTTAACCATTTTTACACTGGTTTGTTCTTGGGAAATCTTAAGGTTTCTGTTGAAAACCAACAACAATAATGTTTAAAAAATACCATTGTTTAAACATGGATAGCAAACAGGTGCTGAAATATGCTGACCCTCAACGACACCAGTCACAAGTTCCAGGACAAAATTCAAATTAATCTCCAAAAAGATAACAAAAATGTAGGAAAATGTAACCTTGCTGTCAATTGCTCTCCTGCAGAAACAAAATCAGCACAGACTGGTTTATACTGGTCTGGTGCTGGTTTAGCTGGTTATGCTGCATGGCCATGCGAGTTGACCTGCATTCCAGCATCCAAAACACAACATATGCTGGTTTTACTAATAACCAGCCATGCTGGTCTATGCTGGTTTTCCTAGCAGGTGGTTTTCCTTGTGCAAGTAAGGGGTCACTAATCTATCCACAGTGTGGCTACAGGCTTTAATTCCAAATCAAGTAGAAGCATGATTGTCTGATTGCCCAATTTGTCTGGATTTGTATACTGAAATACTTGATTAGACCTGCATCCACCTTTAAAGCAGTGCACAGGGAGATTAACGCAGGCAGGTTTCTTGCATGTGATGCCTTCTTCTGTAAGGTCTTATGTAATTATTTGTTTCTGTTGTTCATTGTTCAGTTGACACCTTCTTGATGTCATTCCTAAAAAACACTTCCGATTAGTCACAAGTCACAAGGAATTTCTCATTCCTTATGTCATCACTGACTGTCCTGGTTATGGATTCCGCTTGTGGGACGGTCTTTAATTAACAGCAGTTAGTTTAATTTCTTGCCTGCTACATGCCGTTTGGCAGAAATACAGTTTTGGTGCCAGATGTATGACACTTGGACCACAAGTTTTGGCAGGACCAAATATCTGGAAGGAGTCTCCCGCTTGGAAAGAGTCCCTAGCCTCCGGGGAATTTCCCTCTCAGCCTGGAAGGCCTTTAGCTGTCGTAAGTGTGGTGTTTTCAAGGGGCCAGCCCAGAAATCATTGTAGCTGCAGGGTAATGTTGCTAAATTGGTGAGCCCAGAACGTCTTGTAGCTGTGATGTGCCCGGCCTGGAAGCCACGGGTGGATAGTAACTCTTGGTCACTGCAGCTAATTGATGATGAACTGGTCATCAGCCCTGCAGATTGTTTTGGAGAAATTTTAGCCCATTCTTCCATGTACAACAACTTCAACTCTGAGATGTAAAAATGTTTCCTACCATGAACTGCTCACTTCAGATCTATCCACGATCTTCCTATATAATAAAGGTCAGGACTCCAAAACATTCTTTTGACTGCATTCTTTGGTTGAACAATGTGTGTGCCTAAGGTTGTTGTCTTTTTATTGCCCCAACAACGATGTCATGCCATCCTTACCTGGATGCAGCAAAACAGGCTCAAATCATGATACTACCACCACCGTGTTTCACAGATGTCATAAGGTTCATATACTGGGCTGCAGTTCTAGATGCTTCTAATTTAAACCAAAAGGTTCTGTCAACAAAACATTTTTCCAATATCATTCTGACTTTCTGACCTACCACTGACTTTCTGACTAAGATATTTAGCAAACTGTAGATGCATAGCAATGTTCTTTTTAGAGAGCACTTTGGAGAGTTTCTCCCTGCAACCCTGCCATGCCCACCATTCTTGTACAGTATTCTTCTGATCTTGGACTTATGAACTTTAGCGTGAGTCATTGTGAGAGAGGTCTTTAGGTGCTTAAAGATTTAGGTGCTTAAAGGTTTCTTTGTGACCTCATAATGACTATTACACACCTTGACATGGGTAGGTTTGATCGCAACGTTGGTACAGACACAGCATGTTGTGACATCAGCCTTCAAATAGCCAGCTCCCTGTTAGCTGATCAGATGCAAGCATGCCTTAATGTCGTCTTGGATTCTAAAGCTAGGATTGTAATTAATGTGGTGTGAGTGGCACGAGGATGGCAAAAATGACACAACTGGACATGTGAATATTTGTAGCTCAGTAGTCGCCGCAATGACACTTCTTTCAAACTAAATGAATTTGAAGATGGATTTGCTGAGAGCTTTATAGTATATTTTTCAGTAGAGATAGTTTCCAGTCTGATAAGCATCAAGCAGTCAGTTCTGAGGTCCTCAGAAATCTCCTTAGTTTGTGTCATGACTTCCACAAACGCTATGATAGATCCCTTTTCTTTAAATACAGCTTGGCCACCTCTCAAACCTGATCGACTTCCCATTGACTAAAATGCTAATGTTCTAATTTCACCTTCAAATTAACTTCTAAACCTAGAGATTGACATGTAAAAATTGATCATTTTCATGAATAAATAAATAAACAAATATAATATTTTTGTCTTATTCATTTAACGCTTTATCTACCTTTTACGTAAGGCCTTATGTAATTCCTTATGTCTATTGTTCATTGTGTAGCTGACATCTTCCTGATGCCTAAAAATATTTCCAATATGTCAAAGTGACTTTGTGTCTTGTCATCTCTGACTATGCCAGATGCTTTTTGTAGGATGGTCTTATTTGACAGCAACTAGTTTCATTTCTTAGCTGCTACAAGCTGTTTCTCAGAAATTCAGTGTGCGTGTTGGGTATATGACACTCTCGGAAAAAAGGTTTCACAGATTACGTATCACACACCCATTTACATTTAGCCAAAGCCAAAAATACATCATGTAATGCTTTGAAACCAGGAAAGTAGGAAAGTATGGCTATGTGGCATGTGTTAAGCAAATGTCGCAACTGCTGGACACTTCTTAAAAAATATTTGTTTTGATAGCTAGATTTAATTATTCCACATAAAACGTGTACATTTAAATTTGAGTGTGACCGATATGGACATTTTGTAGCATTTTTAGGGATGAAACATTCAGATTAAATTATTTTATATGTATTTTATATTATGATTTTAGACTGTATTGTTGCACTAAAATGATAAATAGTTAAATAGTGTGTTACTAACAGATATGACTCTTACTTCCAGAACTCAAGTAAGCAAAGTTTTTAATTAATATTAATATTTCATAGAGTTGTGGTGGAGGTAGTTTTTATTAATTACCTTTTATTTTTTGATAATCCTATCAAATGTATATAAAATGACTTTATGTTATGCGTCCCTTATGTGTTTATTAATATGTGTTAATTAAAACAGTGCAGGTTTTGGTAGTGACTTCACTTTAAAAGAATACAAGAAAATTAAGTATTATTTACACAAGTATAAACTAAGGAGTCAGGTTTGGGATGGCCACCTTCCAGTAGAAAGTACCTTTATAAAATGATGATTTTGTATCTATTTTGCTTATTGCCATTTCAATTAATCCATTGGGTTAAAATATACGTATTTAACGTATTTCTTGTAAATATCTATGTATATGTCTTTTTAAACACGTGTCATACAAGTGTCTCTGACATATCAACAATGGGTCCATATTGCATACTATTCTTATTAGCAGTCCTTGAGACATAAATCACTCACATGTTTACTTATGTTTGGTGTAACATTGTTTTCTAAAAGTTGAAGAGTCAGTTGGAAGCATTCAGACTCTTAGAGTTATTGGCAAGAGTCGACTCCCAGACGTGCTGGAGTCTAAAAATTTACTGTTTTGGAATTGACTCCCCATCACTACCATATTGGGGCCTGTAAGTCTAAACAGTCAGGGTTCCCTGTTAATAGTGTGCCGGCTACATAATGTTGCTGCGAGGCCTTTTAAGGTGGAATGGCTTAATTCTCCTACAAAAAAAGTAGCAAGTCTCAGTTTTATGCTCTTTTCCAGAGCAATGGTGTAGCCATGAAGAATAAAAAGTGAATTTTGGTTCAATTGGTTTTGTTTGTAGTTACTGTGGTCAGACACAGCAGTGCTGTTGGAGTTTTTACAATCACTGTCCACTCTTTACACTCTAATTGGCCACTCTAATTGCACCTACCTTGGTGGTCCACCTTGTAGATGTAAAGTCAGAGATGATAGCTCATCTGTTGCTACACAGTTGTGTTGGTCGTCCTGTAGTCCTTCATCAGTGGTCACAGGACGCTGCCCACAGGGTGCTGTTGGCTGGACAGTCTTGATTGGTGGACTATTCTCAGTCCAGCCGTGAGGTGTTTAAAAACTATACACTTACACCAGCACATCACACACTAACATCACATCAGTGTCATTGCAGTGCTGAGAATGATCCACCACCCAAATAAAACTGCTCTGTTGTGGTCTTGTGGGAGTCCTGACCATTAAAAAACAGGGTGAAAAGGGATTAACAAGGTATGCAGAGAGGACTACAGTCTATAATTGTAGAACTACAAAGTGCACCTATGCTGCAAAAAGTGTTTTGTAGGTTCAACCTAAAAAAATACTTCACGTGGTAATAAGCGATTGAACTGACTATTAATTATAAGTACTTATGTAGGCTGAAAAAAACTAGTTTATTTATTTGTTATATAAATGAACTAACAGACCACTTTAAAGTGTATATGGTGTGTGGTGCTGAAAACATGGACAATGAGGGTAGAAACAAAATAGGTGGACATAATAAAGTGGCCAGCAACTGTATATTTGCAATTGCTTGTGCACACTGTGGCAAAACTGTTACCCTGTTCTTTATAATCTAACATGAAAATAAACTACATATCAGTTTGTTAGCTCAAACATACAGTCAAACAATAAACAAAGTCTGTAAAGCATAATACTATTTCCAACTGCTGGTGAAATTCATTTAAATGAACTTACAACTGATTCCCATCTAAGCTACAGTCCTTCCCAGGCATGGACCATGTATAAAAAAGTTATTTTGAAACACAACTCATTGTGGACACAGCACATAATAATAAAGAGAGGACATTAGATGTGATGTGGATGAGAACATGTGGTCAAATCATGCAGAACGGCTGACCTAAGCATTTACAGGACCTCAACCTACATCAGTTCAAACCTCAAAAGCACTTCAGATCAACTTCTGGCCTTACTGTTTGCATAATCATGCAAAGAAAAATAAACTAAAAAAGTGCTGATTTGTACAGGTATAAGTCGTAAAGGATATTGGGTACAATGTGAATGAGAACAGAGGTAGCAGAAGTACACAGGTTCTTCACTTAAGTAAAAGTAGTAGTAATATAGTAAAAGAAAATCGAGTGAAAGCAGAAGTATGACTTACTGAATTTAAGTACAAAAGTACACGTTCCTAAATAAATGGAAATTTCTACTAAAGCTAAAGGCCACAAAAATCTACTTGTTTAAAGCACCGAACATGTTTACATTTTGATTCGAGATAGCCATCATTGAAATCTGTACTAAAACAATTGACATTTTACTAAGCTATAATGAACATCAAATAATTCCTCTGTATGGCCAGGGCTGGAGTGGGGCTTGTTTTCAGACTGGAAATTACATGACACTAACCCCAAAACACACACACACACCGCTAATAACCTGCAGTGTTAATATACATTAGACTATTGGCTATTCCAGCACTTCCACTGCGATAGAAAACAATAGTAGCCAATCAGAAATTTGGATTCATATAAACACAACAGGACAGACACTTCCGTCCAGACAAGATGATGATAGCTGTGATATACAAAGTTAAACCTATAGTTAAAGATGTGCAAACTTAAACACAGGTAGCTGCCACAGCCAAATGAAGATGACCTTAAAGTTAAACAGTTGATGTACAAAGACAAGGAAAAATAGCACAGCAAAATCTAGAATCACTGTAGGTAAAAGCAAATTACCACAGCGGACGTAAAACATGTTTACGTTCCATGTCTTACCTGCAATGACTGAATGCATTGAAAGTACTGGCAGAGTTTTGCTTTGTCATTTTCTCAAAGCCCAGGTCAATGTAAGACAGCACTGTAACTATCAAATTCAAAGAGAACCAATGACAGCAATGTTTTTTACATGTGTTTTTGGCAGGTAAACAATTTAAAGGACAAATATACTCTTGTGCAAAGTGTTACGTTAAATGAATGTAATATATAAAACAGTTTACCTTTTTGAATTAAATTATGAACAAAAACAAACTTTGTTATGATACTCTACAACAAACAAACAAACAAACACAAGCAACATGGCAGAAACGTTTAGCTGGACTGAGAAGGAGATGACATTTTCTAGGAACACTGCCACTTTTCAGGACTTTCAGAGAGAGAAGACTACAGCCTTTCTGTGTTCACATTACCAGGCTGAAGTGGCCAAACTGTTCTTTGCCTTAATGTGACATTGATCTGATATTTTCAGCTGCGTGAAATTCGACCTGAGCTACTTTCATATATGTCCTAGATGTACAAATCTTTTTTGTGGGCATGCAAACTTGTAATGCTCAGAGCAGAATTCATGTGCTTTATTTTTTTCACTGCACTTTCATCACATTCAGTATTAATGTGACAGCAGAGCCAAATGTGAAGCTTGAGCCACACCTGACCCTTTAATCACTCTAATAATGAGCTGCTGAGAGCTCTTCAGAGCTAATTATCTTTGCAACAAAAGCTTGGTCTGTTTGTTTGCTGTTCATGATACAGTTGATTCCTTCACCTGACATTACTGATTATGATGCACACATCCAGGTTGTTACAGGGCAAGGATTTCAGCCACCTACACAAATGTGAACCATCATGTTAAAGAGATTAAGTCTCAGCAAAAAGGCCTGTAATGTGAGCATAGGGGAAAGAACTAAAACATTTCCAGTAACAATCAGAAATAACAATAAGGATAATGAAATAAAATATACAATTAAATTAAATTAAATAAAACAGAATGTTTTATTTCAACAGGGAAGTTGAAGGTACACAAGCTGCAACATAAAAGATGGAAACATCATATACAACACTTTGTATAGTGTCATTACGTAAAGCATTTTCAGCGCTAAAAGTGAATTTGAGCTTTTGTTTTTGACACATTGTCATTTTGCCGCTTGTGATTTGTGCAGAAAGTAGATGGAAACAGAATTTTTATTGGGAAGCAAAGCGAAAGGAATATTTTCCTGTAATCTTATTATATAACAGCTTATCACATGCTTGTAGTAGATTGTGGTTTCCTTATGGCTTTCATTTAATACATGAGTTATTGCATAAGCGGTGCACAACATTCATTTCCTCTTCATCCATATTTGTTTTTACATAGAAAAGAGAAATGTGCCATCATTTAGACAAACAGTAAGCCAACTCATCATTTTGTTCATTCTTGTTTCAGTAATGGCTCCCAAGCATTTTGCAGAAAACCATGTATCCTAATGACTAAGCAATGGCTGACTATTAAAGAATTTAGATGGTGGATTCCAACAATCAATGAAATGTTTCTAATGTAGTCTTTTTAAATGAAAGAACACAGCAGGGGACAAACAGAATGTGCCAGGCGAATACTAGTGTGCATACATTTAGACAAGTAAGTGGTGAAGCTTTATTAACCTTGCCCTAAAAGTCTGTGTGACCTTGAAGTGGACCTGAATGGGGCTTAAGAGAGCTGTGAAAAGTTTTGGGGGTGCATTTATGGAAAAGATTTGGGTGACTATTGACTTCTAGGGTTTGTTAGCATAATTAGTATTGTAAAGTAAGAAGCTAGATTTGGATGCAAAACTTGTCTTGGCTAATCAGCCTCATCTGGGGAAAGTGGAAAGCTGATTTTTAACCTCAAATTTATCACCACCTTGAATTAANTCTGGGGAAAGTGGAAAGCTGATTTTTAACCTCAAATTTATCACCACCTTGAATTAAGTAGTCACTTGGAATGGCGAGTGGAAATTAATTATATTCATCACTTCCTAATTATTCATTTTATTTGTTTGTTTTGGCTCTTTTGTGACTTTGAATTCTGGGAAGACTTGGTCAAAAATACTGTGTTATTTATAAAAGCTGATAAGAAGAAAAATGATAACTTATGTTATATTTGCAAATTTGTCGTGTAGGAAGTTTTTAGGCCTAGGCACATATGTGTCAGTATAATAAAAGTAGTTTTCTTAATTTACTGCTTTTACTCATGCTTTTTGAGGGATGTGTTTACCACATGCTTTTTATTGTCAATCTTTTGCAAACCCACAATCAACATTCCTGACCCAACAGCAGATACTTTTTGGCCAAAGACAGGTTTTAAACTAGATCAAGCAATTGGTCACCAAAAAACATCAAACTCACATGCACACAATGCACACATACACATAAGCCTTTTTGAAGCTATAGGAAAACTAAATCACTAATGTGTTATTTTTAATTCGGGTTCACACGGTCGTCTTGTAAAGGCCTTCACTGAACAACACAAAAGACTTCATTGTGAGACTGACTTAATCCTTTGGTTACCGTAAGGAACAAGGATTCAGTCTATTTACTGCTGTAAACACTGTACTATCCAGGTTTCTGCCTAATAAAAGTGCAACAGGACTTTTCCACAGTGGACGGGCTCGAGCATTTCCTTTTAGCAGGTACAATATCACCTCAGTAAACTATATAACTGGAATCATTAATCCTATAACAGAGTATTTAGCCAACCTAAACTGCAGACATTACATCTTTAACTAACACTACACTAACTGGCAAACATAATGTGCACTCTACAAATGAATCATTCTTTCACTGTAAGAAATGATGTCTGTGGAAACTTAGTGGAATTAGACTTCCTTCTAGGAATTGTGTTTAATAGTAGGTGGGTGGTGTATTTGCAGTGTTTACATTCTGAAAAAGACACTTTTTGTATACTGAAATGAAACATAATGACAAAAGGAATTGATGGGGAAATAGTGGAAATATGTAATCTTTCTTTTTTTAATCAAATAGTGACAATAGAGATATTGACTTTGAAAATGAATGAAAAATGGAAAAACTAACAATATTTGAGAAAACAGTGATGCTTGATTTGGATAGTCCATTGTAGATGCTCTTTGTATGTTTAACTAACATTATAACAACTTAATATCTATTAAATCACCTGAACTTATAGTCAAGTGAGAAAGATTCTAAATCTTTCTCTAACTCTAACCTCAAGGCTTGAGGTTAAGCTACACTTACTCCTAAGCCTAACCCTAGCCGTAATGTTTTTGATAATTAACTGAGTTTAACCAGTAAGTTCGTTAATAAAAGAACTTTGTAAATAAGTAACTGTAAATCATTTATACAGCACTATGCAAATACAGTATCAGCAGGAAAACTCTACATATGAAGGTGCTTGTGAGGTTTGTTTGTTCTGGAATCATTAATACTTTTAAAAATGCTTCTGTTTTAAGTTGTTACATACTTCTTTTTGATAAAACTTTACCTACATATGGACTTCATGGCACATGACTAAGCATTGAACAACATATTTTTAAAGTAGTATTTAAATAATTATGAACAAATCATTCCATTAATTACTAAATCACATCAGATATCTTTTAGGTACAGGTACAGTTGATCACTGTATCAGCTCCAAGAGATGGAACTTCATGGAATTTCATATTTCCTGCACATAATGAAAATCCTGTACTTGAGCAAAAGTAGGTATATTTGTGCCGAATTATCATTTAAGGAAATGTAGAAGCGATCTGTCTGTGTTTCTACTGAAGTAGAAATAACACCTGTAGAAATCATATAAATACTCTTGAGTTAGATCTAGATATATTATTTCCATGATATATAGAACTGATATACAGTTTATACCTAGACCTCCTCACAAATTTCACTATTCAGAATAATAATAAGAGTTATAGAACAAATGTCCATAACTTTTCATTGCATTTACTTCATTAAACATCTTACACTTAAAAAAGATGGTTCATCAAGGGTTCTTTAGTAAAGAAAATGGTTCTATATAAAATCCATAAACACTTAAAAAAACATTTTCATAATTAAAGTGTTTTTCAGCTTACTGTAAAAAATTGTTGTAGAGGGTTCTATATAGACCCGTTTTGAAATACATAAACTACATAGATCTCTTTGGTTCTATGTAGCACCAAAAATGGTTCTTCTATTGGTATAAGCAGATATTGTGACTGTAGCAGAACCCTTTTTGGTAGTACATAAAACCCTTTTGTAAAAAGGATTATGAGACAGTACCAGTACGGGATGGAGCTTTGGGACAGGACGGCACCTCACCTTTCATGATTTTTAAAGACAAAGCAAATAAGTACAAGCAGGTTCACATTTGTAGTTTTCCCAAATGCCATTACCTTTTTTCCCCTTTACTTTTCACAGCGAAAGCTGTTTTATGAAGTAAATGGCATTGCGTCAGCACTAAATTGATGTTCTATTTGTAACACTGCAGTCTTTTACTGTATACTAACTTTAAAGAAATCTGCCACAGCACAACAAAAACAATACTCAACAATACTTATGTTTTATTGTTTGTTTTGTTCACATGTGAAAACAGTTCAAGACAAAATGCATAACTTTTGTTGTCTAGTACTGGCGTTTCACTTATGGATTCATTAATACATGAAACTCAAAATCTATATTTAATATCCAAACACTGTTGTGGTATAAAAAAGCATGTTAATGCAATGACCTCTATTTTGCATATTAATTATTTATTATTATTCATAATCTGCATGTTGTGCTATTTATGTGACCCATGGCTCTGTATCCTACTAACTCTTGACAGCATATGACGTTTATAGCATAGTTATGTAGCAAGATTGAAGTGTTACCTTAAAGTCTACTAAGAATCATCTCGACCTCACCACACTGCCAGACAAAACCAGTATGAATAAGGAAGCTCTTCAGTTATTTTTAGGAACACCTACACCTNGTATGAATAAGGAAGCTCTTCAGTTATTTTTAGGAACACCTACACCTTTTTTACATCTTGTGATGCTGAACAGGCTTTTCTTTCAGTTTATCAGAAAAAACTGAACCGCACATAATCTTTGGCCCATTTTTGTAGCACCCACTCAGCAACGCAAGGGAATTGCAGTTCTTGTTTTGCGGGAAGTTCTTAGAGTACATAGGCCATTGATTAAATGCCACAGCTGCCTACATATGTGATGGTCAGTAGATGACTCACACGATTACATCTTAAGTGTCTCTTTACTGCTATTAAAGCTAACAATGAATAGGGACTTTCCTCTCTCCAATCTGGATCAATAGTTGTTAGCAGCATAGAATTGTAGTCAAGTAGGCCAACTGGCAAGTCAAGTAGGCCAACTGGCAATTCGTGACGTTCTGCTGAAGGGATTGGTCAACCCTGGAAACGTGGCGTACATCCTCACATCACTATTCTTTACATGCACAGTCATGAGGAAGAACACTTCTTTGTATCAGTCAGAGATAGTACTGATAGTATCATTATTCCTTGTACAGGTTACCATGACCTTTGCACTGTGATGCTGGTAAGTTGCTTGGAAGGTTTTTTTATGCTACAGTGTCTAATACAAAGGAAGAATAATGGTTTACAGGAAGTTCATGTACATGTTTATGGCATATCTATAAATACTACAGTGACACTCAAATACACAATCATTTTGACATGTTTGTTAATATAGTTATCAGTGAGTAATGAACATATAATGGAATCCCCTGAAAAAACAATGACGCTTAGAGGACAGCTCATGACAAATTCATCACTGTATTAAAATCTATGTAGGGAAAAAACAGCCTGCAATACTGCATACCTACCTGAGAGGTATGCAAATGAAATGTATTATAATTCTTGTTATTTCTGGTCATAAAATGTTTATGCATGATACAAGAACATGCTAAACCAAGTTACAATACCTACTGGTACATGATGTATTGCTATAGTATTCATGAACTGTACAGTTACATTCCATTATTTTCCATTATTACACATTCCGAATGATCCCCTTGTTAAAATGTTAGTGAATATATTTTAAACTATTGCACAGTTTCATGTTTCGTATAGGAATGTGATGTTTTCAAACCTGAAAATTATTAATGGATCGTTAATGCGATATGGATATGGTTTGAACATCATGCGCTTATTTTTCTAATCTGTTCCTCAAAAAGAAGGCAAGTTTATTTATTGTGTTTGTGAATATACCCTGATCAGCCATAACATTAAAACCATCTCCAGTTACCATATAGATGCACCTTGTTGTTCTACAATTACAAACTGTAGTCCATCTGTTTCTCTGCATACTTTTTAGTCCCTTTCACCCTGTCCCTCAATGGTTAGGACCACCACAGGACCACCCTAGAGCAGGTCAACTTTGTTGACTGTACATACTTCCTTCTAGGCAACTTACGTCAGAAAGGAACAAGGAACATTTCACATTTTTGAGCTTCTCTTCCAAAACATTAGCCCTCAGTTTGAGATGCATATCTAATTTTCAGATATTCTATTTCCTTGAGCTGCTGATCTAATTCACTAAAGCAGATCAACCATCAGCAGTATTTAATGTTTATCATTAACACACACTGTACAACAAAAAGGTAAAACAGTGGTTGTAAGGTCCAACAGTATACCTTAGATATTTTCCTAAATCAACTTTCCTTTTCTCAGAGGAAAGATACATATTTGTACCATTTCATGACCTAATGTTTTAAAACAGAGCAATCAAATAAAAAGGCCGGCGTCAACATAGGGTGTGTTGAGTCAATACAGATATAAAAAAATGTAATTGGGATGGATCATGACCCTTACTAAAGATCCTGATGTGTCCAGGGAAATGCCTGTGCCTGTTCTATACCAGCCTGAAATTATACTAGCTCTTAAGTACATTACACTTATTACTGTAGTGGCTGTCAGTTCTTGTGAAAAAATGGATATGGATAGTCTCATATTGTTAGCCCTGAGCCAAACAAACAAAAATGTAGATATTTTCTCTAATTAAACAGGTTCAAACTGGCATGGTAAGTCTGACATAATAGCCATTTCTGGGTCCAAACGCTCCTTTGGATACCTTAATCAAACAACGATGGAATCTTTTGTTCACAACGATGTGAACTTTTCTTCCACAACTTTGTGTTTTTTTTTCTGTGCTGCCAAGCTAGAGCTAGCTACCTGTCAGACAAGAGCTGATCAATCAGACAAGAGCTGCCAAAGCGACACATCTTCAGAAGATAGCTAGTCATCAGCTAACTATCTTCATCAGCTCTTGAGTGGCCCACAAGTCTGACAACCAAAACATGAAGATGTGAGTTTATTCCAAGAAATACCCTATAAACCCCATATTCTATATCAAGCGTATTCACAGAAGGGCTAGTTTGGCTGTTACCAGTGGGTACTAACAATAGAGCCTACTGGCATCAAACCTTATATGGTTTTATTCGTTTATAAACGGGAACTTATCAACTGCAGTCATTTATTCTTCTCTTTCTCATTGCTGAATGACAGTTGAGTAGTTTTTGGATCATCATGTCTTAACAAGCAGATAAGTCCATGCTTTTGGATCATGTTCTCGCAGTTTGATAGCAATGACCTCTGTGAATTTTGACAACACGCCCCATCTCTGAATCGACTAACTAGGCATGCTAGTGTAGTGAAAGGCGCCTCTCTGAAAGATCACGTCATGGAAATACTGTACTTACTGCCAGACACGGAGGAGGTGAGAGCTGATCAGTGTGCTAATGCTGTCAGTGCTGTCAATCCATATACCTCGAGTATGTGTGAAAATGTAATCTTCCAGATGACTTACTCCCCCTTTTCCTCTATTCCTCTATTCCAACAAGTTTTGTACCCAGAGTGTAAGTGATAGGTAGTAAACTAACTAGCCAGTAGGCACATTGATTTAAAATAGAAACCTACTACTGAATATCACCAGCCTTTCCACCATGAACAATGTTAACTGATGACTGTGTGCACTTTCAGGGTGTTCAGTGAGGACCTAATGGTAAATTATAGTTTGAAATTCTAGAGAAGCTTCAGCATTAAAGTTTACATATGCTCTGAAAGTCACAATATTTGTTCATTTTTTTTTTTTGGAATAGATTTTTTTCATACAATATTGAAATCTGCCCTCTAAAACAAATGGGACATCAAGTTAAATCATATGTTTGCATGTACCTTATTCACCCCTGCTTTTTTGGTCACCCACTCTCCTTATTCATTTAGACAAGCTAATCTCCAAGCTCAGCCATCTGGGTATCAGCACAACCCTTTGCAACTGGATTTCGGACTTTCTGACTGATAGACCCCAGTCTGTTAAGTTAGACAACCTCTCTTTCTCTTTCATCAGCCTGAACACCGGCATCCCACAAGGTTGTGTTTTGAGCCCGATCCTGTACTCCCTGTTCACCCATGACTGTGTGCCAATTTATGGTTCTAACACCGTAATCAAGTACGCAGACGACACCACGGTGATAGGCCTGATCAGAGACAACGACGAGACGGCCTATAGGGATGAGGTACAGCACCTGTCTACATGGTGCCATGACAACAACCTGACACTGAACACCCAGAAAACCAAGGAGATCATAATGGACTTAAGGTGGTCTAGAAGCCAGGCTCACCCCCCAATCTACATCAGTGGAGCTGCAGTAGAACAGGTGACCAGCTTCAAGTTCCTCGGCACCCACATCTCCAGTGATCTCACCTGGGCTCTGAACTCCTCAGTTCTGGTCAAAAAGGCGCAGCAGCATCTTTACTTCCTTCAAAGCCTCAAGAAAGTTCACCTGTCTCCCAGGTTCCTGGTGAACTTTTACCGCTGTACCATTGAGAGCATACTCACCAACTACATCTCTGTATGGTACGGCAACTGCTGCGCTGCTGACCGCAAGGCACTCCAGCAGGTGGTGAAAATGGCTCAACGCATCACAGACACCCAGTTACCCACCATTCAGGACATTTATCACAAGCACTGCCTGGGCAGGGCGAGGAATATCATCAAGGACGTTTCTCACCCGAATCATGGTCTTTTCACCCTCTTTCCATCTGGCAGGCGCTACAGGAGCCTCCGCTCCTGCACCAGCAGACTCAGAAACAGTTTTTTTTCATGAGGCTGTGTGTCTGATGAACGCTGCACGGACACTTTAACTTACGTTGCACTCCCACTACTGCTTACTTGCACCTTCTGTACTGTTAATGCACTTTATTCATTGCCAAGTCTACTGTATACTCATGTTTACATACTGTTCTCATATTATTCTACCTCAGATGTTATTTTTATTGTGTACAGACTGTCAACTTGCACTACTCTTGCAGTTCAAACATTCATTTGTTGCTGCTCTCACACATACATATATATGCATATAGATATACTTATATTATGTGTATATATATTACTACTGCACTTTATGTAAATAATACTGTATTTGCACTTCTGGTTAGATGCTAACTGCATTTCATTGGCTCTATACCTGTACTCTGCACAATGACAATAATAGTAGAATCTAATCTAATCTAATCTACAGTCCTGGGGGGTTTTGTTGTTGGATGTTGCATCTTTTTTGCACATTTTAGGGTACAATTATACTGCAGTGACACTGATGTGTTGGTGGTGTGTTAGTGTGTGTTGCACTTGTCTGTGTGGATCAGACACAGCAGTGCTGTGTGGGTTAAGATAAAATGGAGACGAGGAATCGTTAATTGGAGTCATGCATCACTTCACTGCAGTGCTGAGAATGTTCCACTCCCAAATAATACCTGCTCTGTGTGGGTCCTGACTATTTTAGAACAGGTTGAAAGGGGTTAACAAAGTGTGCAGAGACACAGAGGATGGTCTACCATCCAATTGTAGAGCTACAAAGTGCACCAACATGGTAAGCAGAGCTGATAAAATGGACAATGAGTGTTTTGATGACAATGAATTGGCTGGTCAGTATACATACACGTGAGAGCTAACTAGGCTAAGTTACCTAGATTAAACTGTACCCTGCTCTCCTCTAGACGTTTTAATGTATAGATGTTCTGATTTTATTTACTTGCTAATTATATATATATAATTATGTTTTAGTTAGTACTGCAGCTTTTAATTATTATTTAACATGTAACCAAAAGAAATGTAATGTATTTCATGTAATTAGACTACATTGTGTCTTTTATTATGATTTTATGTCATGATTAATTTTTCATTTTTATTACTATAGATAATGTTTTGTGTTCATTGTTATGGTAATAGCTGGACAACACAGAGTCAGGAATGAATTAAAGCACTTTATTTACTTTTATGACACCTTGATCTCACACACAAATAAAATAAGTCTGTAATATTAAATTAATACAAATAATACAGAAAGCACTTCGAGTGAGAGCTACAAAGGTATTTACATTTTTTGCATCTTTCCAGTAAAACACAGCACTATACTTCACTCAGCTGCTGATGCTTAATTTGTAGATTTGTAGTTCATCCATAATAATAACCAGAAAGAGTATATAGAACAAAACAAATAGTACTGCATTCAGTAAATGAAATTCTTCATATGTCTTTTATATTACAAGGAAAGTGTAAATCTTCATCTAAATATCTCTTCATCTAAGCGTCACTCTTCATCTAAATATCTGGGAGATGAACATAATAAAAGTCCTTCAATAGAAAGTACAGTCATTGTTTATGAACAATGTGAGAAAAAAAAATCCAAATAGGTTGGTGTTGCTAGGCTGTTTACTGCAGCTGAACCAGCAGTGGTTTGCAGTCGGTCAGGTACTCCAGACCTTCCACAGCCTCCACAAGTGCATCCACCTTCCCCGGGGTCAGCACTGCACCGGCATTGTTGCGGAACTTCTTGCGCAGGCTCTCGTCACTGAGCGGGTTCCTCCAATGGCCGTAGAAGGTATCGCAGCGGCCTCGGAGCACATCTCCGGTCATCAGTGTCACCTCCACCTCACCATACATGCGATCAAAGTTGGCTGGGTTGTCATGGGGGTGCTCCACTCGAACACGGGACAGCAGAGCGTGAAGCTCAGGACGGAAGAACGCCCTTGGCTGGAAGGACTCGACCGTCACCTCCCCGTCCAGCAGGGCTGTGCAGGCGTTGAACTGGAAGGAATGGCGTGCCTCGTGCTCTGACTCTGGGAAGGGCCGGTTGATGTACTTGGAGTGTGGGACCCTAAGCAGGATGTCCTGCACCATGCTTGGGGAGATGCTTCCCGAGGAGAGGCCCACCAAGGTCTTATGGACGATGGCAGCAGCATCGGCCACCCAGTGCATGCCGAGGTGGGCTGGGAATCGCTTGAAGGCCATGTCCTGGTCATCTAGGAGGAAGCTGTGCTCCTCCTCCTCAGGGTAAGCAAGCGGGCGAGGGGCATAGTCTTCATAGAAAGCACTGAAGCCGGCAACCCCTGGCACTGCATCCAGGACCAGGGGGCTTGCCTCAAGCCCACGAGAAGCCAGAAGGGCGGCTTCAAGGCCCAGGCGGGAGGCGTTGCCAATATGGAGGGGCTTGGACTGAGTGGCTGCATTAGCCATTGGAGCGCCTGCTAAAGAGGCAGCAATGGCCAAGGCATTACTGCACTGGGAACGGTCTAGGGAAAGGAGGCGGGCACAGGCAGCAGCACTGCCCATTGTGCCCACGACACTAGGGGGGTGAAACCTTGAAAAGAAGAGAAAATGGTTAGATTAATGCTTTTAGGTGCAAAAAACAGAGAAAACATTTTTCTTAAACAACCACCTTTAAAATGAAACTCACAATAATGTATGAGCCCTATTTCAGATTAATAACTTGAGGTCATTTTATCAGGTTTTTAAGTTGTTATAAAAACTATAAGGTTCCATCCACTGAAGCCATTCTAATGACAATGCACTGTATATGGATTCTAATGACAGTATTATTTTGTCTTATAACAGACCCATGCACCATTAACCACAGTTGTCTCCAGGCATCATTCAAATTACACAGGTGGATTCTGTTTAAAGACCATTTTGGGGAAATAACAAATTATAAGTCATTTTATTCCACTCCAAGAGTCAAAATAAGAACAGCAAGGGCAGCGAGTTCAATCATGAACAGAAGTGGTTTGTAGGCCTATAAACACTCATCTGAGTTTATGGTAACTTCCTCTGCGGCTAAATGCAGTAGGAGCAACCTCTCCTAGCTCTGAGCGTAAGCCTGGAGAATGCCCATGTTGTTACCAGGGCGGTCCTGTTGGGACTGCTCTCATGACATTGCTATATTTATGTGTTATTTTGGAACATTGAGGTATCCTGTTTTGATGGGGTTATACTTTTAGTTGTCCTTGTCTTGCTGGGGTGAAAAAGAGCATATGCTAGGCAGACAACCCTCAAGCGCTCACCTTTTGGGGATGTTGTGGGCCTCGTTGGAGAACCTCATCAGGCGCCCCTGAATCTCAATGCCCACGTTGAAGGCCATCAGCAAGTCCAGACCACTTGGCTTACTGTGGCTGGGAAGCATGTCACTAATGGCAAGGAGGGCAGGAAGCACTGCTCCAGAGGGGTGAGTTGCAGGGTGCCATGTGTCATCGAAGTCCATTGAGTGAGCCTAAAGAAGACCTTTTAAGTTCCATTACTTGTGAAATATAATCTGGCGATTGCTAAAATAAGATGTTCCTAAATGCTCAAATATAGATTCATAAGTATGATGGTCAGTCTATCAGCCCCATCACAGTGTTAGCCTTGGTCTAACCATTACACAGAACATGGCTTAAAGGAACATTAACAAACCCTAATAACAATACTAAGTTTTGGTTAAAGGCATGTACAAAACCCAGAAGAGCATGACTGGTCAAATACAGTAGCTATGTTATTAGGGCCTTGGGGCTCGCTCATAACAAACCCCACCCTGATGATGTCTTCTTTTTTGTTTACCACTGTTTAATTCATGGTAATGGCAACAGTGAAAATAACTGGATCATAACGAAACTGTGATACAGGGATTCACCCTACGTGACTGGGAAAAGCAATCCACTGGACAGAACAGGACATTTGTTTTTTCATAGATATTTCTATAAAGAAGTAGTAAGTTTTACCGCTACTCCGTTGACAAAAGCAGCCAGAGTTGGGGACAGCTTGGTGCCACTGCGGCCGTAGACAAAACTGATGTCATCAGGAGCGTACATGTGCTTTGGAAAGAAGGAAAAGAAGGGTCAGTGGATCACTACTGGGGCCGACATAGCTGTGTAAGATCAGACTTTGTGTAAGCAGTGAGCACAGGGCTGTTTCTGTCCACAAGCAGGGAAAAAAAGCAGCTAAAGCTTGCAAGTCTAGACGCAGCATAGACATATTAAGCTCTACGCGGGAATAAAATGTGCTCTGTAAAGTCCAGGCCATTACTCAAGGGACACTGTCGTGAATGTCTCTCTTTGTGATCTGTTTCAGTTTTGATTTGACTGGGCTATTAGAATGGTGATCAAGAGGTTTGCCACATGCTTTTTTTGCCACATGCTTTTGGAATGTGCTGGACTCATGAGGTGTTGTAAGCTTCTGAAAGTGTTCAAGTCAACACGAATTAAAGAGCATACACAGTTCCTTTCCGTACTGTGACAAATTATTGAGTAAATATTGAAGTGGTTGAGTGTTTTTGCCTAGCGGTAGGGGGTGTGGTCGAACGGTTAGTGGTTAATATTATTTTGCCACACCTGCTGGACTTAATCAAGAGATTTTCAGGCAAAATTCTATATACTATGGTTATGGTATACTATATAAATTCAATATACTATGGTTAAGCCATTACTACAAATATGTGCTATGTAGTTACGAGAGTGAGGATTTATAATGTAAACCTGCCAATGGATCATTAAAGTTTAAGTTACTAAGGCAGATTTGTTCAAATGGTACATTTTGATTGCTAATAGTAGTACACCTGTATATGGTACAAATTCTGCAGACACTGAATACCTTCCTGAGTCCAATTGCTACTACGTCCTTACCTGGCAGTGCTGGAGGGCCAGCTCAAAGACTTCGGTGGTGCTACCCAGTAGCCCCACACCAATGCTGTCTAGCACCATGCGCTTGCTGCGCCGGAGCACTTTCTGCGACAGATGCCTTGGCTGCACGCTCTGGATGAATCTGCCAAAGCTGCTTGTCACAGTTTCCTCAGGGGCAGGGCGCTCCGCCACTGGAAACAGAGGCGAGAGAATGGAATGTCTTAAACTCAAAAGGTTCCTGGTGCAGCTGATGAGGTGGCAACGAATATGTCTTGGCAAGACCAGATAAAGTAAATGTTTTTCAAGCCAGACCAAAATAAAAGTGTGTGCGGTAACTGAGTTGGCTCACCATCTAGTGCAGATTTGTGCAGTCCTCTGACCCAAGACAGGGTGCTCAGGGGTCTGAAAGATCTCTGGATAACAAAGTTGTAGGCTTGAATTATGTGAACAGTCTAGTCATATGCCACATAATCTAATTTAAATATGCAAGATAACCTCATTTAAATATCGATTTTAGTGCCTGATTTCTATTTATTTGCTGAGCGTAATACAGTACATTGGAAAAAACAGTGAAACATAAAATATGAAACATGCCACAACTTTTTCATGTAGAGGTTATGTTTTTTTTTCCCCATTTCAGTAAATAAAAAATAATTGCATGTTAAAATGTGCAGTGTTTTCTATGTAGAGGAAGCCATTACGACTTAGAAAAACTCTTGTGTATTTAGTCTACAATGGGCTACAGCTGCATTTCCTTATGACAGCATTTGAGAACTGTATATGACGTAATAAAAATTCAAGCCTGAAAAAATTCCTTAAGGTTGATTTGTTGGTTTCATTACAGTGCATAAGCCATTGTTCAGCTATCAGGTTTTACAAGATGCGTGAGCACTTCATTGAGAAATTACCTACTATTATAAAAACATACCAAACATTCAACAGAAATACCTTTTTAATCACTTATGACACAGCTTAGATATAAAACATAACTGTCCTTCTATGAACAACTGGGGCTAAAAACAAATGCAAATGCAAAAACCCAAGAACTGATATTAGAAAAGCAATCAAAATAGGAAAAAAGCCAGAACTTTGTGGCTACAGTACAGTAAAAAAAACTGCATTCCTATTACAGGCACAAATGTGCACAGCATATACATAATCCATCACCAAACATACTTAGAAAGTCAAAGTCTGTCTACCTGTACTTTGGAGAGCATGTTGTCACTGTGTTGTTGAGAGGTTTATTCTGTCTTCAAGTTGAAATTCTCGAAGTCTTTCTTCTCCCTCTGTTCAGGACTGAAGTATGTTGTCTTGACAGGTGATGCTCTTGTTGCTCAGGTGAGGCTGCATCTCCTCTTTATATAGCACAACACTCTTAAAGGCTGATAATACAGCCCAGAAAGCAGGAAGCAGGGCTGGAATTCCCAAAGCATTTTCAGCATCTTGGGTGGGATTTCTCATTATCTGAGCAGGAAGTTCATTGTTTTAGGTAAGGGTCACTTATGTCATCCTTTGAGATCGAGCATGGGGTTGGTTCGAAGTTTTGGTGCTCCTCCCACTCCACAGAAGCACATTTCCTATAAACATAAAGCATCCTTCCACTGCAATCCAATACTTCAGACCAAGACTCGTCATCAGGTAAGTTCCTTCTTGGATCATTCTGTCTGAAGTAAATGGAAGAAGTATTAAGGTTATTTTGAAGCTACTTAGACATCAGTCAATGTCTACTCAAATCAGTTTAGCAGTTTTCTTCTAAAACTACTAAGACAATTAGACCAGTCTTACCAAAAGGCCCACTTGGGTTTATGTAGATCCCCATCCGTCTAAAGTACTGAGCCAAGCTGGGGTGAACCTGTGCAGCCCTCTCCAGACCTTGAATCCAAAGAAACGTTATGGTCACATTTTAGACATAGAAGCAGTGTTGTTTTCTGCCTCTATGGGGAGCTCCAGGGTCAGTATCACTATCTCAGCTTTGCCAGAGGGCTGCTCCGAGTTCCTCTGTTTTGGCTGCTGAGCAGAGCACTTGTGACAGCCTACACTGACGGCAGGATATGAACTGAAAAACATTGTGGAAAGGCAATCTAGGAGGGGGAGAGAGAGAGAGAGAGAGAGAGAGGAGAGAGAGGCAAACAGAGACAGGGAAGGAATTTTACATTACTATGAACTGAGAATATTGTACATTTTTAAACTGTCATAAAAACTATAGTAAGTCATATCCCAAAACAAGTGGTATCAATAATAAGTCTCTTACATTACAATAAATATAAAAATTATTGATTATTATTGATATTTTTTTAAATATGGTTAAATCAGTGATGTTTGTTTATTTCTACCTCCTAGTAAAAGCTGAATCTATGAATGTATGAATATGTAGACTCAATCTAAACACCAATATCAGCCTTATTGTTGTTTGCTTAACATTCATTTTTACCTTTTAGCAAAGGCTGAATATATGAATGTATGAATATGTAGACTCAGTCCAAATACCTTTGTGGTTACTTGCATAACATGTTTACTTAGTTTGATTGTTATCATCTAATTCAGGTAATGGTTTAAGTTGAATAATCTCTTGAAGGAAATAAATGCAAGCTTAATAAAACAAGTTCAACTGCTCATGTTCTGTTTAGTCAAAGTACCTAAATGCCTTAAATAATCACTCCACACCTTCCACACCTCATTTCCTTGTGTAACCTTATACCACCTTATCAGCTAAGGTAAACGGACCTGATGGCATCAGCGAGCGGCTTTCCTGCAAGTTTCTACAGTGAACCTGGAGTGCTTGGGTTCTTGGCCAATGGCATAAGTGCCTTCTTAGTGCTTCTGCAGAACTTCCATGGAGCCACAACTGGGATTCAGGCAGTTGGAGTAGAGAACATCCTTGCAGGTAATTTTGTGTTGCACGTTGGTAACTGTGCAACAGCATTCTTAAGCCCTTTATGGCAACTGACCAAGACCTGCATTTAAAAGTGTTAGCTGAGAGCTGATAACTCCACCAATATCTCGTTGTGCATATATACATTTTTACTTTTTTTTTTTTTTAGAGCAAATTAAACTAGGGTGGCTTATGATAGTGTATGTGTATATGTATATGTCATTGTTGCAATTTTCCTCCAAACTGTTTGCAGTAACATCTGTTTTTGTGGATCTGTATAGGTGTTCATCTAATTCTGATTGGTGGAGTGTGCCAGATGATTGCTGGCTTGTTGTCCTTCCGTAAATATGACCATCTCAGTGGTACAGCTTTCATTGGCTATGCAGCTCTTTGGGGAAGTTATGGTGCAACAAGAATATTCCTAGGAGCAAACCAACACAATCCAGGCACTCCCAACAATACCTCAACCATAAATATTACACTTGAGAACCTCTTCTCCAACTCCACTCCTGTCAATGAAACCTCCATTCCTCGGTACCTCAGTGAATCTGCCATAGCTGGGCTGGTGCCCTACACCTTGCTGTCTTTCCTGTTGGCATTCTGCTCAGCCACAGTGAACTACATTATGCCCTTTGTGTTTGGGGCCATCACCCTCACGTTAGTTTTTGAAGCTGTGGGACTAGTAACTGGGTGGGGTCTGGTAGTCTCAGGAGTGCTAGAGCTCCTCATCCTGCTCTTTGCCATCTATGGCTCAGCAGCACTGCTCATCAAGGGAGTGGCCCAACGCTATGTCCTCAAGGGCTTTGGTAACCCTCTGTTTAACGTGCTGCTCCTTGGAACAACCAATGCCAGCAGTTCCCAAAGTCTTGGCCAGGAGAAGAAAAAGAACACTAAATATGCTGAACCCATGGCCTTGGGCTTCTTCTGTGACACAGTCTCACCATTCATCTTTGCCTTCTATGCTTTTGGGTACTTCCCATCAATCACAGTAAGTGCCATGTGGATATCCATCAATTCTGCTGCCCAGCTCCTATCCAGTTACTATGCGTACCTGAGACAAGACTGCTACCATGCCACAAAGTTCGGCCTGCATTGCACCTTCTGGCTTGTGAAGACTTGGGAAGAGTATGTGGTGTCTGTGTTGATTGGAAGGAACGAAGCAACTACAGGAAGACAGGCGATGGTGGGTGACTGGTTCTTCTTGGCAGCAGCTCTGGTCCTCTGTGTTGCAAGCCTGAACATGGACTCCCTGGAGCTTGTCCACAATGCCTTCTTCTTTCTGTTAACCATCTCGACAATCTCCCAGATCCCCCTTGATAGGTATTACATCTTTTTTGGAGTGGCTTGTTCCCTCTTCACAGCTCTATCACTGTATGGGACATTTGCACGTCTCATTAACACTATTGCCGAGAAGTCTCTGATTCCGGTTGGACCCCAGCCAGTCTCAACTGAACGACTCCAGGGTGGTCTTGGCTGTCTGAAGAAGAAGTCTCCACAAGAACAGCCCCAAGGAAGAGGATCCCAACTTCCAGATGCTTTGTTTTACCTCACCAATGGAGTGGCAGCTCTCTCAGCCATACACAGCAGCCAGCCCCAACAGGGTTTTCTAGACCTGACCGTACCCTGGGTGCTCATCCCAGGGGCCATCATCCAGGGATATGTCAGTCGACTGCAGGTTCAAGGTGGCCAGAGGTTTGGTTCTGTTATCCCATCCTTCTATGTGGCCATTTGGGCCACCTGGACCTGGTTCAGGTTTGCAGGTATGTTCATATGATATATTATGCCAGATTTATGTACTATGGTAAATATTACTCAGTGTGGAATAATTCTGGATTGCTGAATAATGCTGGATAATCAACTTGCAGGACATCGGTTGCAGATTTCCACAGAATCCGCAGGTGGCTTTACAGCAGGAGCAATAGCATTTCTGGTGATTAATGCTTTCTTGATGCTAATTGGTAAGTTTTGCTATGAATTAAAAATATATTTTTCAACAACTTGTATTTCCCCTTTAAATGTATATTAAATTCTAATATCTTTATAATTGGCAGCTGCCTATGGCAATCTTGTTCTGCTGACTTTAACCACTATCATGGAGGTTGTAGTGGTTTGCTTTCTTCTCTCCACTCTTGATAGACTACCCTACCAGCTGGAAGGTAAACTTTGCCTGATGCACTACAGAAGAAAGGCAACTTTGGTATCTATTAATTTTTAGTTGACAGTGACTATAAGTGTGTGTTTCTTAATATTATTTTACAGTTGCTATGCTTTCACTGTTCGCCATCACTTGCTTATATGGGACCCTGGCATCACTTATTAACTGCATTTTTTCCAAGAAACTGATACCACTTGGCCCTGCACTGATAAAGGTAATTTGCTTCACTCTATGTCTCATGAAACAACAATTCATCATTGGATGGTTTTGGTTATTCTGTGTTATTCCTTCTTCTAAGGACAATAAAAAGAAGGAAGCTGCTCCTACAACTCCATGTCCAGTTTCTATCTCTCGGGGGACCAGTGGGCTTCTACAGATAGCCAAATTGCTCGAAAATAATGGGGTGTGTGGTATTCCCACGGATACTGTCTATGCCCTGGCTGCTTCTTGCAAAAACCCCAGTGCCATAGAGAAGATCTACAATATCAAGGTGAGCTCCTGGTGAAACTGTGTATGTGATGCATTACAAAATTTATTAGAAACTTGAGAACTATTACTAGTAGGTGGGCTGACCTATGTGCCTGCTTCATAGGACCGTCCTGCAGAGAAGCCCATCTGTATCTGCATCTCCAGTGTGGAGCAGCTCGTGGCAGCGAAACCTCCATTCAGCCCACTGCTGTGGGAGTTCATGAGAAATGTCTACCCAGGAGGCATCAGCTGTATTGTGCCAAAGGGTGACTGGCTCTTCAAGCTTGGTAAATTAACACCATTGCTACATATCTTCATATTGTCTTCATATAAAACATATGTCCTTGAGTAATGGTCTTGTGTGAAGTTATGCTCAAAAACTCTTTTCCTTTAAGGCGTAGGACCTGCATATGACCGCGTGGGGACCAAGGAAAGTATAATGATCCGAGTCCCTGACCACACAGTGACTGCGCACCTGTGTGACATCACTGGACCCTTGGCTATCACATCTGCAAACCCTAGTGGTGAACCTGACAGCACACACCATGACATGGTCATTAAGTAAGTGGCATTTTGGTGATTGGTGCTTTCTTAATAGATGTTTATTATTATATGATCTACACAAAGGCTTTTGAAAACACTTTATTTGAAGCCTTCCTTTGTAGTAACTTCACAACACATACATGAGCAAAAGAAAGAAAATGACATGTCTTTAAAGATAATGACTTTGTACTGACATAAGGCGACTTAAACCAAAGTGGAAGGCATTTGTTCCATGCATAATACTTTTATGAAGCGTAATTCCCAAGTAATAGAACTTATAAAGCAAAGACCTAATTAAGAACACCATACATGAGCTCTGTGGAAAGTTCTGATGCTCTTGAACATGATAATATTCAAACAGTTCACATATGCTATCAGGTACTTGGGAATGATGCTTCTTAAAAGTGTTATAAATGGAACACAAGTCCATTACTTTAGTGTGATGTCTTTATGCCAATACAGCATCATCTTATGCCATTATTAATAGTATAAACACTCAAGCATTGCTTAATAAACATTTTTCAATGCTTATGCATGTGTTATGAAGTCCCTATGTAGGCAGCCTTCAAATAAAGTGTTACTGGATATGCTTTACCAATGCATAGTCCAAGTAGCTATCAGAACAAAACACAATGCACCTTTCCTAGCCAATTCTGAAACCTCTTGCTCACTGAACCATTCAGTTAATAAGCTCTGGGGAGACATTTGTCAAAGTTCGTCACCTTTAAATGGTGGTTTGCTGGCCAACTTAATTACTGTTTTGGTCAATCATTATTTAACAAACAGAGTTTGTTCACATAATGTTCACAGTGACATGGAAATGCCCCTTATTATTTCCTGTCTTTTTATATTAAAAAGTCAATTAAACCTCAGTACAGGCCCACAGTGCAGTAACCAATGATATTGTAATCAAGGCATAACAAAAGCACATTCCCTCCCCGACAGTCGCCTCGGAAACAAGATACAAGGAGTACTGTGTGATGGAGAGTCCAATGAAGTGGTGGCATCAACAGTGGTCAACTGCCTGAAAATCGATGAAGGTAATCTGAAAATGAAGACATTAAAAAGAGGATCTGTTGTTACTTTTCACAGACACTTACTAGTACAGTTTTGTTTTCAGGGACCATAACCATTCTGCGAGAAGGATGCGTTCCTGCAGCAAAGGTGCGGCAGATTTTCGAGAGGGTGAAGAACACTATGTTGTAAGAACAGTATTCAGAAGAAAAGAAAAGAATAGTCTTGAAGATGATGAAACATTGCCTAAATCAGTTGGAAAGGAATGATAAATAAGACATTGGAACCTCATCAACAGAAGTGCTTTCACTGTACTTAACAGCAGTGTTTCATTAATGTTTAAGACAATACTTATTGTTTATGATATATGTATACCAATTTACTGTGGAGTATTTTTATTAAATGTTTGTTTTACTTTGGTTTTACCTTTGGGTTCGGTCTTTTTTGAGACACATTTAAGCTTTTGCAAAATGTAAATCTGCTGTGACATTGCTTGCATTGTACTTTTTTGAAGCAATTAATATATATGAGATTTAATGTAAGACAGATGGTATGGTTATTTATTATAAAAATGCATTATAATTCTATGCAGGCATATGTGTTATTTTGCAAGTTTAATATTTTAGGTATTGATTTTTTTTGTTTCCGTT
Source organism: Semaprochilodus insignis (assembly GCA_034552555.1). Taxonomy (NCBI): domain Eukaryota; kingdom Metazoa; phylum Chordata; class Actinopteri; order Characiformes; family Prochilodontidae; genus Semaprochilodus; species Semaprochilodus insignis. The sequence continues at coordinate 25,741,139 of CM067485.1, forward strand.
TTCCTGTTGTTTTCCTGTCATGACAACATTCTAATAAAGACTTGAACATGTATCTATTTGGACATTCTGTTTTCTAAGCACTATGATGACACTATGACCAGGACACACAAAAGAAAAAAGAAACCAGCACCAGATAAGGAAATTAGAGACTATGTTACAATCAAAACAAACTACACTCTTAAAAATAAAGGTGCAAAAAGGGCTTTTTGCCCAGTGCCTGTGTTCCTAAATAACAAGTCAGTGAATGGTTCTTTGGAAAATCATTTTTGTAAATGACACAGGTCAGTGTCAAAAGAACGTCTCCCTTTATTGCAGAACTTCTTGCTAGGGCTGCCCTCTAGAAGTCGATGAGTCGAATCGTCAGTCGGAGACCCTTTAAGTCGACTGAGAACCTTTAAGTCGACTGACAACAGTGAGGAGTTTTTGTTTTTTTTTCTCGTAAAACAGACAAAAGCTTACAAAATGCACAAGAACTTTAAGAATTTAAAAAGACATTTTAATAATTATTAAAAGGGGAATAATAAAAATATATTTAAGTTCTAACTGGGCTATGACGCATGCTTGCTAAAAAATTAAATCCACGTGACAATGTGCGCTGGCAGTTCACCGTTGAGGGAAGCTAAAGCTGTGAAGTTGAGAAACACGGGTGGAACAATGTCTCAGAAAAAGTCTGGAGGAGCTTTTGAAGAAGAGAATCCGAACAAATTAAAGCTAATTCTGCTCGTCATTGAGTCAGACATCAACACTGCTTCAAACGAGTGAGTTGACTTTCGTTTTAGACATGATGGCTGTTTGCGGTGAAGGAAAAACGCACCGAAGACGGAATAATTCCATTATTTTAGAACCTAAATTACAGATATTTTTATTTATTCATTTACAGCTAAGATTAATTTTAATTAAAGATAAATACAGTCACTTAATATGCCTGCCGATAAACGAGAAATAATTATTTCAGTGCGGGTAATACAATAATTAAACGGTTCAGGTCTACCATTCTCCTTTTCATCTAAAAATCATTTAAATATTGACTAATTTGGTTTTATTTAGGAGTTCATTATTTATGAGAGATGAAAGACAAAGGGTCATCCTACTGAAGAAGCTGTTAAAAGTGAAATTAAAAAGACAATCTATAAGCGCTAATTTTTTAGCATTAATACGTTGCTTGCTGCCTGATGCTATATTCTGTAATTAAATCAGGCTCCAATTCAGATCGTTCATCATATGCCACGTCTCTTTTAGTTCAAAAGTATGTTCCTGTGACTCTGCTGATTTTCTAAATGAGGAGGACATCAGATCTGAAACGTATGCCAATTGATTTACTGATAACTAGATAATGTATATGGAGAAAAAACATGAACGAATAGTCAAATCGTTGGCCAGGATGGGCGAATCCAATTCGACTGACAAAATTCCGAGTCGGGTACAGCCCTACTTCTTACATTATGCAAACAGTGTGAGATGTCTGCATAGTTGAATGTTTCCAAACAACAGTAATTTAAAAAAAAAATTATTGGTCCCATAAGCGCTCCCTTCAGTCATTCACCACCTCCAAGAATGACTGACATACAAACCTTTTGGTGAAATATGCAGTTTTAAATGGATAATATGCTAGTCTTATCCCAATATCCCATTCTGAACTGGAAAAAAAACTGCTGTCAGACAACATTAACTAGCTGACGTTACTGGAAATCTATGTCTTAATGGTTCTGATCAATGGAACCAATGGACGTTTCTTGGGCAGTTAGTTTTACCTTTCTTCCATAAGTTTTGAAATGTTTGTGCAAAATGCTGCTTTGTGTAAACTATGTTATGCAAATGTGGTTCATGGAAAATTCGCTTTCTACTGGAATGAGTTTTCAAACCTTGAAGGTCTTTTCTAACCTGTCCCACAAACTCAACAAAAGTTGCATGCTTCTTCATAACCTATATACTCATATCTTTTGTGTTCTGCGAAATGTCAGAGGCCTCATAAATGTAAATGTATAAATATAAATGTTAATATTTTGTAGAATCACAAGTAGGAATATGTAACGTTAGAGAGACTGACCAGACGCGCGCAGAGTTAAAAAGCAGATGATATTTATTAACGAAGCTGTAGCACAAGGCAGTACAGGCAGGCAACGTTAAACAGACGAAAACAGCAGCAAACATACCAAAGGGGACAAGCGAAGCCGAAAACCGAGTGACAGTCCAAGGTAAACACGGAAGGAAGTCCACACGAGCAAACAAATCCAAACGGGAAGGCAAAAGCGAAAAACCCGAAAACAGAGCAAAAGGTCAAAACACGAGATAGACAAACACTGGAAAAAAACGCTCAGTACGCAAACAGTTGTCGGCATTACCTTGAAAACAGGCAGGGGAAAGAAACCGTATACATACACAAACAGCGCTGATGAGGAACAGGCGCGACAGGTCAAAATTCCGGTGACGCCGAGCGTGGCAACGTGTGATTGGCCAGAGGTGAACATGTGGCCGTGACGTCACGGAGCGGTGAACTCTGGGGACTGGAGTCCAGAGGAGCGGTGGAGACGGGGGAGAGACCCGGAAGAATGACAGAATAATTGTTATCTTTAGCTGTTTTTATTTCTACCAAATGCTCATTTAACAAATTAGACTATAAAGTGGATAGCAATGTGATGGTGTTTTTAGCACAATAGTCTCAGTAGAGTAGTAGTGCTCCTAAACGAATTCATGTTTGGAGATTTTGTTGTTTTGGTTGGTACCTGCACTTTGTAAAATGTACTATAAAATTACATTAAATTACTGTTTTCTAGTTACCTTCACAGCATTACTGTACCATATTGAAGGTAAAAAAAAAGTTAGGTAACACTTTACATTAAGTGCTGACTAACTAGCATTCAGTACTGTATTAGTTCACATCAAGTAATACATTAACAATGGCTAACTAATGTTAGGTAAAGATGTAATAACTGTTAAATGTTTAACTCACATGTAAACAGGTAGTTGATACATGTTTATTTAGAATTAGTTAGGTATTGTAACCATTTTTAATATATCACTTGATGTAAACTAATGCACATCTTTACATTAGTCAGTCAACACTAAATGTGAAGTGCTACCAACAGTTAAAAAAGCAACTTTATACTAGTCAACAAGATTACTGAGTAGCTGTACACTGTAAAAATCTGTAAAGTACTGTGATGTTCTGCCTTTCTTACATGATAGAAGTGACAGTAAATAGTAAAGTTTATAGTACAATATGACCTCGTTTGACCTATTTATTTTGCTATTGTTTTGCCTTACATATGAATTTTGAGAATATTTCAAGCATATGTTTTAGAATAACAGACTAATAATTTCTAAGTAAGATAATACTAACTTTTAATTTGCACAAACATGGCCAAAAACCTGTTTCAGGAAATTCCAGTAAACATTTCACTTAACACCTCAGTGTTCCAGCATTAAAAAGAAGTGTAAAAAAATTTGTCTTTTCATAATCAAAAGTTTTTGAAAAATTGTTTTTATTAAATGTCATTAACCACCATATTCCATCAACCAACATCAACCACACAATTTTTTTTTTTGCAGAAAAAATCACAATCACAATAAAACAAGTTCACAATAAAATGATAAATATAGTTTTTACTGTGAAATGTTAAGTGTTGTAAATATTGTAAAAAAACTGGTATTACTTTTAACATCTAGGTAATATTAGCCAAACCAAAAGTAAGATCAAGGAAACTCCAGGGAGTGAAAGCTAAGTTAGAATGTAAAGGGGCTTCCTATACGTCACTTCCAAAACAGTCACTTCCTTGATGAAGGGAAAGTGCAATGATTTGGGGAAAGCACTGTTAGCTTCTGTTGCTTTTTTAGACACTCAAACATGATCCTCACCTATTGTGAGGTAAATAAGGACTAAATATCCATCAACCACAGCCTTAGAAATGAATGCTATTGAGGGAATAGGTTCACACGGCAGGCATTTTAAACAAATTCACAAGGGAATGGAAACTTTGACAAGTTTCCAGTTACGCATCATCATAGAGACACACCCTGTTCAGTGCAAGGCAGAATCCCAGAGGCCTCAGTTTCACAGAATGCACATAACTGGCTGAAATCAATATTCAAAAGCCAAAAAACACCCACTTTCCATGTAGGTGAGTTTATTCATAACATGCAATTGCTTCAGAAGGCTTTATGGAATGTGAGACAGTTTACACATTGACCCAGCTTTCCTAATATTGGATTTGCTGCTGATATGTAGTGAATAGGCCGAATACCTTTGATCTGGTACTGTTTACAGACTATGACGTTGTAGCAGCACAGGTTGTGGGATGCTGAACAGGAAATTCCTGACCACAGTGTCAGACATCAGCAATGACGACATGCAATCATTTGGATTAATATAATACACACTCTGGACTGACTTTCACAACACTGCCTTTATGCTGATATCTAAAGTGTTAAACAGGCTGATTACATGAGATATGGTGTGCCAGTCTCTACAGACTGCCACAGACTGCACAGGCTGTGGGATGCTGCTGTGAACACGAAAATCCTGGCAGCAGTGTGAGACGTCAGCACACAGTCTGAGAATTCAGACAACTAGTTGAGGCTTTGCAGACAAATAAACAGGCTGGGTAGGCCTACATGCCTGAGCCTTCCACCTCCACTGACCTCACAAACACCAGGGAGTGTTGATATTTTAAAAGCGTCATAGTGGTACAAGAAAGCATGCACAGTGTAAAGGATGCCTAAAAGCACCAAATGAAAGAGAAAACGTCTTTGAATTGACTATGTTTTAACTGACCATAGGTATTTGGCAAAGTGTTCTTTGAGTAAGTGCTACAGAATGCTGAAAAGACTCCTCTTTGCAATATAATAAACATACATTTATCATTAGTCAACATAGTCCAAATACATAAATCATATCCACTGTGCGGCAATGTTTGCTTAGAGCAGGGCTGTCCATTGTGGACATTTGGTTTGGAATTGAATCTGAGTTGTGATGTACGTTACCAGGGTTCGAATACAAGAGAAGCACAAGTCACTGGGGTTTGTCTCTGTACTGATTCGTAAGTCAGTAGTGTTACGAGGCACTGGAGTCTGAGTCATGGAATGTGAGTCAAGTTGCAGGTTTTTAGGATTCGGAACTGAGTTGAGTCGTGAGTCAGTGAGGTTGAAGGCCAAGTCAAGTGGCTGGGGTTTGAGTCTTGGTTGCAAGTGACTGGGATTTGAGTCTGACTTAATTTGTGAGTCACTGGGATTTTAGGGCAAAGCAGGTTACAAGTCACTGGGGTTGGAGTTGAGTTATGAATCACTGGGGTTGACTTGCAAGTCACTGGGATTTGAGAGTAAGGCGAGTCGCAAAGCATTGGGGTTTGAGTCTGAGTGTAAATGGGGTTTAGGTCTGAGTCAAGTTAAAAATCACTGGGATTCAAGTTCAAGTTAGGGTTTGACTCCAAGTTGACTTGTAAGTCACTGGGGCTGGAGTCGGAGTGGAGTGGAAAGTAAACTGGGATTCGAGTCTGAGTTGTGAATCAAAGGGATTCAAGTCCAGGTTGAGTTGTGAGTCATTGGGGTTAGGGTTAAGCCAAATTGGGGTTAGGGTCCAAGTCAAATTGACTGTGAATTAAAACTCCTTAATCGTTCTGTTTATAGATGCAAGAAGCCTTAGTGTGATTCTGGATGGCCAGTTATCTAAGCCGATATTGTGAACCTGACTTTATCAGGCAGATTTCTCCTCTACAACATCCAATGGATTTGACCCTTTCTCTCTCCGGAAGCCACCCAGATCCTGGTACAGTCTTCTGTCAATTCAAGGGTTGACTACTGCAGGCCATCAGGCCCTTACAACTGTTCCAAAATGCAGCAGCACGGCTTGTTTTCAACCCTCCCAAGTTTACTCATGTCACTCCACTGCTGCGTTCCTGTAGCTGCCCACATCAAATTTAAACTCTGATGCTGTCTACAAAGCCAGGAATGGACCAGCCCCTCCCTGTCTTACGGCAATGGTCAAGAGTTGATCTGTAGCTTGAGCCCTATGAGCTTCGGGTACAGCTTGGCTTGACCCGCCATTTAATTGCACTTATGCTGCACTTTTTATCTTCTTTTTAGGTACGAGCACTTTAACTCATAAGGGCTGTTTGGACTCTAAGCTATTCATATTAGCTATGATGCACTCTCTGACTGAACACAAAGCACTTTTTTTAAGTTGTTCTGGATAGATAAGTTGTCTATCTATCTATCTAGGAGCATCTGCTAAATGGCTTAAATGTAAATGTTTGAGTTGAGCTGTGAGTCATTGTGTATCGAGTCCAGTGATTTGTGAGTCACTGAGATTCAAATCTGAGTTCAGTTACGAGTTCTAGTTGAGTTTATAATATTTATAAAGGAATGTCATCTATAACATAGCAAAACTTCAGATAGATTAACTGAAAATCTCAGCCAAATTAGCTAAATTGCTTCTTTTACTTATTTCACACATTCATTTTTATTATTAATTAAAAGTTTTGTTTGTGTTTTTCTCAGTCTGAAATTTCACAAATGATTAGTTTTAAGTCTGAGTTCAGTAGCGAGTTATCACGCAACTCCAGTCCAAGATACTGATTTGAGTCCCATCTCTGTCTAAGCATTTAAAAATAAATACACTTTTAAACTGATGAAAATCTCTAAATCTGTCTTAACAAACTATATTCGACAAGTTTTCATGTTGCTCACATTCACACTGCTATTAGTGCTTTTGTCAAATATTTCAGAATCAGCGCTTTAATATGAAAACTAGACAGTCAGTTCTAAAAGACTACAGTGAAGGCCTTGTAGAAAAATAAACAGACAAGGGAGGTCTATAAACTGCCTGAACACTAAGGCCTTCCGAGAAGCTTTAGTTTGTAGTTGTGGGCATCCGGTCCTGACCAGCTACTTTCATTTCCTTTCATTTAATATCTGGTGCTCATTCCAGTGGAAATGAGTAAGCGCCGTGAGACCACTAATGCCTCACAGTCCTTCTGAAACTGCAAGAAAATTAGGGTGAAACTCACTCTTCAATCCACACCCTTCAGAAAAAAAGAGCTCTTTGGAGTAATTTCTTAAAAGAACATTTGGTCCCCAGAATAATCTTGTAAATGGGATGCTGGGAAGAGCAAAGAGTTTTACATTCAGATCTTATTGTTAAAACTGAAAAAAAAGTAATACTATGTAGAGAGGGAAAAAACACTAAAATATGGTGTGAGTCCGCTGCTGCAAATCACCCTTTAAAGCCTAAAATAATAATTAAAAAGTAAAGGATATAAAGGGGTACTGCATATGCTCAAAAAGATGGTCCAGCTTGAGGCAAAATCAGCATTAAACAAATCATGGTATGGTAACAATAATAGATAGTTCATAGTGAATACACATCCTTCACTACGTTCTCTTTGAAAACACTCTCAATCATCTGATCTATCCATTTAAGGATGGTTACTAAAACACAACTGATGTTGCAGAATGTTTTTCTGCACATTACATGCAATTTCCAGCAGAGGGGTTTCAAATCATCAAAAACATACATGGTGTAGCTTTAAAGAACTTCCACATTATGAAAGGTTCACCATGTAACAATTTCACATAATCTTTCAAAACAAGAACCATTTAAGAACTTGTATTTGTAAAAGTGCATGTCATTCAATGTTGTCATGCCCATGGTATGAAAGAGGATGGAAAGGTAGAAAAAAACATCCATCTGTACTGCCTTAGCGGTAAACAATCTGCATGTAAAAAAATGGATCAAGGAAACTGATAAGAGAGAGAGAGAGAATCTAAACTTTAGACTATACTTTAGCAGTCTACTCCAGAATGGACTTAATGGAAGAAAAAAAACAGTTTCCAGTGTTACCCATAGGGTGAGGTTAACACCATTACTGCAAAACATCACTTTCAGGTTCAAAACTGAAGAACAGAAACTAAATATCAGCTCATCAACTTTAACAGTCTAGTTTAAAATGGGCTTTTTATGCTGTGAGGGGCATCATGCTGACACGATTTAGGGTCAACTTACCTTCTTAACCCCTGAAAAACATAACACATTTATTGTGACCAATCATCTTTACCCTATTATGAATCATTCCTGTTGTCCTCTTAAAGACTGACAATAACCTCATCCACCAGGAACAAGGGGTCACTCAATGGTTTGATGAGTATGAGAATGCTGTAAATGAGTTGCTATGCCCTCAACAGTCTGCAGTTTGTGTGTATTCATGTGGAAAAGGTCTCCAAATCCCAAGAATGTGAATAGTGTAGCTTTCCACATTATGAAAGGTTCACCATGTAAAGATGTCACATAATCTTTCAAACCAAGAAACATTTAAGAACTTGTAAAAGTGCATGTCATTCGATGTTGCCATTGTCATTCGATGTTGCCATTTCCGTGGTGTGAAAGAGGATGGAAAGGTAGAACAAAACATCCATCTGTACTCCCTTAACGGTAAACAATTTCACTTGAACCTGCACGTAAAGAATGGATCAAGGAAACTGATAAGAGAGAGATAGATAGTCTAAATAAAGAAACTAAATATCACTTCATCTACTTTAACAGTCTACTCCTTTATGTAGACTCCTTTATCCTTTACTGACTTTATGGTGGAAAAAAAAACAGTGTTTCCAGTGTTACTCATAGGGTGAGGTTAACATCATTACTGCAAAACATCACTTTCAGGTTCAAAACTGAAGAACAGAAACTAAATATCAGCTCATCAATTTTAACAGTCTAGTTTAAAATGGGCATTAGGTTATCAAAGTAAGTGTTCACAGTGTTACTCATAGTTTCAGGGTAATAATATTTCTCAGACACTGTAAGACTTCAAGTTCAGGTTCAGGGCTGTTTCCTCCTTCGAGAACACTCTGACGTCATTTATAGCACCCAACCTGACACTTCTTAGTTAATAATTTACAAACATTTTATGATTAGTTTCAATTGTAAATGTTTCAGTGGATGCAGTTTCCCACAACAAGCAGTCAAGGGGTTTTCCTACCATTAAAACAATAGAGTATTACCAAAAAGACCATGATCTAATAATTAAGGACACTGACTTTGGAATGAAAGCATAATGACAAATGGTAGTGCCTTTTCTACAGACATACTGGTGTAACCTAGCCATGTTTATATTTTTTAAATATTAAGTATATTTAAAAAATATATTATTATTATTATTTTTGGTCATAATGATGGTAATTCATTGGTAAGTCATTTTATTTCTTAGAAATACAGACTTTTATTGTCATTCATCATTTTAACCATTCAACTATTCTCATATGCAGTATTTCACCAAAACAATAAAGACGACCCTTACATTAATCAAATATCTCTGAAATGACTTTTTAAATTCTGTTTTAGTAAATTAACAACAGCAGTGTTTAAATACAGTATATGTATGTTATAGCTCATATGCATATTGAGCATTACATTTTACAGCACAGTGACACTATGACAGTAAAAATGTTTTTTACATTGTACATTTATCCAATGGCAATCTAAAAATTGCTTAATACAACAACAACAACAACAACATTTATTTATATAGCGCTACAGACATTTATTTATACATCCTACTGCGCTCTGTGGTACATTTTTAATTTTGGATCAAGATGACAAGAGGAAAATATCTCACTGACTTTGACGAAGGGCAAAGGCTATATTATTAAGGCACAGATAGCAGGGACTTCAGTCAGAAACCTACGACAGTGAGATCATCTAAACGTACCTATCAGTCTACTAACAATCTAAAATGGGCTTCAGGTTATAAATAAGTGTTTGCAGTATTACTTATGGTCATTACAAGGCATGGGAAGACAAAAGGAAAATGGGAAGGGTTGGGGAAAGTTTCCCCTTATACGAAAAATTTCACTGCAAATCTGAAAAAGTATTCTGATTAGTCACCTTTATCCTATGATTCCTGGTCACTTCCAGAATGACAGTACCCCCATCCACAGGGTATGAATGGTTTGATGAGTGTGAAAATGTTGCAGATAATTTGCTATGGCCTTCACAGTCAACTGACTTTGTGTGCATGTGTGACTAGACTATTAACATACCTCGTGCTCCTATGATCTCTACTTTAACTGGGCTTCATTGCTAAGATACTAAGGGGAATCAACTCCAAAAGTGTTGATTCTTTGATTCTGCTACACCTGTGAATCAGATTTGACTACTGGTCAACACCTCTGAGAGTTGAATTTGAAGTTGACTCTTCAAATATTACATTACATTGTGATTGGCTCAATAAGCTTATTATTTACTAATGGAGTTTGGCCGTTTCGATGCCATCTAGAATGCTTGGGTTGTTTAGTATTTCATCGCTTCAGTCCTTTAGTCCTCCTTTCTACTTCATGCCAGCACAACCTCTGGTCACCCCTGGCCACTTTTGAACAAAGCCAATGACGTGGCAGAAATTTTGCAATGGCATCTGGGGTTGCCCGTCACGTTTCAGGGAGGTGTCTGGCATTCCCTGCCACCTCTTTAGATGACTTCAGAAAACCATGAGTTCAGCCTTCATCATAAAGCCAAGCTACTAAGCCTTCTAAACAGCTTTTTGAAGAGCTTGGATGCTATTTTGTTTGGTAGCTGCCCATTTGTTAGCTGCCCTGATGTCTGTTGTTTATATATATTGTTTATATATGCCATTTCAAGAAGGAATCTTGCTGTTTTACACTACAGGCTATAAACATTTCACCACAGCAACAAAAATCAGCACTAAATTATTAACTATTTGTACATAACAAAAATGTCAGATAGGCTTAGAACCATTGCAATAGGAAACAATAGGAAGTACAATAAATGACACATTTGATCTTTTAACTGTTTCCAATCATTTGAACTTAGCGAACAAGTAGAAAATGTGCACTGAAATTAACAGAAAAGTTTTTTCCCTGTAGAGGACCTTTTAACTTATTTTCATTTAGAAAATGAACATGGCATGATTTCTTTAGGTTCAAACTTTTGCATACAACTTTAAAATGTAAGTCTTTACAAGTATATTGAATGACAATTACTCATTTTAGGCTCCTATATAGATACAGTATTGAAATAGGCCCCAAGTTGGCATTGTTTTCTTTAGATAAACCATACTGTTTCTGGGAAATGAGCCACCCAAAGGAGGAAGGAGTGATACTAAAATGTAGTCAACAATGCCTGCTTTGTTTGATGTATCTATACCTATCAGCATTACTCAGTCAGTAGTTATTCAATGCACACGAGAGCCTCTTTTTGTATGTTTAGTAAGTTGGGTGGATATTGTTTTCAAAATGATGTTCACCTAACATGTAGAAAAGTGTTCCCAAAGGACTCAAGTTCAGCAAAAACTACTGAATTTCATATGGACCAAAATCACTTGGGGAAAAAAAGTTTCTGCTTTTTCCTTCTATTGTAAAGTTTCAACAGCAATATACAGATTCTATACACTCAGTGAGTATTTGATTTGGAACAACCTTTTGTTTTCATTTCAATGGTTCTACTTATCATATAGAAGCTCTTTGTAGCTCTACAGTTACACACTGCGGTGGTGTTTTAGTGTTGTACTGGTGTATTATGGATCTTATCTCTTATTTCAGGATAAGCATATTTTATCTTAGGACAAAGTCAAACAGCTAGCTTGACTTTGTATTGGTTTTCCTTCACAAGTGTTCTTTCCTCCAAGGGGACAAATGGGCCCTAACCATGTCTGCAACGTGCCGTCTACAGCATAACAGAGCCTTTGGACCATCTACTGTAGGGGTCAATCATTCTGGCCTTTGCCAGTCTCTTAGTGTATGGCACACATGCATTTGCCTCCTTGCGGAGAATGTAGTGATTTATCTGATCTATATATGATATATATATGATATATATATGGGAAAAAAGTAGATTGGACATTGTGTATATAGATAGATGTTACTTTAGTTAACAAATGTTCCTGTTCCTATTGAAACACTAACCAGTTAAGAAGTCTTTGTGACTGAAGCTCCTCCCATCTGCCCCAATAATGAGATCTCTTCCTCGTAGCATTTTAATCTAAAATTAAGATCAAGTGGATCTGGTATGATGCGTGATGAAAGTCCACCTCTCTTGTTAGTTTTGTTGACTCATTTGGTAAAGTTTTCCTTTCATTTATCAACCTGTACTGATGTAGGAAGATATCTCAATCCAGTACACAATCCGGTGCACTCCTAGTTTCAGTGCACACAGTGAAAAAGATATTAAAGCTGACAGCATGTGTACCTATTTACTATGATGCTTCAGTTGTGGCTTTGACAATAGAAGGATTGAGTGATGAGAACGGCGAATGCTCTCCAAGGAATTTTGCAGAGCCTGAGTGCCAAAAGGTGTGCTGTGAAAAGTCATATTACAAAAACAGTCATCATTTTTTACACTGAGTCATTAGTATAAGCTGTTTTGCTACAAGTTCCGCGTACACACAATTCCTTCTAGATTCGTCAACCTGAGCCACAAAGAACCTGTTCAAAAGAACATGTTGCACAAAAAGCAATGCCTGCTTTCATTCAGTTTGTAGTCTTTATATAGGTTGTATACTGAAGGCCAAATGAAAAGACAACTATAACTATAAAGACAACTTTTTGAAAAAGAACCCTTTGTTAAAAGTGAAAGGAGTAGTGTTACTGAGTTACGCTAAAATATGTTTCCCATTTGCTGCTGTGAGTCAGTCTATGAAGCTTAAAGACTTTTTTGGACCATGTCATATGTCATATACCTTAATGTCACATGGCCAGATTCAAAAAGAGGGACCGGCTTGATGTTGCAACATTATAGTGATGAAGACATGATGACAATAGTAGATAGATTCACTTACATCCTCGAAAGTGTCCTAGTTTTTTTTTTCAGAGTCAGAAAAACAGCCAGAGTTAGAAATCATGGTATGCTACATGCAATTACACATTTCCACCATTTTGAGGTACCCTCAACTAATACAGGTCATTTTCAGTTTGCCAACATAATGGTGCTTTAATAAAACAGACGAATCTCTGCATCTTTTCTCTGTGGACTTTATTTTATTGTCTTTTGTTGAAAATGGATTTGCCTCACCAGAGTTCAGCAGAATAAATGCATTTACTAATGCAGTACACAGAAAACTAACGTGTTAAAAACACCTCTAGAAAACCTCCTAAAGATCTTGATACAGGTCTGTATAAGACACATGGGAAAACTATGTTGTTATTGTTTTCTTGCTCTTTGCTGTTACTGTTTTTCTTCTGCGTAATTCATCGTATTTTGTGACAAATTATATTTTGTGACACGTGAACAAAGTTCTGAAATTCTTTGTTTTTCTTTTCAGTTTCAGTAACACTGCTGCTCTGACACACAATCCCCTGAGCAGGGCATGCACCAAAGAACCCAGTTTAATATGGATCAAAAAGGGCTCATTACTATAGTTTTTAACTTCTGTGATGTCATAACAATAGCACAGCATTCTGGAAGCTATATATAACCATTTTCAAAAAACAACAAAAAAAGTTACTATATAGCACCAAAAAAGGCTCCTTTCTATTGCTTTTAACTATTGTTGTAACTTCTATGACATCATAACAGTAACAGAACCCTTCAGATGCTATATAGAACCATTAAAAAAAAACAAAAAACAAAACAAAAACAAGTGTCTCAAAAATACATGTAGTAACTTTACAGGAGAGAAGTTTCTTAACTTTAAGTGTAAGAGAATGTAACGTGCCTAATTTTAACTGATTTAGGAACATTTTTAAGGATCCAGTCGCCATGACATTTTCACACTATGTAAAGGTCAGCTGCCTCAAGTTCAAATGGTATAGAAAAATAAAAATCAACAAAATGGATATATTTTTTTTTTCTTTGAACAGTGACGGTATAGAACCATATACAACACATTCTCCATCAGTCTGAAGAACCATTTCACCATGCAAAGGACCATTTAAGCATGCAAATGATTCTTTAAATGTCCATGGTTCTATAGAAAGACACTGTCTTTATTAAAGAACTCTTGAAGAACCATCTTTATTAAGAGTGTTCATAAAGAAGCACTCTTCTATGGATGGACTGAAAGAATTCTCCAAAAAAGTAAAAAAAAAAAGGTATGTGCATTCTGAATATCATCTTTTGTAAATGTAACATGGACTACATACATATGCTTCATCTCTGTAGTCTCAATACACCCCAATCCTGCCTATCACTGGTAAAAGCATGTGTAGAATTTGTGTGTGTATGCAATTTGTTTACTGAACATCAAACTTTATTAGAAATACATTTAGAAACAAATTATACACAATACACAGAACAAATAAGAATAGACCTCAAAATCAGGCAATAAAGTGCACAATAAAAGGCAAAAGGAAATCAAGCTATACATTGCACTGAATATTGTATTATCTAAATATACAATGTATTGCTAGAATACATCAATATCACAATAAAGCATTTCATGCTTTCGATGATTTTATTTCAGCAGGGAAGACATTCATTAGAGTGCACTGGTTTTGGCATGGATATGTTCAATTCATTTATAAACTGGCTTACTCAAGGAGATATTTGGTGAAGTTTAAGCTAATACACTGACACATTAAAAAATATGTATTATTTAATAGTTAATTTGTATTTATTCCAAGATCTCATATTGAACCAATAAATGCATACTGCCTAGATAAATGGCTTAATTTCAAACGGTCTCACAGTACTGTACAATACAATATAATAATGTATACTTATTTCCTTATATAGGTGGCGATGTTTTTGTCCAAACCAGTAGTTCAAGCTACAAAGCTTTTTTCAAGGTTACTGTTTGGCAGTATTTACAAAGAATCTTCCTCGTTCTCCTCATTGCCATGTTGACTGAGGTCCAGCGAGCTCATTGACCCTGTAGAGGTTGGCTGGCTTAAGCCCGAGTCTGTTTCAGGATCTGTTAGTTGTGTTTGAGAGCCTCTTTCAGGATCTGTGAGGTCTGCCTCAAAACCGTCATTCAAGTGTCCATGCTGATGTCGCCTCTGAATCTCCTCAAAGATTTGCAGGACCTTCAAAAGATCATAGAACATATAGAGAGGAGGTTAATACACCTAAACAGACTAAAGTGCTACATATTAAATAATTATTATTCTGGAATGGATGAATGTTACCTTCGATTTAGGTATAAGACCGACTCTGAAAAAGCCAATTTGCCCACTATCAATTTTAGTGCAGTTCACAACAGTGGAAGCTATGTTTTCTGGTGAAGGTCCATCACATAACACTCCGTCAACCTGCACATATGAATAAAATGTTGTTGCAGCCAGTGTATAATGCATATCGTCCAATACATAGATTTCATCTCATTGGTTTAGTGCATTTATTACTGTCACCTTATCACCCAGCTTGGCATACACCTGATTATGATGGGTTGTGTCTGCTTCACCTGTTGGATTGGCTGATGTAACAGCAATAGGGCCGACCTAAAAACAGGAGAAATGGGAAAGAAAACATAATAAGAAATACTATAACAGCCTGCGGTGCATAACATGAGTGTACAGCCATGGAGGCACTGTTATTAAAACAGAGCTAGTGGAGTTGTAACTAGGCCAACTGCTCCAGCTGGCATTAGCTAGAACCAGCACCTTCTTGGTGCTGCCTTGACAAAATTATGTCACATCTAAACCTACAAGTCATCAATATCTACCGTTACACTTGTTAGCTCCATTGTTAGTGTTAGCTATTTAGCCTATTCAAGGTAGTCTCCATTACTCAAGCAGATTGAGTAAATACTTCTATTGGCTATCATAATAAGTGCCTGTTTTCAAATGTAATTCTCTGTGAGCTGATACATTTTTATTTGTGCTACTGAGCTTTTAGCATGCTAGCACCAATGTGCTAGTTTAGTGAATCTTAGAAAAACTGGATATCTGTTCATTAAGTGTTACAGATATGTAATTATTTGTCAAGATGAGTTCATAGATCATGAAATAATGACATACCAAGCTAATAAGGTGTGTTGCAACAGTACAGTCTGGATTTCTGATGGCTATGCTTTGCGGTGTGCCAATATACTTTGATGAATCACCCAAACCAAAGAATTCCATCCATGGGGCTACAGAACAGAGAAATAAATGAAACTCATTCAGTTCAAATAAGGCACCTGATTTTCTGACAACAGGTCAACATGAATGACTGTCAATGAAACCCACCTCTAGGAATTACCAGGCTAATAGATGAGGGCCAAGCAGCCTCCATGAAGTCCCAGAGCACAGGGTTGATCTGTTGTCTGACTGGTTCTAACTGCTTAATGGAAGAAATCCACAATGACATGGGACGCTCTTGAGCCTGCTTCTTCACCCTGTTTACGCATTTGAACAAGAATAAGCTAAGTTAAGTATAACAAATGTATTAGTCTGCATTCTGCACCAGTGAAACAGCATGCCCTAAAATGTTGACATGGTTAACAATAAACTGTTCTCCTGATATCATTTCTACAATTATTTGAGGCCCCTTTCACTTTAACAAATTAAATGGCCAGAAAATGCTGACAAGCCTCAAGCTTTTATTTACACATATTACAAACTTAGTAATGACTCACTCACCTTCAATTTGAACTGTATTCAACGTATTTAATAAGCCTTTAGAATTTAATAAGGCTGGGGTTTTAGGATGTTAATCATTATTGAAGCACGTGGAGTGAAAATATGTTGAATGTGTGGATTCTTAATCACCATATGACCCCATTATTGAGATTTAGTGGTATTGTTTTGAAGTATAACAGGAAATATTTAATATGATTCATGCTGATGAAAACAAAATGTTGAATATGGATCCATTACATTCTCTAATAGTACAGACCTTTCTATGTCAGAAAGCAAATAGAATGTAAATGGCAATCATAACTATGTAAATGATGATAATAAGTCTGGAGGTTCAAAGTAATTGTGGTTACATTACTTACTTATAAGCTTTCTCGACAGCCTCTGGCCGATTGCAAGCTGCCACCAGTACATAGACTGTGTCAGTTGGCATTCCACATATTCCTCCATTCTTCATAATCTCTAGAAATGCATAAAAGATGTCATTGTGATGTGCCTGTACACCAACTGTCAGCTATTTCTGACTTTAATTTGAATTCCTGTTTCAATGACGGGCATCTCACCTGCAATCTGGTGCACAGATGTGGCTTTCCTTGCGGGCAGATGAGGACAGCTGTCCCTGCCACCCCCAAACCCACTCAGCTTGATCAGAGGATCACCAAATGGAAGCTGTGGAGTCTGGAAGGTGCTGTTGAATATGTTGGCCAAGAAAAAGTAGAAGCTGACCAACCCAAAGATGATAGTGACACCAATGTCATAGCCGTAAGGCAGTACTCCCACTGCATCCAGCAAAAAGCTAATGAGAATGAGCTCAAATGTTAATGCATAGACAAACCATGCCTTACTGAGGAACATGGCTCCCACTGTCACTAGTACGTTGAAAAGCATGAAGCTAATGATGCCCACTGCTACGTGGAACCCACGGACATCGCCATAGAGGCCACCAAAACGTGTCAGGCCCCAAACTGTCCACATGACACCGTAGAGAATGAAGGCTGTGCTCTCCAGAGTCTTACCTCGTGCATAGGCCACTGAGCCACAAAGCAACTGCAGCAATCCACCAGAAACCACAGCCCATGGCAATATCAAAACCGCCAAGGGTGCTTGACTGGCTGTACTAGCAGTGATGGCGAAAGCTGCCAGAACACTACAGCCATGGCCCAACACCTCAGCATCTGCATATTTGGAGTAGCCCAAATACGGAGCATTTAGTTCTTTGTCGTGGGTTCGTAGAGTGAGTTTACCACTGTGACTCAGAAGGTTCTTAAGCAGCCCCTCACCTGTGGGTATCTTCTTTGGAGACACCTTGTTATAGAGGTTCACCAGAAGCATAAGGGCAGTTGCCACAAATATAGCTGCTTGCACACCTTGTGTGCCTCCCTGGAAGAAGCCTCTGGGTTGTGCAGCGATTGCTATACAGTATGCTACAAAGAAAAGCTGGTAAATGCCCTCAAGTAAATTTCTGTGGCAGCTAAACAAAGCCAGGACAAAGAAGAGCACTGAGAAAACAGTAGGGAATGGTACTGGGGAATAGGGTTCTTGGTTTGTTAGGTCCTTCACTAGTGCAGTATACCCCTCAGAAAATTTCAGTATAGCTGTAAAGCCATAGAAGGTGGCAGCCAGGGTGTCCAGGTCTCTGTAGCAGAGAACACAGACACCCAACTGGAAAACCCCAGCTGTCCACAGCCATGGAACATGCCCAGAGAAGAGCTGAGGGACCACGCCAAGCAAAGGACAAGCCAGAACGCTAGCTGATAACAAGTTCATCACCAAACCTACTGCAACTACATTATTAGCCTCTTGGCCTGGTGCTGACTTCAGGCTGGTCTTACTCTGTAGACCTGTCCCTGGTGGTTGAATCTTACCGTGGGTAATGTAGGACAATAAGCGTGCGGTCCCAAAGTAAGCAGTCACAAAACAGACCAAAAGGTAACAGGCCGCAGTGGCGGACTGGCCAAAGTTTAAATTAGCTAGGCCAGCAATCTGATGGGCACATGCTAAACATATGCTGAGGGAAATGAAGGAAAGGACAACCTCCTTCTGCAGGACAGCCATAATACAAATGATAAGAAGCGCTAAAGTAAAAGCTGCTAGCCCTGGCACCATTGCGTTTCTCAGCTCATTTTCTAGGTGGATCACATTTTCCCCTGCAAGTATATGAATCAGCCCTGAGCCACACCACAGGGCGGACACCGTCAGACACAATGTGGCAAAAAGAGAGCTGTGAGACAAAATCCGACGCACTCCTAAAACAGAAGAGAGGAGAAGTCTCGTTTAGCACCACAAAAAGTGACAAACCATTAAGAAAAGTTACAAAAGTTACATCCAAGCTGGTATCTGTTGCAATTTAGGGATTAAGCATTCAGTTATATTCAGGTGGCTGTACACACTCTCGCGTGTGACTGCTGCACTATTTAAGGTGGAACAACAAACAAGGAAATATCAGCCCACTCACAATACTTATATGAACCCACTAAAGTAATTAAACTGACTTTGCCCTACACCATCTGTAGCCGCCTTTTTCTTTAAACTAATGTAACTAAATGCAAGCAAAATATAATTAATAGGTCCAGTATGTGTGTTTTCATGTCTATTACCTTCTCACAATATAAAAAAAGGGAAAAAAAAAATTGAAATCTACATATATGTAAATTGTACACTACATATATACACTACATATATATGTAGATATGTATAACCATTTGTATGTCCATGTTTTACAGAAATAAAATGTGTGTGTGTGTGTATACTGTTGTTTTCATGAAAAAATAATAATTATTATTATTATTAAAATTATTTTAAAAAACCCTATATATTTAATATTTGTCATGCTCCTTTAGGTGAACCTTACCTGCATAAGCCAGCAGGGCAGCGATAATAAGAAGCTCAATCCCCAGCGCAGTGTCGGGAATGAGGTGTTTGCCAGGGGTGCTGCCATAGTTGTTCACCAGAAGCAGCAAAGAACCTTTATCAGAAATGACAGGACTTTATTTTCCAGCGCTCAGATTACCGTAGAGATGTCCATCATACACACATTCCATCATTCACACATCTTTCACCAGAGATCTAAGAGGCTAAATCCTTCCTCCTGTCTCATTAGTTCTACAGTAATGTTGCGCGCCCTCTACTGGCGAGATGCATGTACTGTTATTAAACTAAACCTGCATCTTCGCCGTTTAAACAAGATTGAGCTGATCTGTTCAGCAAACTTGAGCGCAGATTGTTTTTATGACAATCAAAATATGTACCAATAATCTACTACCTTTATAAATGTAATGGCTGCTTTTCCAATGTGTTCCATTGATAAGAATCATATTTGGAGATAATCATTAAAACATTAACTTTTTCATCACGCCAGAATATAATATATAATTACCTAATATTATAATATATATTATATAAATACGTTACTTTAGGGTTCAAAGGTTTGGAATCACTATATGTTGCAGATAAATTTATTAAACAATGATTAGATTATGATGCTATAACTCCATAGGTTTCTTTAGGAAGCTGTGGGGAAAATGTTCAGTGTTCAGAATGATCTAGATGTAGATGATTCTTCAGAAGATGACTTTATAGGCTTATTGCAAAAAACAGATCATTACAGTTAATGTTTATGAAAAAACAACACAACAACTCATTCAGTCTACACTGTATTAATGAGCTAGTAAGTTGTTATTAAATAACATAACAGCAAAATAACAGCAATTATTAATGTAAGTGATTCTAAACATTTGAACGCTAGAAAAAGTTTCATATGTACATAAATTCACCCAAATGCCGAATGCCTCTAAAAATAAAGAGATAATTAATATTAATATAAGTAAAATATTAAAATTAATATGTACTCAGTTGTTCTTCTTGTATATGTGTATTCAGCTTATCTTTGATTTTCTGGTGTCTGCAATCGGCAGTAAAGTTTATTTAGTCTTTATCACTCACCGCCTGCAATCCCCAAAACACCGACCGAGAAGTGCAGTGATTCTGCATCAGACTGAGCAGCTGCCATCGTAGCAGCCGCAAGTCGCCGCGCGCCGCGTCTTATACACGCGTTACGTCATATTACCTCACATCGCGTAATGTCACCGCCTTTCCTCAGGTCACTCGAGAAGCTCGGGGAATTAAGTTTTCCGGAACTTCCCGGTAGGATTGAGTTTCCGCCATCAGGGCAATGTGCATATGAGAAGAGTTCAGGAGAAGAGACGTGCTGTAAAACTTACATCAGCTGCGCTGGATTCTTCCTTCAAAAGCTCATTCACACTGTTATGTAACGCACAGTCAGACCAAATTAGCCATAAGGAAATGAAATGATAGAGTTCTGCTGCTTGTGGCACCTCAAGATGAACAGAAAAGGCTCCCAAGTAGCTCTTAGAGTAAAACAGCCCAAACATAACCCGCAAAACTAGAGGACTCTGGCAGGCATGTCTCTTTAAAAATTAGTTTAAGGCACAGGCAAGAAATATTCCTGGTGTTGTACTGCATGGACAGGATAAATGCAGAGGTCAAAGTCCTGTGTGTGCAAGTGTATAGTACAAATAAGTGGCTGTAAATTAAAGGAAATCTCAAACTCTAAATTTACAGTTACTGTTTAATTGCTGAATTCAACACATATCACATAGACACACTATGTGGCCTGTGGATAAGTGATGTCATATTTTATGAATCACCTTTTTTTATATGTTAAACCTAGAAAACAGAAATTGTGCACTAAAGTTTGCTGCAAAAAGTCATATTTAAGTTCCCTGTAGAGCAGAGTTTCTTAGCCCTGGTCCTGAAAGCCCACTGCCTGGCATATCTTAATGCTTTCCACGCTGGTGTTTATTCAGGTGAGGCGTGAGCAGCGTAAACACTAAACAGTGCTGGACAGTGTGCTGCCAGTACCAGGACTGAGAGACTCTGCTGTAGATAATCAACCAAACATGTAATCTTACATCTAATGTTTTCTCTTTATGAGTTTGTTGTCAGAATATTATAAGATGGCTCAACTCTCTTGAATTCTAGATGGTTTTTAGTTGTTTTGAGTAAATGTATGTGGTGTTTCAAGAAATAATGCTTAAAATACGTACGAAGCGAATTATCTGCCCATAGAAAAAGATATTAGGCAAGAAAAGAAAGAAGAAGCAAATTGCTTATATCGACTAGCTTTACATGTTCACATGCCAAGATATCATTTTTCTGCAGCATCTCACATATTCTGTTGTACTCAATACAGCCCCACCATCAATATTGATTACTACCATTACTAAGCATTTTCTTGCTGAGTAAACCGAGGCATTTGTTTCCTCCTTCCTGGCAGCTCTCAGATGGAGCTGCCTCATCCAAAAGAGGTGTGTCCAGACACACTTGCACCAGTGGGCGGTACTACAGCTTGAGCTCATATAAAGGAACTGCCATTGCGCTTGTGTGGTGTGGTAACCGAGGCACTTCCAGGGTTTCCAACGACTCAACCAACTCCTCTCCTTTCTGCTAAGGTGAGTGATATATTCCAGAAGACTGAATTGAAACTGTTTTGATGTTTGAGAGAGTGAACTGAGACTGTGCTTTTGGGGAAATTATCTTTTTGAGGTTTTGAAGTTCTGTATTCTGTTAGTACTAGACAACAACATATATCATTTTAAGCCCCGAGCTGGAAAAGGTTTATGGCTGAGAACATATTTGCATTCAAAGTGATGGAAGAGTTAAGTATGATACCCCTGTGTTTCTACTTGGCCATCCATACACTTGCTGTCCTCTGCTGAACTTGTTTACACCACCTGCTTGGAGACTGAAGCAGTTACACGTTACCTGGAAAAAGGTCCTCAGAGGCTGCCAGCTCTATTTGAATATTTAATACTGCAAAATGCTTAGTCATGATCACCTGTTGTTTGTCTTTGTCATGTATCTCTTGGCCTTGTCTCAGCTGTGGATTAAGTGGATAAACGAGCAGAATTACATGTACCTTTGCAGTGTATTTGCACTTTGTCCACTGGCAATGATAGCTTTCTGTACATTTCCTCTTTTTTCTTGAATGAGGAGGTTTGGTTGTTGGCTGCTCAACAATAAATTGGGATGTATTTTTCAGGTACAATGGCAAAGCGTGCGGCAGTAATCCTTGCTGGCTGTGGAGTCTATGATGGGACTGAGATCCATGAGGCTTCTGCTATACTGGTACACCTTAGTCGGGCTGGTGTCAAGGTAAGGCTGGTGGGATAAAGTCAGACACAAAGCATATCATGTATCAGTTTTCAAATGCACCCTTTGGCAAGCTTGAGACTTCCAAACCTGCCAAGTTTCTTATTACAAGGCATATGCACAGAGAACCGTAATTAGGTTGGGAAATGTAATCATATTTATTGCCATTGTGATGAACTGTCAACTTATATTGTCGTATGCTTTTTATAGATATTTGTGAATATCTTTAGTGCTTAATGAATCCAGATCAGCCGCATGTTTCATTACAAATAAAGTGTCATTAGGCCTTGAAGCTTAGAAAATAAGTACACATCTTGTACTTTTCATGCTCAATTATCGTATATTTGCTAAATTCAACATATTGAGGAAAAAAACGTAAACAAAATATGACCCGTGCAAAAGTTATAACACATTTAATATTTTATGTTTTGTTATTTTCCCAGTATGTTAAAATCAGCAAATATACAGAGACTTTGCACTAAAATCAGCATATATATATATATTTTAAATGTGGCACATGTGGCACAATGTTGGTTCTTCTTTGGTTCTTTTTCAAACCTCCACCTTGTGATGCATATTGTGTATGAAAAGTATTTTTATGTTGTCATTTTGCCATTTCACTTCTAACTCCGAAGCACAAACAGGGAATCTGAGTCATTTCATAAGGATGTGAAATAAGATTACTTTCTCCTGCAGGTCCAGATGTTTGCCCCCAATGCTGACATGATGCATGTAGTGAACCACTGTGAGGGAAAACCTGTGACAGAGAAGCGGAACGTGATGCAGGAAAGTGCACGCATTGCTCGTGGAGAGGTCACTGACCTGGCCAAGCTGGATGCAGCAGACCATGATGTTCTTATCATTCCAGGTCAGTTCAACAGATTGCAGCCCATATATACTGTATATATACAAGTATACCTGAAACTATATTTTGATATTTGGAGATCCATAAAGTTCCCTCTGTAGCAAAGTATAATAACAAACTGCTGCTCTGTGCAGGAGGGTTTGGGGCAGCTAAGAACCTTAGCGACTGGGCCACCAAAGGCAAAGAGTACTCGGTGAAGCCTCTGGTCGAGAAGGTCATCAAGAGTTTCCACCAGGCGGGGAAGCCTATTGCCATGTGCTGCATTTCTCCAGTGCTCGCGGCCAAGGCCATCCCTGGCTGTGAGCTCACCGTAGGCCACGACTGCGAGTGTGAGAAGTGAGTATGGTGCACGGCACTCTTTAAGAAAGGTGCTGCAAAGGGTTTTTTGAATGCCAACAAACTCAATATTGCTATCCTAAAAAAACATATTTAACAAGAGATTTCTGAGTATGAAAAACCTATATAAGGGTTCTTCGTAGAATCTTCACATGTGTAGGTTACGTATAGGTTTTAGGTAAACTAGTTGGTAAAGAACCGTCCACTGATGGATCTTTAGGTGAAGTGGTATTGTGTTGTCATGCCAGATTTTGCAGTGTAGTATTACAGTGTCATGTTATTGTTACAAGTGATTGTCATGACAGATGCTGTAATGTTTGATGTAATGACACTGTTTTAATTAGCATTCAAATGAGCTCAATGCAAATGAAGTCATAGTCACGGTAGTTTAGAACATTTTTATTTACTGCAGCAGCCAACATGTTGGGAGCATTCCAGCATTCTCACATATTGGATCATCTGCAATACTAATCTTTCTCTCTCTCTTGCTTTTGTAGGTGGCCATACGCTGGTGTGGCTAAGTCAATGGCAGAGCTGGGCAGTAAGCATGTTAATAAGAATGTAGGAGAAGTCCATGTGGATAAGAAGAACAAGCTGGTAACAACCAGTGCCTTTATGTGCAATGCCCCCATACATGAGATTTTTGACGGACTGGGGGTTATGGTCACAGAAGTTCTTAAACTGGTCTGATGTAATACGTCTTTGCACTGACTGACCTGACGTAACTTGTGAAATCTTCTTCACTGTAGCTATTAATACTGTCTTGCATAATGTAAAGATGGTATTTATTTGTGGTTTTTATGAAATTGACTTTGAACCTTAATATCCAGATGTAATTCTTACCTTTTGGCCATCTGTGTGTAAATGCTTTTGTGATAATACTTGTCAATAAAATCCTTGCTTGTGTCATAAATAGGTTGTTATGATATCATAAATGAAATAAATAAAAATTAGCTGTTTGGGGTTAAGCCACATGTGCACAGCTCCCTACTAGACATATAGTCTAAATTCCATAACACACACAGTGTGGGAGCCATTCAGCCCAAGTTTTAGCCGTCCTACCTTATTCGAATATTTACTTTACATTATTCTTATAATAATTCTTGTGTGCAAATTTCATGGTGAATAGAGTAAAAGAAATGGTCCAAAAAAGTGTGGTTACATTGATGACTGCTGTACATTAAAGTAGGTTTTTTCTTCCTCAGTGAAAAGTAAAGTTGTTCTGACAGCAGTATATATATATCATTTTATTATTAGCTATTACTTGCTATGCACATAAGCAAGTTATAACAATTAATTTAACAAGCTAAATAAAAATTACACAACTGAGATGTGTAGGACAAACTACAAACTACAACAAGTTATAACAATCTACATCCCCCTTTTGAAAACCCATGACAAATCATCACAGACAAAAGCATATGCCACAGTGGACATTAAACATGTTAGTAGTTTATGTCTGACGTGTAATGACACGATGCACCTAAGTAACACAGCTGCTTGTTTTAACTTTTTCGCAAAGACCAATTTAAGCCTTTGTAGTAAAAACAGTGTTTTTTTTTTTTTGGTTTTGATTGAGTAGAAAATTACATACATACTAATTTGATGGGCTCTTTCAGTGCTGATATTAGCATCTTATTTTAGTTCCACCTTAAAAAGCAGTGCAGCAGTTACATGCCTCCTTAAATAGTGCAGCAGTTACATTTACATTTACGATATTTGGCAGACGCTCTTATACAGAGCGTCTTACAATTTTATAATTTCCTACACAGGTTGGCGAAGGTAGTGTTAGAAGTCATGCCTAAGGACCCTTATTGGCATGGTGTCCCCATGGTGCTTGCCCAGGGGATTGAATCCCAGTCTAGTGCTTGGGAGGCAGAGGTGTAGCCCACTACACTATATCAACCACCAGTTTCATGCCCCCGTTACATGCCCTTGTGTCTGCTACGTCTTTTAGGGTAAAACAGGAGATGAAAATAGTAAGCTTTCAGTTTTAACATGAATCAACCGTGATTCATGTTTTTTTTCCCTCAGGTTTAGTTGGTGTTTTGTGCTGTTTAATATACACTGTTTAATCCACATCCTACACTTCTCCTTTTGTGTCTTTGGTTCAGGAAATAAAAGTTCACTTCCTTCCCCAAAATCTTGAGACATTGGGCATCTGATTCATAAGTTCCGCCACACTATTTTTAGCACACATGCCTAGTTCCAGTTGCTGAGGGAGGGGCCCCACCCTAAGAGGCAGTCGGACATTCACAGAGAGCTTGGAAAATGCTACACTCTACAATCAAGTTCCTCATGGGTGACCAAATAATTTGGTTCATTTTACCACCATTGCTTAAGTGCTGCTGTAGGTGGTTATCTAGTTCTCCTGTACGCACCAGACCTGCTTGGATGTAACAATATGCGGAAGTTTATTCATTAGCTCACAGTACATGGCCCAAAATGGTACCAGCCTGCCCACTGGGATTTCACCAGAATCTCCTGATCCCCCACTCCAACATTGCCTGGGCATGTGGTGTAATATGAGTGATTGCTGATGTGCTCCATGATTTTAATCTAGTATAAATCTGCTATATCTGTAGTAACTCTGGTCAGTAATAAAGCTTTATATGTCTGCTCAGCTAAAATAAAGCTTGATTTAACCCTTAAGTCCATTTTTGGTGATGGCCAAATTACAAGAAGAAGGAAAATAAAATATCTCTAACGCTCTTCTTGCAATGCAGTATCCTGTCTTGTTTGGTGACATTTGGTAAGTTGAATGAACCCATTATATTTGCTTAAAGCTACTTTGAATGCCAGTTAGAACAGTGTGTTATTATCATTCGGAAATATGGCTCCTGTGGCTGACAAACAGTGGTGGACGAAGCACATAAACCATGTTCTTACGTTAAAGAGAGATACCCACAGTAAAAAATATTCGTCCAGTAAAAGTTTCTCCCTTTAGACCTCCACTGGAGTAAAAGTACTAAGATTTTACCTTCAAATGTACCTAAGTATTGGGAGTAAAAGTAGAATGATGTTATGTTATGATGTTATGCCTCTAATTTGTGGAACAAGACTTTTAATATATATATATATATATATATATTATG